>JAODKN010000111.1:171509-185095 GCA_026774425.1 Petrocephalus zakoni
CCCCCCGGCGCCCACCCCCCCCCCCCCCCCCCCCCCCCCCCCCCCCGCCCCCGGGGGCCCCGGGGCGGCCCCGCGAGGGGCTGATCTAGTCAGGTCATCGAGGACACCCGGGAGCCAGACCAAGGGACAATTACAGACGGGAAGGTGGGGGGCCATGAAGGTGAGCGACCAGTAACAACATTATTTGGCCCAGGACTTCCCTCCACCGCCCTGCTCCCCCCAAAACAGGAAGTTGAAGCCTACCCTGGCAGGAAGTCGCTGTGATGTCTAGCTGGACATCAAAAAAAAATAAAAAATGGACGGATTTGGCCGAACTTTGCATTTTTATTTGCATCAAAGTATTGTTGTTTTATTTTTTCCCTTTTCAGCGTCAGACACTCATATACAGGTGCGGGCCGGGGTGGGCCAGGCGGGCCGGGGGGTGTGCTTCCAGCTCGCCCCATATGCCAGGGGGAGTGTTTGCGTTGCACGGACTGACAGCACCTTCGCAAAAAAAAAAAAAAAGTCGTAGTCATTTAGGAAGTAGAAAAACACGAGACTTTACCAAGAACCAAAAGGTGGTGTGGCATTTAATTAAAGCGCACTGCACTACTTACCCTAATGTAACCCCACTAAGGCTGGCTCCTCCCCCGACAAGAGCCGGCCATGTGATCAGGTGCATTTGGTGTAATTGCGGCCCGGCCGCGTCTCATATGGCCGCATGTAATCTCTCCTCCATTTTCTTTTCATTGCGCTTTGTGCTTAGAAGCCTGATGGCGAAGTGGCCGGGTTCCGCAGCATTATTCCCGGCCACGTTATGTTGTTGTCTCTTAAAAATGTGTTTTCACAAAGGCGAGGTGGGTGTCACCCTGGGGCCCCGGAACTCCGCCCTGTGCCAACACCCCAGGCGTGGGGTGCCATATTGCAACAAGCCTTAAAATCCTGTACTATATCGTACCAAACTGCAGCAAATTCCTTACCAAAATGGGCAAACATTACATTCTGTCTCGTCCATGCAAAAAGGCTAGTCTCCATTATGTTAGTGCAGCTTGAGGATCATGGGGAGTCTGCCCCGATCCAGAGGAGCAGTTGAGGCTCGGCACAGGGGTGCAGGGGGTGGGGGGGAGGGGGGCGCCATAGCAGATAATGGATCACAGCCTTCTGAGCAGGCAGCTTCTGGGGGGACGCCGCTGAAGGCCGGGGCAGGGAGTCCGTAATGGCGGGGGCTTAAGTGGCAGAATGCTTTACTCGTGCACCTCGATCCCTTGGCGTGACCGGTAATTTGCTCCCGCTGGCGCGGCCATTACGGTAACCTGCGAGGCTTTCTCTCCCCGGCGAGCTGGACATTAAGCCGCGGCGGTCACTCCAGCGGGCCCCATTAGCGAGGCGGGGCCCCGGGTGCTGCTGCCGTGTGGGACCAGGCCTGTCATTAGGCAGGAGGACGCCTGCCGGTGGCATACTGGGATGGGACACTCCATCAGGCCTGCACCCCCCTCACGTCGTCACTCCATCATTCCCCCTTTCTCGTCTTCTCCCATTCCTTAATGCCAGGTCTCTCTACTTCCCCTCCCTCCATCACCCCCCTTTCTCCTTCTTTCCCTCCTCACTCCATCACCCTCTTTCTCTTTCTCCCATTCACTCCATCACCCCTCCTCCTTCTTCCCCTCACTCCATCATTACCCTCTTTCTCCTTCTTCCTATCACTCCATCACCCTCTTTCTCCTTCTTCCCCTCCCTCCATCATCCCCCTTTCTCCTTTTTCCACTCCCTTCATCACCCCTCTCTTTCCCTTTCCCATTTCTTCCCCTCCTCACTCCATCACCCTCGTTCTCCTTCTTCCCCTCACTCCATCACCCTCTTTCCCCTTCTCCCCTTCTCCCCTCACTCCATCACCCCCTTTCTCCTTCTTCCCCTCCTCACTCCATCATCCCTCTTCCTTCTCCCCTCACTCCATCATCCCTCTTCCTTCTTCCCCTCACTCCATCACCCTCTTTCTCCTTCTCCCACTCACTCCATCACCCTCGTTCTCCTTCTTCCCCTCACTCCATCACCCTCTTTCTCCTTCTCCCCCTCACTCCATCACCCCCTTTCTCCTTCTCCCCTCACTCCATCACCCCCTTTCTCCCTTTTCCCCTCCTCACTCCATCACCCCTCCTCCTTCTCCCCTTCTTTCTCCTTCTCCCACTCACTCTATCACCCTCATTCTCCTTCTTCCCCTCACTCCATCACCCTCTTTCCCCTTCTCCCCTCACTCCATCACCGCCTTTCTCCTTCTTCCCCTCCTCACTCACTCCATCACCCTCTTTCTCCTTCGCCTGTTCACTCCATCACACCCTTTCTTCTCCTTCTTCCCCTCCCTCCATCATCCCCCTTTCTCCTTTTTCCCCTCCTCACTCCATCACCCCTCTCTTTTCCTTTCCCATTTCTTCCCCTCCTCAGTCCATCACCCCCTTTCTCCTTCTTCCCCTCACTTCATCACCCTCTTTCTCATTCATTTCTTCGCTCTAACACCCCCTTTTTCCTTATTCCCCTCCTCACTCCATCAACCTCTTTCACCTTTTGCCCTTCACTCCATCATCACCCTCGTTCTCCTTCTTTCCTTCACTCCATCACCCCTATCTCCTTCTGCCCTTCACTCCATCATCACCCCCTTTCTCCTTCTCCCCCTCACTCCATCACCCTCTTTCTCCTTCTTCCCCTCACTTCACCCTCAATTACCCCTTTCTCTTTCTTCCACTCCCTGCTTCATCCCCGACTCTCTCCATCACCCCCATTACTCTCTCCTTCCCTCCACTCTCCCAATTTCCCTCCCTCTTTATCTTATCCTCCTCCTCCACTCCACATCACTCTTTTCTCCATCCCACTGCACCCAACTTTCTTCTTCCCCACTTTCCTTCTGTCCTTCTCCTGTGGAATCACAAAATAATGTATTAAAAGACAATTTTTATTATAGTTTAAAGGCACTAAAACGATGTACCATTCTGTGAACCACCTCATAGAAGTAAGATAAGATAATTTCCAGGAGTTTATTAAATCCTGGTATTATGATGATCGTGAAAACACTAGATAATGAAGAAACAAAAGCACATAATACAATTAAAAACATAATAATACTGAAAATATTTCGGTGGCACACTAAAAAGCTCGGGGCTTGCATTCCCAGGCTCTTAGAAACCGCATTTCCCGTTGTCAACGGCGATGGCGTTATCAATTAGTGCAGCAGTGGGAGCCCAATTAACATCATCAAACAGGTGATTAACAGAGCAATGTGGGTAGAAAGAGCAAAACAGCCCACCGCCCCCCCCGCATCCCCCCGACTGCCTTCGCTTAGCCGTTTAACAGAATTAAAAATACAGGCCAGAAATGGGGCCATGTTTTCCAATATATAAACAATATATATAAATAATATAAACCAGACTGCAGGCAATACAGGCACACAGAGGAGCATACACTCTAAAACACCCCAAGCATCGTTTTTCTTTGTTGTCGATAGTTTCTTATCTGGGGCAATTTTCATAATTTGCAAATTTTATCTAACAAACATCTGGATAATTAGCTGAAGCAATTTGGATTAAGGATGGTGCTGTGGGGCAGATGCCCTTAGGGGATCCGAACCCGCAGCCTTTGCATCTCATGGCTGCCACGGGGGCCTGACACCTGAGCATGTGGCACGAGGGCTGTCCATAAATATGCGTGACTGCATCTTAACCATTTGCAGTTTGCAGGAAGCACAAAAGGGCATTGTTTTAACCCAGCGTTGGAGAGCGAGGGGTCAGTACAGATCCATAGCACGTAAGCAGACACAAATTTTCGGGGGTTTTCTATTTGCGAGTGGCGGGTCTTCATAAAATAAAGTATCACTCCTGTCTCCAGCAGAGATGCCCGTTTCCCTCGTGGTTTTAAATACATGATTGGTGTTTGCGGCCTCCCGCGGAGATATTTTCTGCCGCGGTTCCTCAATATTGCAAATTGTCGCTTGACAAACTTCTCTGGCTCCAGCATCATCTGCCATTTGTGGGAAACAACAGGAGTTCTCTCTGTCAGGAGGGGAGCGGAAGCCTGCAGCTGACAGCCCCCAGGCAGAACCAAGGCGCTCTAATCAGTGGTTCTAACCAAGGTGCTAATTAAAACCAATTTTCCCCTCTCTGTTTGCTGTACCAAACAACAGTCATTTGTGGCTCTGAATTGCCAAAGAGAACAAGACGCCGGTTTGCGGCGTTTCCGGCCACGAGCCATATGCATCGAGTGCAAATGACCTTGAATTCACAGTTCAGCTTGTTTAAAAACCGTAAGCTAATAGTTACATTAAAACCGTTCCGGCACAGGGGAGGCCTTCGTGAAAACGGTCTGCGGTACATTGTAAGGTACAGTCTTGTGGGTCCTCCAGGTAATTTAATCATGCCACCTAACTGACCTTCAGAGGAGCGGCCTGGAGGGCGAGCCACTTGTTGCTGGACATTACAGGAAGTGGCTCGTTAACCAATCACGGGGCCTCGAGGGGGCGAGGGGGTGGATGAAGGTCAGGCCGTTGCTCAGGCGACCGGATGAAGCTGAGTGGACTTGGCGGTACAGACCTGCTGTTCAGAGCTGATAATTTATGGACACCGATTATCTGAACTGGTGGTTAAAAGGTTTATTCATATCCCTTAAGCTATCTAGAAAACTTGCATAAACCAAGGATGATGGGATAAAAAAAACAAGAACAATGAAGCAATTCTAAATGCTAACTATAAAGTCTAAGGTCTGTTGAGATGATTATTGCTACTTTATGCTTACTGTAGAAAAAGAAATAATTGAGTTAAATCACAAACATAGCGCACCTTACACCTAAAAGGGAACAAACAAAGCCCCCCCCCCCCCCGAAAGCTTCTGGCTGCCCGGTGTTTACGAGCATCCCTGACCCTAATGTAAAGGACTGGAAATTAGCACTGGGCGCTAATGTGTGGGCATCTGATGCAAGCTGGCAGCCCTAGGTTTGGCTTCATGTGATATTTACTGCAGCCCGGGCTTCTGGGATAGCACACTGGTGTCATGGCACGGGTTCGACACCAGCTGACCTCACAGGCACTAAATCTGGCATCATCTTGGATCTTTATCGGTCTTGCAAAGTGCGGCCCTCTGATCACACCTGGGGTGGCAGCCTTCGGCCGGTGATGCACCATCCGTTCCCTGGGATACGGCCGTTTCCATGGCAGGACCTCGGCTGGTGAGAATTCCGGTGCTGTAATCACCCCCCCATCTTGTCTTTTTCTCTGAGGTTGATGTTGGTGACACTAAGGAGGCTGGAACTGTGTCTGCCTGGGAGTGTCAGAGAGTGGCAGGCCCAAGAATGGGGGTGGGTAACTGGTCCCCGTACCCAACTGGACCCACCTGATATGCCCCCCACTGCTGAGACACAGACCTGGTGCTTAAGAACATCATCCTCAGCACCCCTCCCCTACCACAGGAGAACTATTAAAGCTAAAACTGTCATGAATGATTTTCTCTGACAGTACGGTGCTGTTTTAAACTTAAACCCTGAGTGATTTAGCAACACTTGCCCTAAAATTGCCATCCGCCTATTACAATAACCTTCCAGAGTTGGATGGGCTGTCCTATGGCTCCTAGAGATGTTCTTCTCTTCCCTCAGCAAAAAAGAATGTAACACGCTCAAAGCATTAAACCTGGGGCCGGGGGGGGGGGCAGCACTGAGAAGACCCACAGTATTCTGGGGTGGGGTACGACCTGAGAAGGTGAGCTTTCGACTTGCATCGGGATGGCTGTCCCACGGGCTCCCCTCTGTGTCCCCTCCCTGCACCTCTAACCCCAGCTGTCAGTCCTGTGCGGGGCCCCGAAAGCAGCTCTGCACCCCTAAACAGATAATGCTCTGGCAGCGCCCTCCTGCATCTTGACACAGCGCAGTGAGCCTAATCGCACATAATTGGGTGGGAGGGGCAGAGGGCCGGCCGAGGCTTTGTGTGCAAAGGGCAAGTGGTCAAGTTAATGGGGCCCTTATGCTGAACGGGGAGAGCTCTCTCTCTCTCTCTCGCTCTCTCGCTCTCGGCCTAGAGAGGAGGAGAAAACAAGCCTGTTTAAAATATCAAAAGGGGGAGCTGGATGCTCTCCCCCCCCCACCCCACCAAGCCCTGTCCCGAAAACCCAAGGGAATTAGGCACGGCAGGACCTCTCCTCTTCTATTCTTCTATTCAAAAAGTGGAATAGCAGCATCTGAGGAGGACTGAGCTGGGCCCTCAGCCTCACCCCAGGCCAGTGACTCTTTTTCTGGTACTGGAAAATATACACTGAGGACTGAGGCCTACACCTGATTGGCCTTCTAACTGGGCCCAGACTGGCTCCTCCTTTCCTGGGTGTAAAAAATATATATACTCAGGATTGAGGCCTACACATAATCATCCTTGCCCTGTTCTGCCTCTTCTCTAAAGGTGTACTACACGGTGGCCAACTCTCATGCATATGGCATGACACTCATGCTTTCAGCCTTAATCTCACGCTCATGGAAGAACCAAATCTATTTTATCACACCAAATCTATATTATTCCATTATAAACCTAAAACGAGTTAAATCAAAAGCATTGGGGTAGTGTGCAAACCCTTCAGACAAGGTAAAAATTGTTACATACATGTATGTGCGTGTGCATGTGTGCATGCGCATGATTTGGGCCGAAAACCCAGTTTGGACCACGCATGCACAGTAATTATATCATTTCTGCTCACGTCTGCTTTACAGCAGCTGCTCGATTTGATGATTTGGTTTATTACAGTTTATTTTAAGAAGGTTTGTATTTATCACTAACATATTTATTATTTTGATTTTGACTGTCAGAAGTGACCAGGTTTTAATCAGAGTATCATGCTGAAACCTTAAAGACTGCAGAAGTAGTGGCAGAAAGCTCTTCCTTTCCTGGCCACCCTGGTACTAAACCCAGCCTGATCAGTGTGGCCCGTCTTTCTTACACTGTGAATTTAGTTCTGCCAGTACTGGTGTAACCTCTCAGATCTGCTTAAGCACCCTGAAAAAAGTGAATATTCACCTCAAACATCGTAAGAGACACAGAATTTTAATCACCATAATGACAAAGATTAAAAAGAAACATATAAGAAATTAAAACTACAAGGAAACGGGTCTTAAGAAACACTCTCAGGAGCTGAGCGTAATACCTCAATAGTGTTTTAATTCACAGTCATTGGATTCACCTGACGTGCCCGTGGACAGCGGCAGCCATCGAGTCTTACACAGTGCAGGGGAAGGGCAAGGTGGAGCCTCGAGTTGCCGAGCGGCACTGCGAACGCATCTCGCTGGCAGAGCTCCTGCAGTTTGGCCCAGACAGAACACGGGGTGTAACACTGAGGGCCTGGGGACCGGGGCCCGGCTACGACCGTGACCGCTCTCCCGGCTGTTTCTGGTTTTGCACGTCGCCACCGCGCCACCGCAGGGGCCTTGTTCGACCGTGGTGTGAGTGTGGCACGAGTGCGGTGCTCGCAGCAGGTGAACCCCTTCAGTCCGGTAATTACACAGTGCGCGAGGGGGGAAACACCTGGGGCGTCTCATCCAGCGTTCTGTACCAAAAATAACGCACCAGTTTTTCTTATTCAAACTGGATGACAAAACTGAAAATGTACATTTATAGTGAAACAGGGTATTATTAGGATTGGGGTATGAGAGGAACAAAGGAAACATAGGATTGGATTGAAATATAAGAAAAATAAAAAGAAATCAAAATTTTATTTGATACACTTTTGAGAGAATACTGGTGCAGTCTACACTGGTGCAAAGGCTGGATTAAACTAACCCGAAATGATTTTAAAAAGCAAAAAATAGTACATTGTTAATACAGTGATATAAAACGCTGGCACAAAATGGTGTTGTGGCAAGGAGCTGATGGGGCACAGTGGCAGAGACCACAGGTCTTCCTAGAGGAGCAGGCGCGGGCTGGGGGTCCGTGTCAAAGTGAGCAGGAGTGGGTAATGGATGTTCTCGTCGTACATCTCCCTCCCTCTGCTCTGCATCTGAAACACAAAAGGCAGTATCCGCAGGGGTCAGAGGTTAGCGCACTGACTGGCCCAAAGTAACTGGACATCAAGAAATACATATGAAAAGAGAGCTATTATATTACATCATGTTTGTCATACAGTCCTGATAATGACTATAAAAATATTATTCAATCAGGAAGGAAAATTACCTATATACCTCACTGGGTGTATCAACATAACTGTAATATGAACTCCTCTTTGGCTCCAGGTCTGTAGTGCACCATGGGTAATTCGCCCAAGCAAAGTCCACTAAAGATGATGGGCTCTGTCTCTGATTCGGCTCTGCGCCTAGCCTGAACACGCAGTGACCATCTGCCTCTGCTGAATTCTGGGGCAGGAGCACCGCACCCTTGCCTCACAACATATTTAAAGTCAAAGCAGGAAGTGCGTCCTTTGTTCTAAAATGCCTATCAGCTTTGCAGGGAGCAGCGGCGGACCAATCAGGGTCCGCCACACGTCAAGGCTGCGCGAGCCTCCCGAAGACACACTAATCAAGTTACTGTGAGGAGCACGGAAGCGTCAAGGAAAGAGTCAGGAAAAGAGTCAGGGAATGAGAGAAATATTGGAAGATTGGATGCAGCTGCAACAATAAAGGAAATTATGGTTATTATAATTATAACAAATTATAACAAAAAACTAAGAAATTACAACTGGCTTGCTTATTTAATCACAAAAATAGGAAAATGAAAATATTTCATTGCTGTTAAGTGATGATTCACTCATTTCGGCACTGGACCTGTTTGCCAGAGGACTTATGCGGGGGGTGGGGGGGGGTACCTAATCTGTACCGACCAACTCCTGATGGCTGGCCAGTATTACTCAGTTTTATAAAGAACCGTCCCCTCTTTCCCGAGCCCTCCGATAAGACTGAATCCCCCCCCCCACCTGCTGGTGTTATCTCTTTGCCCACCCTTCCGAGTGCCGGCCCAGTGGTTGAACCTGTGACCCCCGTAATCGAGGACCAGGCGGCCTGGTGCTAAACCCACAACAGGCCGGGCGACATTCACATTCAAATCCCAGGGAGGATAGCAAAACAGGGTGGGTGGGGGGCTAGATGCAAACGCACACACACACACACACTCACACACACTCACACACGCGCACCCGAAAGCCAGCAGAGGTGAAAAGTTTACCAAGCACAGCCAGTTCCCCTGGTCACAGGGCCCTAATCAGCTTCACGGCTGGCTGCGTAAATCAGCATTACTTTTAATCGCCGCCTTACCGGCGCGTAAGTCATTTACTTCATCGCTGCTTCCCAGAGCTTCTCGGAAGAGGGATGCATGAAGAGGCAAGCAGACGGGCCGGGCGCGGCGTGTGGAGAGAGGGAGCGAGAGGAGGACGGGGCTGCGCGGGGGGGGGGTGGCCAGGGCAGCTGGGATAGGGGGCGGACACAGAGGGGTTAATACGTGTGGGGCGAAATTAAAATTCATGACTCTCTTCACAAGCATTTGTGTAACAAGATTAAGATGGGCAGGCAGAAAATAGCTACATTATCTAGCGCCTTACACTCCTGCAGCTGCTGGTGCTCTATTCCAGAGCGGTGGGGATAAGGGGATAACAGGGGCATGGGGAACAGACACGAAAATAAGAAGTAAATCGCTGGCCCGGCGCAGAGGCGCGTGTTGGAGCAGTGTGCTGCGTGTCACTGTGTGTGTGTGTGTGTGTGTGTGTGTGTGTGGCGGGGGTCTGCTTCTGCCCGCACTCCTGTCCTCTCACCCACCAGACATCCACACACCGAAACACCCGCCGCCTGAAATCAGTCCTATTCCCTTCTCCGGCCCATGATCTGTGACCTTTGACCCCCCCCCCCCCCCCACGGCTTCTGCACAAAGCACAAATCTCGAGGCTGGAACCGGCACCCATTCCTGATTGTGACTGGCCCGATTGTCCTGCTGCCGGCCAGTTCCCGTGGGCGGCTGGCACAAATCCATGTTTGATCACTGGGGTACAGAGATGTGTCATTCACCTCCGCGGCCAGCAGGGCGGGAGCCACGGCCATCGTATACCCGGTAGAGAGCAGCGGGTCCACGCCAGCCGACCCGTCCGGCAAATCCGCGAGCGGCATGTTCATGGTAAGATAAGAGGATAATCTCACCCGGGCCGGATGCACAGAAACCACTTCAGGTTCTTGCTTCTGATTCCCAAAAGCACCCCTTCACCTCCACCACCCCCCCACCAAAGCATGCAGGGACGTGTCCATGGGAACATGTGTGTACATCCGTGTGCGTGTTCTCCATACGCCCCCACAGAGATATTAACTCCTAACCTAAAGCGCATAAATCGTGAGCACGTCCCTGCAAGACAAATACCTTTATTTACAAATTAATCAGCTTGAAAAGCTTTTCATCAACTTTTGAGTGTAGTGTGTTTGACAGCAGGGCTCGTTAATTACATAAAACTGAGAGGCGTCGCGTAATCCCCCATCAGGAATGACAGCAGCGCGTGCATGAGTCGGGGGGGGTGCGTGTGCATTTTAAAAGAGGAGATGTGTGAGAGTCAATGAGAGGCAGATTACATAGGGTTAAATGAGCAGGAGGCTATAGGAGCACCCCCCAGTCACACATGGCCCAGAGCCCCCACACCACTGCTTAATCTCACATAAGCAGACGGAGGTGAGGGACACTTGACTCAGACCCCTCAGTCCCGCCCCGCCCCCCCCCCATGCAAAGGACATCATTATCCTCCTGTGTATTGAGACACTGTAGGTGGTCCCTATGAGAAAAAAGGAGCCTACCAGACTTCAGGTATGGCAGGGGCACACAATAGAGCGGTGGGGGTCGCGGAAAGTGCGCAGCGGGAGCCGGAGGACGCACACTGCGAGGTGCGGGGTGGGGACACTCCTCCTTTCTTCCCCCCACAAAACGCATCATCATCGTGCGACGGCGCTACACCCCTGGCCGGTGAGAAGCCGTCCACACCGAAGACCCCATGGCTGAACCCCGGGGCGTGCCAGGCCCCCACCTGGGGGGACGCACCTGCGAAGGGGCTGTTAATTGGAGACCGAAACCCAACCTGGCTGGCTAATGGCCTCTAAGTGGCACTTTACTATACGAGTGTCTCTAAGTGTGAGTGCCGAGCTGTGGGTATCCGGTGTCGTGGCTTTGAGTCCCCGGGCGCACCACTGAAAGCCTGGGGAGGGCGGACAGAAAAGACTTTAAAGGTCCCGCGCTGTGGGTGTCCCCCAGGGCTCCACAGCAGCATATTCACTCTGCTCTTTATCCCGCCTCCACCCCTAGGGGGGGAGGGGGGTGTCACGTCGCGCCTCTCCCCTTCCAGTACCTCCCTTCTGCGAGACTGGACCCGATTGGGACCCTCCTACCCCCCGCCGGGGCCAGATGGGGCTTGGTCTGTCTGTGGTACAGTGCCCGGGATGTGAGAGCGGGATGATCCCGTGGCAGGTTTGGAAGCCCCCCCATCCGGCATTTAAGGGCGTCGGAGCCCGGCGAGGAGCGCGATTCCGCTGGCGTCCCCTGCGTCAGCTGCCACTTCCTCCAAGGGCCAGATAATTCTGGAAAATTGCACTGGCGGGAAACCAGTTAATTGTGTAAATGATTAGACGATGCGCCAGTGCGGGTGCCACTCGAGCACCTCTCCACATGAAGGTCTCGCCTGATTGCACCTGTGGTTGCCGCTGGCAACCGGCGGGCTGGTGCGTGCACACCTGTCCACGGCCCGAATCCAGCCACGGCACCAGGCTCAGTTCACAGGGTTCTGCTTCTCTGCATGGTGATGGGTTTGGTAAAAAGGAATCCCACCCCCTGACTGATGCCCCGACAGGTGGCCCTTTAAGTCAAAGGCCATGTGAGCCAGGGAAGGGATGGGCCAGGGAACCCAGGTGGGGAGGGAAGGGGGTCCGTTCGCCTTACCCCAATACTGCAATGCCAGGATGTGCAATGTGCAGGTATAGGGTACAGGTTGTTGAGCTCTTCAAGGTATAAGGTGCAGGTGTAGGATGTAGGTATAGGGTGCAGGTGCAGGGTATAGGTGTAGGGTGCAGTTGTAGGGTTCAGGTATAGAGTACATGTATAAGGTGCAGATATAGGGTGCAGGTGTAGGGTACAGGTGCAGGTGCAGGTATACAGCCATACTTGGTGGAGGGGGGGGTGGTGCACCTACCTTCTGGTGAAGGTCCCATATCAGCTCGTCGTACTTCTCGTATCTGCCCACGGTGAAGCCGGCACTTTCGGCCAGGGCGCAGAACACGTCCAAGGTCCCACCACGGAGGGGTGCAAACACAAGGGCCGTCCCCTGGGGGGGGCAGATGGGAGGCAGGGTGAGGGTCGGTGCTGTGGGGCCAAAGGGGGCGTCCCTCTGTGATGTTAACAGCACGTTTCATCGCCCCGGAGCGTCAGTGAAAACAGTGGTCCATCTGAGGCAGCATCCTCTAAAGATACAGGCTTCGGCGTGGGAGATTAGATTACGCTCCCGCGGCAGTCCGAGAGGCGATCTCCCCACTCCACGCACGACGGCATCATTTATTCACAAAGCGTTCAGAGGGCCGCGGAGGGGCCAGTGCTGCTCAGGTCAGAAATGGGGGGTTGGGGCTGCTAGTGCGCATGCATTCCATTCATTTTACGGATGCATCGTCACGGATGCCAGGTTTTGTGTATGTCCGGGCCCCTTCGATACACAGGTCGCCAATACTATTTAAAGGGGAAGCGCGTTCTTTGCCTAGGGACCTGTGAACAACACAGGCGAGGCGGGGAACCCGGTGGGCATGAGGACCATGCGACCATGCCAGTAATCCAACCACTGCTGGGCTAGGAGTTTGGGTGCGGGGGGGAGTGGGCCCTTCCAGGTCACGGTCCCAGGAGTGGCCAGACCCATTTTCCACTCTGCTTTACTTTGCCCAGGTATTATATTAGATAATAAACAAAAAGATTAAAACGGGCTTAATCCAATCTGAGTCGGGAAACACATCCACACGTTACAGACCAACCTGTCAGGCGCTAAGAGGATTAGGCAGAGGTTTAAAGTTTCCTTTGAAATCTTTCAGCTTTAAATATTATTATTTGATATTTCGATCATATTAGTGTTTTAATTAAATGGAAGATTTGCAACAAACAACACAGGGAAAATAAAGGGACGGGACCCAACCCAACAGCTGTTTCAGTTAATTATTTCGTGCTGTTTCCCCCCAAATATAGACTAATCATCATCTAACAACATTGTGTGAGCGGCCTAGGGGCTACGCGTCCATCTTTAACGAATTAGGGCAATTAGACAGTGAATTTAATTGTTTCTGCTGTCAATCCGGTGGGGCCCGGTCACGAGGCAGACAGGGCCGTCGAAGGCAAACACCGTTTGGACAAAGAGAAGATGTGGACCCAGTACGAGATGTGTGTGCTGCCCACATACGAGGAGGGCTGGGGAGTAAGACATGCAGATGAGCACTGCATTGTGGGATACAGAATCCTGATTTTGAGAATCTGATTGGCCATTTGGGGGTCAGCTGACTAGAAGTGGGAGGACGGGGGGGGGGGGGGGAGGTTGGAATGGCCACAAACAGTACCAGCAACTTAATTTTATTAAAAAAAAAAAAATTTTTTTAAAAAATAAAAAAAAAAAAAAAAAAA
>JAODKN010000111.1:185195-197333 GCA_026774425.1 Petrocephalus zakoni
CCCTGGCGCCCAGGGGGCCAGCCGCCCCAGAGTGCTGCTGCGTTTGGGGCGACTGCTGATTAATGAATTCGGGGACTTCTGTGGTGGGCCCCATGCTCTTCTGGGCCCTCCGGCTGCGCTCTGACGAGCTTCTGTAGATATGATAGCCTGGCCTTCCGTCCCAGTGTAGTCGTGCCCTTGAGTTGGGTTAATCTCACTGACCTTCACTGGCAGAGTAAAATATGCATATGTGTGAAAAAGCCTAAAGTACCCGGCCCCCCCAGCTTGCTGTTCCTGCTCTGTGTTCTCTGTCAGACCTGTCCATGATGTAAACTTTTCCATCAGTTCTGTTTCCCCAGACATCTTTGAAGGGGGCTGACAGGTTGCTCCTGCATTCACCACCACCACCCCCCCCGACCACCACCACCTTCTGGGTCTGTCTCCCTCCCTCAGTTTTTTCATTTTCTCTCTACTAAGCTCCTTGTTTGCCCTGTCTTACCCTGCCCCCCCCCCATCCCCCCAGGCAGCATCCTGTGGTGAGGTGCAGGAGTCTGCTTTGTTCCTTCCTGTTGTCATGCAGAGTCCCACCCCCCCCCCCTTCCCTATCAGTGCTGTGGCCAATGATAATCAGCGCCTTGCCCCACCTTATGCCGACCGTCCTATCATGTTCCTCCCAGCTTGACGCATCATGCGTGGCGATCTCAGCGTTGTTTGAGGACCACTGGCATTTCCATGCAGTGAGGCCCTGGTCTGCATTTGTAACTGTGTCCTTCTGCCTGGGGGGGGGGGGGGTAGTATCAGGACGAAAAGGATCTTCATGAGAGAGAGCCAAAATGGCAGGTCAGGATCCAGAGCAGTGCAGGGTATCCGCCGTGCTCAGAGCCAAAATGGCAGCCACACCACTTGCACGGCCATTATGAGGCTCCAGTTACACAAGGCCCTGTTAATCGATCCCAGAGCTTTTACCGAAAAAGGATTAATGCGAGGTTTATTTATAGGGCTGGGACTGCCAGCACCAGCCTACTTCTGTGGTTCCAGGCCACCAAAGGCTTGTGTTAGCATAACCAGCCGATTCGAGTGAGGGAGCGGGAAGCATAACAGCCAAACACCGAGGGGGAATTAGAGCCATCAATTATTCACAACGCTGCCCTGCCCTGTCGCCTGCTCGTCAGCTCGGTGTCTCTCCCCTGAGGCGCCACGCGGCTTGTGAACATGTGCTGTACACTGATTTAATGAACATAGTAACGAATGGAATCAGACAGCAAGGCTTAAACAGGCCTTTACGCTGGGCGTAGAGGGTCTGTGCCAGGGGGCCCGGCAGGTCCTGGGGCCATTCGCTCCTCCAGGAGGGACACGGGTAACGGGATGCCGAACGTGCAACTGCCACCCTCGTTTTGTAGCTGATTATCCACATTGCCACATAAGGGGGGAAATGTGGGTCCTGGAAGGTACCATGTGCTGCATAAATGGGTGGGGAACAGCGTGATGAAGTGAGATTAAAGAAATTAAATGCAATTCTTTAAAAGGTATTTTTAATGCAGTGAAATCCTGTGTGTAATCCTCTTTAGTGTAAGGTGTGACTGAATTTAGGCCTGACAGGCATTGGATCCGTTCTGTACATCTGACTTTCCCTGGGGGGAGTCTCTTAAAAGCACTGCTCCACCCAGCAGGATGCACTCCCTCCCCCAAATTTGCCTCGCCCCCCCGCCCCCCACGCACACACACTTGCACAAGGAGAGTGGCCTGTCGCCTTGCTTGTTGTAACCAGCCCCTCCGCGGGACCTGGGGGGGAACGAGGAACAGGAAAGGGTTTCTGCTGCTCTGATTGTCTTGTTGCCGGGGGCACTGATGGTCATTAGCATTCCAGCAGAGAGCTGGAGTGGCTGTTGCTATGGCGATGGGCATTGATGAAGCCCGGTGGATGCAAGCAAATGAATTTAAAGGTGCCCCGGGTGATGCTTTCACAGGACAGGGAAATGAATGTAAAGTGACTGGGCCTGAAATATCAATGCACAAACCAAGCAATTTAAAAGTAATTACTGATGTGAGAATCAGTGAGCCTGTCTCTCATGAAGTGGCACTGAGAGTCAGGTGATAACGTTTGAGATGGACAGGCGGGGGGGGGGGGGGGGGGGCCGCGCGCCCCAGGGGGGAAGGGCCAGCATCAGTACCAGCTCCTTCATTTTCTTTACACAAAGACCTTTTTTTTTAATATTAAAGCAAACACTTCAAAACCCGCGAGATAAAACAACAATCTCGCTCCATCTCAGAAACTTGCTCCGCTCGCTCTGCCTGGAGTCTTATCGCCAGGCCAAATTTAACATGCTCCTCTCCGTGCGATTACCAAACGACATCAGATGGATTAAAACACCCAATTCAAGTTGCACACAATAAGTATTAAAGTATTACATGATATTAATCCTTCCATTCCATTACTGTCTCAATCATGGCGCTCAGACTAATTACTAGCAGCACGCAGCTTTCCAGACGACGCTGGGGCACTTACACTGGGCTGCAGCAATCTCCTTATTGCATCAACCAGGCTGCCTCTGTACCGGTCCAGGAACAGGCTGCAGTGAGAACAGGAGGAGAAGCAGGGGGGAGGGGGGAGATTAGAATTCATTCCAAATAATAGTTGCACCAGATAAACCAGCAGGCTATTTATTTTTCTTTGTTTACAAATAAAAAGTGCCACAAAAGCACGAGAAAACAATTTGCATGGGTAAGATGCTTTTTCCGTCTGCCATTGCCCGCCTCCCCTGGCCCCCCCTGGCCCCCCCTGGCCCCCCCCACCCAGTCACACAATGTTTCTCAGCCCCTTGCAATTGTCCACACGCACACACGCACACACATGCACAGACATTCTCAATGGGTACAAATGGCAGCAATGCTGAAGCAACCTGGTGGGAGAGCGGTCAAGGTCAAAGGTCACCAGAATGGATGGATAACATCCCCCCCCATGTACGATTCCATCGAAAATGTACACGCCGCACATTTACGCTCTAACTATTGTTTGCTGAATGGGAGGCCTTCACTTCCTGCCAGAGAGACCCACTGGCGTCTGGACAGAGATGGGTGCCGTCAGGGGTGTAAGGAAGGAGAGGGTCGTAATGGTCGACAATCCGGTGGCCCTGGCATGACGGCCCTGAGGCATCTACTGCTGCATTACTTCCGGGGCTCTCGGTAGCTGTGTTTAGTGACATGGGAGCGTGTACCTGGGTGTGTGTTCCTCCAGAGGTGGGGGGGGTCAGACCTGACTGCATGAGTTTCTGCCCCCCCCCCGTGCGGCGCTATGAATTAGTGATTAGATAAAGAGCCCCGATGGCTCCCGCTTAATTTGCCGAGTGCCCTCTGTGGCAGGGGCCCCGTGGGCGTCACGCAGATTAGCGCCGCCGCCTAGCGCCATACCGCCTTAATATTCCAATAATATAATAAATTAGTTTGCAAGTAATTTTATTAAATGCAACAATACAAGCTTCCCTAGACCCAGGATCTGCATAATCCAAATCCGAGGGGGTGGGGGTTAGGATGGGGGGGGTTCCAGTTACGTCGCTCAATGACCTTCCGTTGACATATCTGCCCGGCCGAGGACGTGGACACGTGGACCAGCCATTGGGCAGGACGTCCCCCACGGCCCTGGTCATGTGTACAGGTATTCTTAATGCGCCCCAAGGTAGGCGGGGCTCCTGACCCATGTGACCTCAGTGACCAATCAGACTGTAGATGCCAGTAGGGCACTTAGCAACACATTCATCTCCAAGTACATCAGGGGTCTGTTACTAACGCGAGGAACTTCATCCATCATTTAAAAGCCGCTGCAGGTGATGGGTGCTGCCCAATGGTCCGCCTCTCACTGCTCAAAGAATTTTCCCATAGATTTTTCAAGAGACGGACAACAAAAGACCATTTAAAAATCCATTTAAATCTAAGGAAATTTTCAGCATGCAAGCTAGTGCTTCCACACTGGTGTAGAGGACAAAAATACGTGGGTGATAAATTTAGCAGTAACCCCTCCTACACGTGTCAGGATCACAACCCTTGACCTTCAATCAGTTTCATTATGTGGTGAACTTGCACCCTCCTGTTTTGGGAGGGAAAGGTCAATAAGGAACAATGAAGGTTGGACTGGGGTGGGGGATGGGACCTCCACCAGTGGGCTGGTTCCTTTCCCTTAGAGAGATAAGCACTCCCTATGGTCCCACCTGCCCTGCCCCCCTCCCTCTCCCCAGCGCTCCCAGTGTCATCCCAACAACCGCACCCTTACCTCCCAGAATCCGGCCAGTAGGTTTGCTTGTTATTGGCAGAAGAAATCAACACCCATAAGAACCCTGCTACACCCCCCCCCCCCCCCCCAAAATAAAGGAGCTGACCCCAGTTAGTCCAGGATTTATCTGAGAGCAACACTAACTCTAATTTACTTGTGAGAGCCCATCCCTGGTTCTGGGGGCGTCCATATGTGACCATGCCTTAAGCTACAGAGCACTTCAAATCTGATGGCTGCCCCCCCGACCTGACTTCCACACTTAATCCTGTCGGATCCGGCCGCCATCGCCCTCATCCGTGCGTTGAAACCTCAAGTAACCGTTTGCGCGGGGGGCACACTGTCAAGGGCATTTAATTAATTACTCAGCTGCGAGCTCATATGGTATTGCTCAGCCTCTTACTCTCATCGGGTGATTGATGTTATTGACGATTAGGAAATAATACCTGCTTCACCATTATCCCCCATCCTCACTCACGCCTCCTTGTTGACGGTTGTTTTTTTTTTTTTTTTGTTCATTACATATTATTAATCCCAAACTCCACTGAGGATGTGAAGCTTTTGGCAAATGAAAATGATTTGTAAAAGTGTCAGGAAGGGGAGGGTCAGCCAGGGCGCCATGCGGGTGTGTCACGCAAGTTGGGGGGGAGGGGGGGGCGCTACGGTTTGCCTGTTACCGTGTAGAAGCACGACGTCCACCGCTGCTCTGGCACTGGCAGGTCAAGAGCTGGCAGGGACCTGTGTGCCCTCTGACACGGCAATGTCGGCATGTCATGGCTGCCCCCCCCAGCCCCCCCGAGCCCCCCCAAGCGACCACGCAAGCGGTGACAGTGTGGGGTGCTCTTTGGAACACCACGATGCACACAAAGCACTTTATCTCGGTGGCCATACGTGGGAAGGCTTTGGCTGGGCTGAGCCAGGCCAATGGGTTAGCACAATGCTGGCTGCTGGGATGCCAGGACAGGAGGTGGGGGCACAGCCAACCTGCCGCTGCCACTTGGCAGCCAACGAATCACAGGGTGCCCTGGCAACAAGTGGCTGGGTGCTGCACAAAGCAGAGGCGAGAGGCGAGAGGCGGGAAATGGGCACACAAAGGGGCAGAAAGGGGGCTCAGGGGAGGGATTGCTAGCTAAACGTAAAAAATCCCGGAGGGGGCAGGAAGAGGGAGCAAAAATGCCCACCCCATCTTAATGACCACTCAGAACACCACACCTTTACCACAGTAAGGACCCCAACAAAGACCTTCTATAATCCATCACCCTGTCTAATGTGCCCCCAGCTTGAACACCTTAAAGTGTTTATTATAATCGATGCCTGCATATTTGCCACCCCCCAGTACATCACCCCCCCCCTAAAGGGGTTACATAAATTGCAGAGGTGTGGGTGTTTAAGACCCTGGCTGCCTGTGTCACTGAGTCAGCCTGAGGAGCTGGGCTCCAGCTGACTGAGTGTTTCCTACATGGCCTCTCATCCTTGTTTTGATATTAATATCTTAAGGACTTCCTCTTCCTCTTCTTAGAGTTAGGTATCTAAACATTCCTCTCTCCTCTTCCTGCTTTGGTGCTTAGTCACTTCTCCCTCTCCTGATCTCTCTCGCTCTCTCTGCCTCCACTCTGCCCTCCAGCTCCTTCTGGCCCGCTGGCCACCTTGCATCCCCTTACCTGTGCCGCGGGCAGTGATGGGGCCCTGCCAGTTACCTGGCATCCCCTTACCTGCGCGGCATGCGGTGATGGGCCCCCGCTGGCCGCCTGGCATCCCCTTACCTGCACCACGTGCGGTGATGGGCCCCGCCAGCTGCCTGACGTCCCATTACCTGTGCCCCACGCGGTGATGGGCCCTGCAGGCCGCCTAGCGTCCCCTTACCTGCACCACATGCGGTGATGGGCCCCGCCGGCCACCTGGCGTCCCCTTACCTGCACCACACGCGGTGATGGGTCCCGCCGGCCGCCTGGCGTCCCCTTACCTGCACCACACGCGGTGATGGGTCCCGCCAGCTGCCTGACATCCCATTACCTGTGCCCCACGCGGTGATGGGCCCTGCAGGCCGCCTAGCGTCCCCTTACCTGTGCCGCACGCGGTGATGGGCCCTGCAGGCCGCCTGGCGTCCCCTTACCTGCACCACACGCGGTGATGGGTCCCACCAGCTGCCTGACGTCCCCTTACCTGCACCACATGCGGTGATGGGTCCCGCCAGCTGCCTGACGTCCCCTTACCTGCACCACACGCGGTGATGGGTCCCGCCGGCCGCCTGGCGTCCCCTTACCTGTGCCGTGCGCGGTGATGGGTCCCGCTGGCTGCCTGACGTCCCCTTACCTGTGCCGCGCGTGGTGATGGGCCCTGCAGGCCGCCTGGCATCCCCTTACCTGTGCCGCGCGTGGTGATGGGCCCCGCTGGCCGCCTGGCATCCCCTTACCTGTGCCGCGCGCGGTGATGGGTCCTGCCAGCTGCCTGGCATCCCCTTACCTGCACCACACGCGGTGATGGGCCCTGCAGGCCGCCTAGTGTCCCCTTACCTGTGCCGCGTGCGATGATGGGCCCCAGCCGCCTGAAAGGCTGTAATTAGAGCAGGGAGTGTGCCTGTTGACCTTTCCTTAGTGCCGATCAGTTGTGCGGTGGCTGGGTAATCGCGGCGCGATCGCTCTCCAGGGCAGCAATTATGCCAGCTCACCAGGGAAGGGGAACAGCCAGCATCAGTGGGGAGAGGGGGGGCAGTATTGCCATGTCAGTTGTGTCTTTGCACTTTCCAAGGACACTCCAAACTGCTACATGTCTGAACACTTCAGGTTCATCCACTAAACACTCAAGTTAACCACAAATCCCCTCGTAACCAGCTTGTTTGATACTTGTGTTAAAACCACCATTTAAAATGAAGATGCTGAAGATGCTTTTGCTGAAGATTGTTATAAATCTGTTGCAACAATTTCACTTCTGTTCTGAGAAGCCTGCATTTTTTAATAATTTTTTTTCCCCAAACACCCGCATGAAGTCTGCCCAGCGACTGTGCCGTGTACTCAAAAATGCCACAGAGAGCTGGAACATGGAAGATGGAACTCGAATAAGAGACAATTTAAACCCTAACAAGGAACTAAAATATGGTACACAGAACTTAAATGTGCAACACAAAACCTGAACATGGAACTCGGAACTCAGACACAGAACACAAATAGTTAAAATATTTAAGTGAGGTGTATTGCGATGCCCAAAATTTAGTAATATGTATAAATACGACATATCCTTATGTTTATTAAATTCGGTTAGCGGAGCACGCCACAAATAAGTGTTTTGGTAAATCGTGGAAGCGATACGCACTGAAGTGGCGGTGAAGAAAGGGACAGCTCAGCAGCCACAACATCGTTTAAAAGAGGAGGTACTGTAGATAAGGTAAAAAGACGCCGGTGGTGTGGCGGCTCCATGACGGTAACCTAATAAACATGCATGGACATCTCTTCCTATTCTGGTGGACCAGAATAGCGCCTGTGTCTTTTCCCCTCCGGTGCTCCTGCATAGTGCTAGTGCCGCTGTGGCGTGCCATCGAAACCTTGCACAGTGTACAAAACACCTTTGTGTTTTGTAATAATCTGAACTACTTTCATAATTACGCTGCAATATTAAAGAAAAACATTTGTTATAATGAACTGAAGCATGAATCATAAAGGTAATTTCATTCAAATCACTACAAGCAAAAAATATTGCGCCGATTTAAAATATTGATGGCGACACATTTTCAGCGTCGACGTCACCGACTACGTCGACTAATCGCGGCGGCCCTACATTGATCGCGGGTTCCAAACAGAACTTGGAACTCAAACACGTATCTTGGGACTCAAACACGGAACACAGAAGTCAAACATGGAGTTCAAACAGGGAAAGCAGAACTTAAACACGGAACACAGAACCCAGACACAGAACATGGAACTTGAACACAGAGCACAGAAGAACAGACAGCTCCAGACCAACTGGCCTGGCAATTCAGCACACTGGAACACCCCTGATGGGCTCTAACTGGTACCACGGCAACCCCCCCAATCACCATCCTCACTGCATTCAATCAGTCACTGCGAACACACTGTACTAATACCCGGGGTGACACGCACTCTTTGTCCTCTAAAGACAGAGACGGAGGACGATGCACCCCCCCACCCCAAAAACACACCCCCCCAGAACACCCCACACCCTATCTTTTAATCAGGAGCAGTTGAAATCGGCTGCCGTTTGAGATAAGTGAGGAAAACGGGAAATAATGTTCACTTCAGGGAGACACCCAGCCAAGCGCCAAATGGACAGAGGGAACAGAAACCAATCACGCAGACATTAAGAGAAATGCAACCCGGGGGGCGGGAAGGGCAGGAAAATAGCAGGACCGTGGGGGGGCTTTAAAAAAAGAGGCCGGGCTGCTTGATCAGTAGTGAGATCTATGTTAAGAAGCCGGCTAATTGAGATGTTTGTGTTGCTATACTTGCTTTTCTCTGCGGTTTCCCCCTCTGTCTCCTCACTGAGCCATAATTATTTGCAATTTGCCTAAGTCATCCGTTTGCTGGGACGCCAAGCATGAAAAAAGAGGCAATTTCGGAAAAATGGAAATGCTCCTTGGAGCCAGCCTGGGGGAAATAACGTGGTGGAACTTACTGTCGGAGGGAGCCTATCTGATAAATGTCACATGCCGGGGAATATTAATGTGCTGGGCCTGCGGGGGGGGGGGGGGCACTGGGCAAAACATGGGTCTGGGGGAGACCGAGTGGAGTAAGAGGCTGACCCACCAGTCGGCACACAGCACAATGTCGAAGTGTCCTTCCAGAGTGGAGACGTCCGCCTCGCTGTCCCATCTCACGACACTGTGGGGGGGGGGGAGAGAGACAATCAGACACTTCTGGTGGCTCTTCTCATGTTCTCCATTCTTCTCCCTCTTTCATATCTGCGCATCCTGTTCTCTGCCATCCAAAATGAGGGAGCCGTGGATGACTAAAGAATGTGGCACAGTCATCGGAGGCCTGACACCATGTAACATGCTTCAATATAACAGGTGCTTTGGGTCAGTGTGGTCCCCTATCATGCACTGAAGAGATTCTGCAGAGAGGCCTTGACCTCAGAGAGCTGGCAGGGAACAGACACTCCATCAGCATGAAGAGGAGGACCTTATATGTATATGACATGACTTGGCCACTTAGCTCATGCCAAACACCATCATGGCCCAAACTGCACGGAACTACCAAATGGCGATGTGGTGGACAGCCCCCCCCCCCACCACAGCAGGGGGGCGAAGGCGAGTGGTGGGCAGAAATGTGGCAGATGGACACGCCCCCTGATCCTCGCCTGCTCCCAGACCATCGCAGGCTTGAAATCGGTTAAACACCCGACTTTTCATTGTTAAAAGACGCCATATTCCAGACAGCCAAATCTGATTATTAATTAATCATTATTAACACTCAGTAAACAAAAATGATGTCTGGTGGAAACACAATCTCCTCTCCCAGCAGGGGGCCTGAATCTATTATTCAGTGATTTGAGCAACAAAATTCCCCACATCCAATCGTGTGCGACCTTCACCCTTGGAAATGGCACATTTTGACAGGAAGCTTAATCTGTAAAGAAAACAATCTAAGTAATCTACCCTAATTATACGTTTACTTTTTCAATTTATCATCATAGTGTAAACACGTGAGAAGGAAGGCACCGACGGGGGGGGGGCGGCGGTGGGGAGGAGTAACAGCTACTTAGATCGTTCGGCGTCAGAATGACTTTTCGAGGTAATTATCCTCCTTACCGCCTCCCGTGAGCACGGTTCGCCGCGGACGGCGCTGCTGCCCGAGGGAGCCGCCCTGTTTGTGGTGGACCACGAGTAGTTGCCGTGGCGACCAGGTGCCCTCCCGGCAGGTCAGAGCCCTTATCATTCCCGTTCCAGCTCGATAACCCTGAGCCGGGAATGTGATTGATCTAAACTCCCAATATTAAGCAAATCATCATTATATACATTATATAAGCCAAAAGGTTAAAAAAGAACTTGAGAGCTTGTCGCCTTGCAGCTCCAGATTTGGGGGTTTAAATTCCACCTCCATTTGCATATGAGGAGCTTGCAGGTTCTCTATGAGGTTCCCCCTGCGGTCTAAAGACAAGTGCTTAGGTAAATTGGATTGTGTGTGCATATGTGTGCCCTGCAATGGACTGGCAGCCATCCAGGGCATTCTCCAGCATAGCACCCTGTGCTGGGGAGACTGCGGCCCCCCTTCAACCCTGATCAAAATAGGCAGTTAGCAGCTGAACAGACGGATCCATCCTGAAAGCAGGAGTGTGTTAATGCTCTGAGATATATTACTTATTCACGGCTGTTTATAGTAAGAGCAAAACAATCAGAAGGTCGCAAAAGCCTGAGAGGAGGTGACGTAACGACAAGGACTCACCAGCTGGAAACGGAGGCTGCCCTGAAGATGCCGGTCCGCCGGTTCTTCTCTATGACGGCACGGACATCTGGGGACGCGGTTAAGGCAAAATAGCATGGCGGAGAGGCGCAGAACGACACAGGCGCATGCAGCTGGTGTCTCGGGACAACAGGAAGTACATAAACTCAACCCCACCTGTACCTGACTGCAGCAGCTGCTCGCGTGCCACAAATGAGGCCGAATTTGTCACGGACCGAGGGGAACGAAATCTCAGCTGCCTTTGAACATAATCCACAGATTATCGAGGAAAGGGACGGGACCAAGTCAAGCGAGGCATCGCAAAGATGCGATCGATGCGAAACCTTTTAACCCGATGCCCATGCTTGAGAGAGGGTCCCAATAATGGAACACCACAGGATTGATGTCACCTCTGCGATTAATAAGACTGCTTGCCACTTTTAGGGTAATTTAATTAGGGTTTCTCACCCAGAAAAGACCCTTAGCAAATCCAATCTAGGCCGGGCAATGAGCTGGACCTGTTGGATCTATGCACTCAATCCCCAGATCAAAGGCCAGACTGAGGCTCTGCAGTCTCCCAGAAAAGCATGTCGCCGTGGAGACAGGGGCAGCTCGTGGAGTCAGAGAGATGCAGCCATGACACGGCGAGTTAAATGATGTACGTCCCCAAACGCATGCACGTGCCCCCTCTAGATGGCGCCTCAGAGAAAAATGACAACCCTGACGTCCTTTGTAGACTAGAGGTCACCGGGTCGCATCGAAATGTCAGTGTTCCCCTTTGTCGGACGGAGTGTGAGACACGTGTGACACGTGTGACGGAGCGTTCGGAGCTAGAGATACTCTCCCTTCCAAGTTCACCCTGGTGATGGTGAAGTGACGTCCGTCAATCAGACTTAATGTGGACATTCCCATCAATTCTCGGTTGGAAGGGAAAGGTCAGCTCAACCAACCGGGTGATTTGGACACACACATGCTTCTGCGGCATGAAGAAGTATATAAACACTTAATTTTCAATTCATGAGTTGATTTATCTTTATATATCAACTGTTTGTGCTTATTATGACTTTTTAAAAACATACTTGATACAAGTATTGAGTCTTGTTTAGTATACTTGAGTACACAGAAAGACAAAGAGCACACTGTATGTGAGAAGTGGAGACCTATGAGTTTAGCAGGACAAGTCAAAATTAGGAGGACCATGAGACTGAAGGCAACAGGTAGGGTCTCTGATTGAAAGGAACAAGATATTTCAGGGAGGGTCAGAGATTAGGAGGAATAGGGGAGTGATGTTTCAGGGAGGGTCTGAGATTAGGAGGAATAAGGGAGTGATGTTTCAGGTATGGTCTGAGATTAGGAGGAATAAGGGAGTGATGTTTCAGGGAGGGTCTGAGATTAGGAGGAATAAGAGAGTGATGTTTCAGGGAGGGTCTGAGATTAGGAGGAATAAGGGAGTGATGTTTCAGGGAGGGTCTGAGATTAGGAGGAATAAGGGAGTGATGTTTCAGG
>JAODKN010000111.1:206175-217547 GCA_026774425.1 Petrocephalus zakoni
CTCCCTCTGCACCACCCTTCCCGCCTCACTCCCTCTGCCTCCCTTTCACATCTTGATGCCTTTTAAATGTCACTTACTTTACATGAGGTACTTTGCCAAGACACGAATCAACAGCAATCAGAGCCATTATCCCCCGGGGCGATCGGGGGTCCTGCTGCATTATGACACCTTCCCTGGTTGGTCACTGATTTGTCCGCCGCTTTTCAGGGAATTAAGTTGTATTATGTGGAAATGGTTGTGATCTGAACAGCACGGGCAGCCGCGTGTCATGCGGTCCACTCAGCCCGCCGCCGCCGGCGAATTTCCCTCATCAGAGTCCTCACAGAGCTGGCCCTGCCGCAGCTGCGGGGGCCCCTGGGGCCCCTGGGGTACAGTGCCCGCTTCCCCCAACCCTCCCACCCCAACCGCTCCAGGACTATCAGAGACAGACGTTCACCTGAGCGGGCTGGCTACAGGCAGCCAATGAAAGGGCGCGCCTAATCTAGGATGAACAAAGGCGTCTGCCGGTCGACGGAAAGGTGGTTGGATTGTTCCGGGGAGGTTTGGTAAGATGGGGGGGGGGGGGGGTAATCCAGCAAAGGGACGGATAAACCTGCCCCCCAACGAGGCCCGCCTGTCACTGCCAGCCCGCAGTTCTCTCAGTATGTCAAGAGAGTAGCGGGATCGACGAGCGTGTTGTGGAAAGGGCGTCTGATTGGGCGCTAGACTGGGGGGTGGGTCAATGACAGGGTGCGGAGAATGGCGGGGGAGCCGCAGCGGGCGGTGGGGGGGTGCTTGGCGGGGGGCCGAGGAGCTGTGAATGCAGCCACAGGTGAGCGCACTCGTACAGGTATGCTAATGCCAGAATGCACACTCCACCAGAAAGAGCATCCTCCAGCCAGCCACCGATTACCGGGGGGGGGCCTCTAAAAGGCGCCCATCAACCCCAGGGGCTCACAGATATGCTAATGCACCCCCAGCACCCCCAGTGAGGTCCCGAGTGAGGTCACTTCCTCCTCCGTCCCTGTTGTCAGGCAAACGGGGAGGGGGACCAGAGTGCCTCCCTCCCGCCCCCCACCCCCTACGGACCGTGCAGGACTCCCGCCGGCGGCATGCGAGCGGTACCGCGGAGCCGACTGAATGAGGCCTAGCGGCAAGGTCCAGCTTCCCTCCCTCAGAGTCAGGCGATTACGGCGGACGACAAAGAGGGCCTTTCAGTCTCTGGCGTGGAGCACAATAGCCCCACTTCCGCGCTCTCAGTCACTGCACATACTATTTCAGGATCCCCAACCTGGGCCTTTTGTGGCACCGGCAGAGGCTCACTCACCCCTCCCCTCTTCTCCGCCATATTGCCGAGGTTGTTTTGGGGGGGTTGGTGGTGGTTATGGTGATGGTGTTAGGAAACTCTGAGGTAACAGGGACAAAGGCTGCCAAAGCCGGGTAATTAAAGCAATTATGGGGAGGGGGGCCGCCATGTCCCCCAGGGCCCCTGAGGTCCTGGGAGCGGCCTGGGAGGTGGCCAGTGACGTGCCAGCCCTGATGACAGTGCCCCCCGCGGACGTGTGATCAGGAGCAACAGAGCAAAGCTGGTCTCTTCCGCACCAGAGCCCGTTTAGAGACCCTGAAACAGAGAGACACGCACATACAGTCCATGTATTCCTGTCTTTTTGAGGACTTGCCATTCATATCTATGGGCATAACCCTAGTTCCAACTAAGACACCCTTAACCCCCACCCAGTCTTAACCTTTACCATAAGTAACCAACCAAAATGCAAGAACTTAAAATGTAAAATATACCTGCCCACACAAAGACACACACACACACATGCACGCACACACACACACACAGAATGGATCTTCCAATCAGCAGGGATGCACAATGCTCTAAGAATAACTCCTCCTTCCCCGCGGCTTGACGCGGCCCCGAAGACCTGGGTGAGTCCTCATTCCGATGATAAAGCTCCTTCCTGGACACTCTGGGGAGAGGGTCCTCTTACCCAGTGGGGTCAAGCACACAGGAACAGAGAACGTCCCGCCCCCAGGTCACCCATGCAGGCATGGCAGACAGCTTACCTGAAGCAACTAGTCCACTGTGGGGTGGGGGACATCACTGGATGCATCAGCCAGGGTGCATCACTGATATTATTTAATCCCTCCCCCGCGTCCTCTGGCTCCAAACTCAGTTACTGGCTCGTTAACGATCGGTTTCTTGTTGACGGTCCCCAAATCCCACAAAACAGAAAATGACCAAGTGTCACACTGACTGACACCTTCAGCAGCCTGTTTCACTGGAGAAGTTCAGGTATTGAAGGATTAGTATCTTCTGAAGGGCGGAGACTCCTGGAACTAGAAGTAGCCAAGGTGCATGTTCACTTTCTTAACCACTAAGCCCCCTGCTGGCCATTCGGCTAAAAGGTTTGTATTGGGGTTTTAGAGGCACAAACGGTACAGGTGTCTCTTTAGGGCTCTGTGAGACCAGTGGTTGTGTGAACTTCCCCGGATGACATGGCCTGAGTTTTATGGAATATTGCTCCCAGGGGACGACAGCCAACCTCCATCCCTCATGTCCTTCCCCAGGCCAAATCACCCACCTGCCCTGCTGGGGGCAGATATAGTGACCCAATGAGAGTGAGGGGAAAATGCACCCCGGCCTGTCGGGACTCTGGCGGCATTCTGTTATACCTGATTGGTAAATGAATTAAAAAACAGTTAATGCTTTGCCAAAGCAATTCAGCAACCTTAGGCACATTTCATGGTGTCCCGCCTGTACACCCCCCACCAGTGAAGGACCTCAGACACCCTCTACCCCAAATTCTCAATTTTCACCTAAAGCCACCCCCATCTCCATCTTTAAGTACGACGTGTATGCGCCGTGTCCCCGCCCAGAATCACCTCCCCTACCCCCCTCCCGGCCGGCCGCCCGCCGCGCGCGACGCTCCCGGGAAAACGCTGACTCTGAATAATTAACCGTAATTAGCGGCCCTAATTAAGCGGCGCCGCAAACGCACGCGCTTGCCAAGTAAAACAGCTTATTACGACATAACCTCAAACAATGGCCGCGTTCCCTTTCAGATAAGTGCTATGTTCGCCGCGCAAATTGAGGTTTCGGATTTGCGGCGCGGCGGGAGCCGGCGGGGGGAACGTGAGCGCGCCTCGACGGCGGCGGCACGGGGGGGCGGGCGGCCCGGCGGTTTGACGCGGTGACGCCGGTGGCCGTTCAAACTGATGAGGAGAGAGGGTCTGGGAGAGAGATAGAGAGACAGAAAGAGTTCATCCCTTTCTGACCCTGACAGCTTGGCACCGTGTGACACCATCTATCATTAACAGCTCTTACGGACTGCGGCCGTATTTATACAGGGTTGAAGATACACACACAAATGTGCACACACTCTGACAGAAACACACAAGCAAACACTCAGACAGACGCATACATTTACACACATTTCTATTCATATCTTTGTGGGGACTCTCCATTCATCTCTATGGGCATAACCCTAATCCCAACTATGACACCCTTAACCCCTACCCAACCCCAACCTTAACTGTAAGTAATCAAACCACATTTTCCGTTTCTTGATTGTGCACACATTTTTGTTAAATTGAGTTTCCATTTGTCGAGACGGAAAAGGTGGTCAAAATAGCAGGTTTGTGTCACACCATAGACACACACACAGACATGGTTTACAAACCAGAAGGCCGCACACCGGAGAAAGAGAATGGAATTGAATTCCCCTTTTCAAGGCGGGCGGCGAAAGGCCCGGAGATAAACGAGGAGATGTGGCGGAGCCATGATATCACACATGCATTTTAAAGGGCCGCCTGAAAGGGGTGAAGTTATGGGGGTGTGGGGGGCTGCCGGGGGACGGCCGTTTGTATTCATTCCCTGGCCGTGACGGTGACAGAAAATAAATAGGGCTCGATCTTCCTGGCGAGATTGCGATGGTAATGTCGAGATAAGCGTGGACACGCGGGGGCCGGCGTGGGGGCCAAGGGGTGGGTGGCTGATGGAGTGACGGGCAGGAGGGGGTGGGGCTGAGCCGGCCCTAGGCCCCGCAATACGTAAAAAGAGTCTAATCTAAGCCCACTGCAGAAATACCCCCATTTTTTCTCTTAGGATCAGAGTCCTGTTTTTTTGGCAATGTTCTGCCTCATTAATTGATTTCATTTATTTTCGGCTGATGTGAAAAACCGATGTTAGAACGACAGTCCCAATACATACAAGTGTGAAAAAGGATGTGGGATGGATATGGGTTTAAATTCCTTTTGGGGTGGTGCTACCCCCGGACTCTGGACTCCGGAAAGCCGCGAATAACCGTGGGAGAGCCACAGACCCGGTTCTGACTGACAGTGTGAGGAGCACCCCCCCCCCCCACCGCCGTCCCTTCCTGGAGCCTTAAAATGAATATTTCAAATCTCCATATGAATATTTTAAGCATGACAACGGCGTGCAAACACAGAGGCAAAGTGCTCAAATCCACTCGAGGGAGACGATTAAGCCGTCATCCGGCAGCTGACAGCGGCGACGGAATGTGGCAACAGACGGGAGAGCGGGAACCGGGTGCAGACTGCTAATTTAACATGTCTGAGAACCAGCCGCGGCTCAGGGTGTCAGCGGCACTGTCAGCGTGCGGCGGGACCTCGGGTCACCACCTCCGTCAGGCTAACCGGCGCTTGGAGGGGCGCGCAGTTCCCTGCCCTGGGGTCTGGGACACGCAGGTCCTTAGGCACCCATCAACACGCCATCAACACGCCCGACGAAAGGTGGGGGGGGGGATGACTCTCACATGCTGAGCTCAGTGGGAGGGGCACAGCTGTTATCTCGGATCAATACCTCACCTGTGAAGGTGACCGGCTGGTGTGAAATCGCACCTGCCTCTTTGCGGCACTCTGCCTTTCAGCTGTCAGCTGAGGTGCCGGGGTGGGGGGGGGGGTGTGGGCATCTATCAAATATCCAAATAATGTAGCGCCATTGGAAGCGTCAGGGCCGACGTTGGCCTCGGTGAGTCCTGGGCTCCACCCCCCCACCCGGCCCACCGTCAATTGGTATCACTTCCAGGATGCCTCCCCCCTCTTATTTGGCATTTACGGCAGGCTGCCGTACGCGGGATTCATTTTCAGAGCCAAAGGAGATGGTGGTTATAACAGGGATACACCGCAGCAAATAACAGCGCTCTCCAGCCTGAGCGGCCTGAACAAGGCTCCCGAACACTGATGGGCGAGGTGGCCAGCCATTATGTCCAGGTATGCAGATCTCCTCCCATCCTAACGCCCCGATAAGACAGCCCATTGTGTTGCCCTCATAATAAAGGCGGTGAGCTATGGGGGCGGGATTAGACACCAGCTGTCAATCACTATCAGCTTTGACCCAATGGGAGCCATCAACACAACAAAGGACTGAAAACGTACAGCAGTCCTGTCCACCTCTGAAGCCTCTTCTGGATGACACACAAGAGCACAGGCCCGGCAGATCAGAGGAGCATGAACTTTACAGGGGACCCCCCCTCCCCCGGAGTCCCTCTTTCAGGGTCATTTGCTCGAATCGATACACTATAGGGCTGAGGACACAAACCAAGGTCCTGTGCACCTCGGAGCGGAAGTGGGCCGAGTCTCTAAGGCGACCAGAGCGCTGGTGGGGTGGGGGGAAGCATTTCTCCAGTGTCCGGCACGGCCACGCGGCGGCAGGTGGACCCGGCGGCGAGAGCCAGTGAGAGAGCGGGTGGTGGCTCATGCCATCTCGCGGCTGACTGGGGCGCGTCCGATAATTTACCCGCCGATGTCGAATTCCATGTGGCCGCTGCCTCCGTCTGCTGATTAGCGGGTCGATGCGGCACGCATGAGAGGGCCCGCGATTGACCGGCCGGATCAATGGCAGCTAATAAGCGTTTGGTGAAGACGGGGAGAAGAGCGAGGGAGCGGTGGGGCGGGAGTGCGCGGGGGGGCATGGGTCTGATGAAATTCAGCTGCTCGGTGTCTTGCGGTGTAAGTGCGATGATTGGACAGTTATTGCCGGTTTAATGTTAGACAATCAAGCGATAGTGGCTTTGATATCAACAAACACAGTCAAGCCAACACAAGAAATCGCTCTGCTCTTCCCAATGCCTCTGCTCCCCCCCCCCCGAATCGAACAGCAACAAGCAAACCAAGCCGGCGTTTCAGAGAATGGAGGGGGAGAATTGATTCGGAGGGTTTCTGGGGGGGGGGCGGGTAGAGAAAAAGAAGCGTTCTTTTATAGTTTGTTTTGTTTGTGTCCCACGCCCCCCCTTTCATTTTCCCAGAATGCCTGTGATCCGGCCTGTGAGATAATAGCACAGTTAGGCACCGCTGGAGTCGCGCCGCTCGGCCTGTTTGCCCACCGTCAGCTCCGTCATCATTCGGGCAAATTATCTTTTCCGTCGCGAAGTACGAGCCACTTCATGGATAGCGACTGGCCCATCGCACCCTAGCCACGCTCCCGGCATCCACGTGCTTTTCTCTGGGGCCCAGGAGGCAGATTCAGTTAAGGGGTCTACTTTGGGCGGGGGGACGGTTAGGAAAGTTGGAGGACAGCCTCCTAATCACTGTACCGCTCTGGCTGATCCGCCCGCCTGCCCACTGCGCCCGAGGAGCCCGGTGAGGCCTGTTATGGACGTGAGGGCGGCAAAGGCCCACGCTGCTTGCCAAATTACCATTTTTATAGCCACAGCTACGTAGTAACTGGGGGGTTGGGACACGAACATTTGTAAAAACTACCGCATTGCAGAGGGCGGTTGAGAGCGTACTGCTGTAGGGTGAGTATCAGTGAGAGCATACTGCTGCAGAGTGAGTATAAATAAGAGTGTACTGCTGTAGAGTGAGTATCAGTGAGAGCGTACTGCTGTAGCATGAGTATCAGTGAGAGCATAAGGATGTAGAGTGAGTATCAGTGAGAGCGTACTGCTGTAGGGTATAAGTGAAAACATATCGCTGTTGAGTATTAGTGTGGCTGTACTGTTGTGGAGTGAGTATAAATGGGAGTGTATTGCTACAGAGTGAGAATCAGTGTGGCTGTACTGTTGTAGAGTGAGTATCAGTGTCTCTGTACTGTTGTAGAGTGAGTATCATTGTCACTGTAGTGTTGTAGAGTGAGTATCTGTGTGGCTGTACTGTTATAGAGTGAGTATAAATGGGAGTGTACTGTTACAGAGTGAGTATCAGTGAGAGTATACTGCCATACAGTGAGTATCAGTGAGAGTATAAGGCTGTAGAGTGAGTATAAATGGGAGTGTACTGCTACAGAGTGAGTATCAGTGTAGTTGTACTGCCGCAGAGAGAGTATCACTAAGAGTGTGCTGCTGAAGTGAATAGAGTGAATAGTGTAGCTATACTACAGTAGAGTGAATATCAGTATGGCCGCTGTAGAGTACCAGTGTGAGCATACAGAAGTATTGCCGAGGTATAGTAATGACTTCCTGCACAATACCGGGGGGCGGGGGGGCAGTAGGGAGCAGACAGCACCTGCCCACCCCCCGCAATGACAGAGTCAAAGGACAGTCATTACTGTTAATTCAGAGGCCATTTCCTCTGCCAGTGCAATAGTGAGGACTCTCCTTTCTTTTACTCAATCGCTTCTTATCGCTGATGAAGCCCCTCCACCCCTACTCTGAACCCCCCCGCCCCCCCGCCTGCCTGCCACGTGAGACACTGGGCTCTTACTGGCAGATAGAGTCTTTTTCTGTTGTATACCCCCCCATCCCCCTAGTCAGATTAACAGCTGATTATACTTTATTAAATCTGCAGGTAACGCAGCCTTTTGCCATAAACTGGGGCACAATCGAGACTCGACAAAGTGGGTAACGCTGACAAGGGAGGTGGTGAAGTGATGGGGCCATACCAGCATGGGGCAGGGGCCAATCCGGGCCCCCCAGAGCCAGTCCACCCTGACAAGCAGGGCCCTTTCAATGCACATGCTGCACACACACATGTGCACAATCACACATGCACAGGACACACTCTTTCTCCAGAAGAGAGGTAACAATAAATAAAACAATTTTAAAATATCAAAAACAAACAGCAGAGCTCACCAATCTGACCTTTGACCCCGCTCATACATAAGCAGTCTGGGGGGCCTTCACACGTCACCGGGGCAACAGTCTCACCCTCAAAGTGACATGTAAATAATGTGACTGACAGTGAACATGTGAAGGGGCCACCAAATCCCCGGGGATCAGACTCTGCCCACCCCTTTTCTGTTCGCCCATCTGCCCCCTCTGCCCCCTGACCTGTGACACCCCCTCGAGCTTACCTAACCACCCCTCTACACCCGCTTCCCTGCCCGAGAGCCCCTCGTCCATCACGTCTCTTCGGAAATCAAAGCATGCCAGCAGAATATTCCAGAGCGCCGGCAGTCAACGGCAGGGGTGGGAGGGGGGCAACGAAGTGCCAATTGACATTTAATTGAGCTTAATTCCTCCTTATTTTTCTCTTATTATTTTATTTCCCTTGTCAGCCGGCGAGCCGTGTGGGGGTGAGGGGTCAGCGCCCGATGCAGGAGGCTGCTGCTTCTGACAGACGCCGTGTCAGGCAGCGTGACACCTGGACAGATCGCCACGGCTCTCTAACTGCCTCCATTATCCTGCTCCTCCTGTCCGCCTTTCCTCCTTTCCTCTCCTCTACTCTCCTCTTTTCATCTTGTCTTCCTCCCTCTTTCCTTTTTTTTTTTTTTTTTAAAAACTCCTTTCTCTTCCACGGTCACGCTCTGTCCGTTGGAGCGGAGGTCCAGAGTTTGACCGCATCGTTTGATCCGGACGAGACCGATTCCCCGCTGCCAAGATGATCAGGCCCCCTCATCCACCCCCCAGCATGTCAACTCAACGTGCCGGTTCGCCGGAGCGGAGAGATAGACACTAACTCCCGACAAATGCTTCGGAAAAAAACACAGCTAACGTCGGTATCATAACGCCGGCGCGGGGAAAATCGATACGACGCCATGAGATTACGGCAGAACCTCCCGCCGCACTCCGCTAGACCACGACCGCGACTTCCTGCCGGGATGCCGGGACCGCCATGGACTGAGCCAGCTGGGGAAGGGGCGGAGCCCGCCATACAATTAAGCAAAAGAAAAAAGAAAAACACAAAAAAAAACAATCCATGTATTAAATAAGGTGTGTGACACCTAATATGAGGAGTGGAGACCCCCCCGCAGGAAGTGACACAGACCCTCTAAGGACACCCCCAGAATGACTGGTTTGGTCTGGAAAGGTTGGCAGGTTCTTGGCCCTGTTGTTAACCACTGCAAGTAACAGGGGCCCAGGGGCCATGGAGACCCCCACCACACAGCTCATGGCCAGACGCGCTAAAAGGGCTGCACTGCATAGCAGGATAAGACAGAGGAGAGCGATGGTGCTATATGGTGAATAAACTCACATCCTCTTTACCTACAGACCCAAAGCGGAGGCCTGACTGCCTACATATCATTGGGTATACAGAAGCAGAATGGGGCTCTGTAACCGACCCCCCCCATTCACCTCCAATCGTTGCCCCTCTCTCTCAGTCTCCGTCTCCCTCTGTAACCCGAAACACCGGTCAAACGATGGCTTGATTACTCAACCTCTCCTGCTCAGGCGGGAATCGGCCGTGTGCAATTTCCCGGGGCCTCTCTTCTCCCGAAAGATAGTGGGGAAAATGGAATCGGGGGGGGGGGGGTTAAGCGATGGTGGATCGCAGAACGCGGATTGCAAAGCATGGATGGCAGAGCTCGGGGTTCGTCACCCAACGCCTCCCTGCCCTCCAAGGGGGGGTCCGGGGGCCAAAGCTCAGACAGCCGGAACCATTGGAGTGTGTGCGTGGTGTAAATACGGAAGTAACGCAATCCGCTAAGGATGCTGGACTCGTACCAAGACTGCAGTATGTTCCAGTCTGCATGTGCTTAGTGTCACCCAGGCGGACAAAAAGTGTGCTTGGATTTGGCAATCTTCCCTGGGGGGTGGGGGGGGTGAGTTCTCCAGAAGAATGGATGGGAAACCATCAACGTGTAACACGCATTTGTGTTCAAAATCCTTAGTAAATGTATTTATTTATGGGTTGTTCCGAGGGTCACTGAAACAGGGAATTATGAGAGAAATCAATCAATATCAGGACAGAGGCGTCCGCAGCTCATAAGCCTTTTTCCGACCATGTCCGACGGCGAGGCCCGGGTTTAGCCGAGGCCAAGGTCCCCACAGAGGTGCTAAATGAATGTCTCGCTAGGGCCAACCTTCAGAAGCAGGAGCACAGTGAAATTGCACGCTCCTCATTAGCTCCAGGGTTACCTTTTTAATAAGGGGCTGGTCAGGGGCCCAGGTCAGCTCAGTAGGGTCGTGACAAATGCCATGATGGAGCCTGACCTCGGTCCCCAGAGGGACCAACACTACACTTACAGAGCCATTATACTGGGGGGGGGGGGGCGGTAAGGGCCGCAGACGTGTGCAGCAAAAAGAAGCACTGACCCTGTGCCTACCCAGAATTCATAGCTCGATTACAGACAAGGCTCCTGCTGGCAAAGTGAGGACAGATGAGACAGTGCAGTCCAAGAGGGCAGGTTCCCATGGGTCAGAAAATCAGTCTCCAGAGGGATCTCCGGCTGCAGTCCCGTACGGGGTGATCCTGGTTCTGCGGCCCAGATACCGGGCTTCGCTATGCTGTTCCTGCCAATCGCCAGAGGACATTCTTCCACAAGCAATGCAGCAGGCCGCGCCTGGCAGAGAGACGGGGACACTCTTCCACACCTAACGCAGCAGACAGGGACATTCTTCCACACCTAACGCAGCAGACCGCGCCCGGCGGAAAGACAGGGACATTCTTCCACACCCATCGCAGCAGACCGCGCCCGGCGGAAAGACAGGTACATTCTTCCACACCTAACGCAGCAGACCGCACCCCGGCGGAAAGACAGGTACATTCTTCCACACCTAACGCAGCAGACCGCGTCCCGGCGGAAAGACAGGGACATTCTTCCACACCCATCGCAGCAGACCGCGCCCCGGCGGAAAGACGGGGACATTCTTCCACACCCATCGCAGCAGATCGCACCCCGGCGGAAAGACAGGGACATTCTTCCACACCCATCGCAGCAGACCGCGTCCCGGCGGAAAGACGGGGACATTCTTCCACACCTAACGCAGCAGACCGCGTCCCGGCGGAAAGACGGGGACATTCTTCCACACCTAACACAGCAGACCGCGTCCCGGCGGAAAGACGGGGACATTCTTCCACACCTAACGCAGCAGACCGCACCCCGGCGGAAAGACGGGGACATTCTTCCACACCTAACGCAGCAGACCGCGTCCCGGCGGAAAGACAGGGACATTCTTCCACACCTAACGCAGCAGACCGCGTCCCGGCGGAAAGACGGGGACATTCTTCCACACCTAACGCAGCAGACCGCGTCCCGGCGGAAA
>JAODKN010000111.1:240752-251707 GCA_026774425.1 Petrocephalus zakoni
GTACCCTGTTAATGATTTGGGGTAATATTTTTATGTTGGCTATTGGTCATTCGTGTTTCCGACTTGGCAAAAATTTCACAATTTCATAACTGGCAAATCCTTTTACCCCCCCCCCCCCCCGCAAAAAAAAAAAAAAACACCCATTGTCCATGTTCTGATCCGCCCAGGGGACAGGACCAGCTAAATCCACAAACTCTTGCCCCCCTGCCTCCCCGAGTGCCGGGCCGCAGTGGCCTCACGGCCTCTGGAGTGTGGATTACCTAAATCCGGGTCGCCCGGTGCTCTAATCCGCGGAGAGCGAAGGAGCCTTATTTAAGGACAGCTTTGGAAGAATGGGAGGCGTGGAGTTTCTGCTTGTACAGTCATTAGAGGCATTTGGGATGTGCAGAGAGGGGGCAAGAGACAGGGGGCAGAGGCACAGCTCTAAGCACAATGGGCACCCCCCCCCTCCGCCCCCCATCCCCACAACCGATCCGGCAAAAAACTCGGGAAATATTTGGACCAACTAATGCGTGAGATCAATTAGGTGGTTGAGAGGAGGGCTTGAAAGAGTCACCACTGACCTCACCAATTGGAATTGGGCTGGGGGGGAGAGTGATCCCTCCCCTAAACCCCCCCATGCCGGCAGATCTGCCCCCAAGGTTTATCTCCACCACTAAGAGCTGTAGAGTCAGAGTCTGGTCAACCATCTACTGGGGTCACCGGGAGGTGGATGATGGATCAGGAACACAAGAATTCCACCATAAGGAAGGTCGCTTCCTCTTCCTAGAACTAACCCTAACCCCTTTGAAGGAGAACAAAGCCCAAGTAGCTTCTCTATACCTCGAGCCATCCTTAACATTTGCCCTTCATGAAAGAAAAACCTCAATCTAAGATAGCCAACGTGACCCTACATCCATACTTGCTTAGAGATGATCCTTCTTTAAGACTGTCACATTTGCAAACTGTTTTGTCACCTGATTACTTTACAAACTCCTCCTTCTTTGAATTTCAGCCCTGTAAACGCATCACAGCTCAGGTGCACAGCCCCCGCCCCCCCGGAAAACCAGACGAACCGCGGCTGCAGAGTGTGACAGGAAATGCAGCCAGTCACCGCAGATGCAGCATTCCTCCATGCCAGCAGGGGGCGATAGCTCCCCAACAAGTCTTGGTTGTATTACTTAAATCAAGTCCAAAAAATGCCACAAAGCTGACTTTTTGGGGGATCATCCTAGGGTAGATAGGAAAAGCCCTCACCTTGTTGTGACCTGTTTAAAGCTGGCTTAAGAGGCGATGTGGGCTCTCTGACCATCTGATCTGTCTCAGAAATATATTTTTGGTCAAATACAGTGTGTCATTAAATGATTATATAATGTGTATGCACGCAAATTTTATCAAATTTGATCTTGGCTGCATGTTACTGATGGAATCAGGGAAAATTGGGGTGCCCCGGAGTTAGATGATGTATGGATGGATAAAAACAATGTGCCTCTTCTGTTCAGGAGCTGTCCAGTTCTCTCTGACAGCCAGAAACATTTTTCTTGTCTTAAGTTCTACAGTCTTCATTCTCCTAGTTCATTACCTATTTCTTTATTGATATAAAACAGTGGCTCTCATTTTAGAACAAGTTAACAACGTTGGTGGCAACTGTGTTTTGTTACATATGCCTATCATTCTTTAGTATATAGATAGATTTGTGTCTGTCTATATGTGTGTTGGGGGAGGAGGGGGCACTCACAGACATTTCCGGTGTTGTCGAAACTGTTAAGGACCTCGTCCACCCTGATGGGTCCAAGGCTGTCTCTGAAAAAACACATAAACAGGTTAAGGGAGGAGGTGAGGAAACTCATGTCAGGGCCCGTGTGCACCAGTGAGTGTGCTTGAGTGAACTGCCAGTAGAGGGAGATAGAGAGGAGCCTAAATGAACCACATTGACTGACATCAGTGTGGCAAACAGATGGACAGAGTGACTATCTGGTGCTCGACGTGACTTGGGCAACTAGGGCCCATGATCGCTACGCGGCTCACCTGAGGAAGGCACTGAACTGCGGGAAAGAGGCACTTCTGTACTCAACCCAGTTCCCACACGAGGGGCTGTCGGGTGGCGAATCTGTGACTTTTGTCCTGGAAAAGAGGTTGAAGGTAGAGAACCGACGGACGGACACCTGCTGGACCTCGTCACTGTTCAGCTGCTTCTTCTTCAGCACCTGCGGACCGGGGAACCTTTAAGTATACGGCCACCCTCTCCCGTGACCCGAAGACACACCTGGTTATCCATCACTAACCATCAAACCAGCTATTCCACAGCTTGACTAAACCTAGTTCAGGAATTAAACTACGCCAACAGTATACGGGATCTGTCATGCACAGACTAAGCAGTACAGAAAAAAAATAAAGAAACCACCCAACGTAAATGCTAAAATGCCTATTTATACGTTTATGTCACGTTTACATTGATTCATTGCTATTTATTCAAATCAACGTATAAGTGAAGCCAACCCAGCAGCACAGTAAACCGGGCATGATGTACGGCTTTCACAACCCGGTCTAAAAATATCTTACACGGTGAATCACGGAAATCAAGCCAGGATTACCTTACGTTTTGTTTTCATGGATTTCTAATTAATATTATTATTATTATTGTTGTTGTTGTTGTTGTTGTTGTTATTATTTGGTGTAAGGGTAGAGGACAGCCCTAGGTGGACATGAGTTATGACTAGAGGAGAAAGGCTTGGTGCAGGTTCACCTTGGTGGGTATTTTTAGGCGTCCCCGGGGTGCCGCGCCGGGCTCCCACCTACAGGACAGTGGCCACGCGTCACGGATACTGCGCTTAAGTAACAGCAGCCCGACAGCAAAGCGGGACACACAGGTGACCCTGGCTCACGATCACGGCAGCTACGGCGGCCCGAAACAGCCGCTGACACAGCAGCAGCTTCAAACCACCCTCCCGCTCCACCTGATATTCCACACTGTCGTCCTCATAATAAATAAATATCACGAAATAATCAATTATTTGAAACCATTTCTTTCGCTTTAGGGGGCACACTTGTTGTGCTCCGATCTCCTAGCCACACAGATAGGCGGAATTAATGAGACCGGTTTGGTTAACAACCGATAACCGAAATAAGAAAGCGTGAGAGGGGCTTTTTATAGCACGGTCCCCTAAGCCCATACGCCGGATGAGACGCGGTGCTCCGAGGGCTGACACCTGGCAGGAAGGCTGGACGGCGCTAGCTAATGCGGGCTGTTCGTGCAGGGAGCATATAGCACATACAGCCGCTGTTACCGAGGCAGACGTGGGGCTACTTCACCTGTCTAAGGAGACTCCAGCGAGCCCGGGCCACGTCGGTGCCACAGGTCCGCTCCCGACCGGAGCGCCGATCGCCGTCGGCTTCCCGTGACACCGCCGATCCCGGCGCATCTTTCTTTATGCACAACTCCGGGACACCTGTTGTCGGCTCGCCGTCCATAATCAGCTAAATCGCGCCTTCGGGAACAATGGTGGAGTCTGGAAAAGGGGGCGTTTTCACAGTGATAACCTTCTCATCTGTCAGTCTTCATCGGGGCCGGCGCTCCGGCGCGCCCGCTAGAGTCGGCGGCCGCGTAGACAGCGGCATAGCTCGCAGCGCTGGAAAGCATGCCACTTCCGTACACTTCCGTCTCGCTTCGGAAATAACAGGCTAAATCAATTAATTGCCGACACAATCGAACTCGACTTACATAGGCGCTTTGCGTGAGATCTGAGATAAATTACTTCTGCCTTTTGTGACGTCATCGAGACGCGCTGAACGTGCCCCTACCGGCATATGCAGTGAATGGCAAGCGGTCTTTCTGCACATCAAACTGCGTGCTTTCGCAGTAATATGAACCTGGCGGGAGATTAATTAGTCTAATGTGCGGAAGAATAGTGGTTTCGAAATTGCATTTATATGTCAATTAAATCTCAGTGATCCTTTTAAATTGGTTGTTATTCACATTACTAAGTAAAAACTTTCATATGAACTGTAAGGGTTAGGATGAAACGGGCTCGTTCTGAGTTCCCGCAGAGATGACACACCCGGCGACATGATCACCTTGTCCTGCACGCTGCGCTGTTCAGCATGGGGTGTCGGGAAATCGTTTCCCGGGCTGCATCTCCGCGGTAAACGCTGGCCGTCCCGCCCGACGCGATCGCGACTTGGCGGCAGCGCGGTAAGACTGACGCGTCACTCAGTACCAGTGGGATGTAAGCGGTGTGAACATGCATTATTAATACATTTACAAACGGGGTCATGTAGACAACAAAGATCCGCAGAGGTAACTGATACTGTAATGAGAGAGTGCGGCACACTGCCGATTGTGTGATCATTCGCACTATCTGCGCCTTGTTACCGAAGTCATACTTTTACATACAAGTATAATGTTTCACAGACTTAATGTCTAACACCCATGTCTGCACATAAACAAGTACCAGTACAGAATTATATTGGCAGATAACTATAACTCTGGTCTCTTTTGTCAGCGCTTGTGCACCGGGGGTTAATAACGGCGTTTTTGTTAACATTTATAGGGAGTTTCTTCTTATCTTTTGGAGATTTCTAAGCAACAGTTACAAAAATACAGGAACCAGGAACGTTACTTCAAGAGGAAATTAAGGGATGCGTACCAGAGGTTTTCAGAAGTTCCCGATAACGCTGTGGTTGGTTGCCCACTCTTTTACATCTTAGTAAACCAAACATCTAACCGTATCGGGGGACTACGGGGTGTTTTGAGTTGAATACACGCTCTCCCATCACGTGAGCTACTGACTTTGTGCCCTGTGTTGTCTGTAGATTCAGGGACGACGTCATGTCTACTTCGAAGAACGAGGGAACATTTACAGAATGGGAATTGGAAAGGGTAAGGTGCAGGCTCCTTTCTAGAATCTTAAGCCCAGAGACCTAATCAGTCTGAGGATTCTTAAACTGAGAGCGTGGTTGTTAAAACATCTGAGTAAAACATGTATGGCAGGGTACCTTGAGCCACCACCCAGTCTTAGAAGCATATTGCTTTTTATCACTTGGTTACCTTTCCTCGTGTATAGTTCATCTGGACCCAGAGCTAACAGTATGGTATTCTGTTGTTTGGTGGGAGGGGGGCCTGTGTCCTGTGACCTGGGTCCAGATGGACCTTACGTGCCATATTTAAATCACATGGGGGCAAGCTAGAGTTTGTGTGTGTGTCTGTATGTGTGACCAGGGGACCAGGACGTGCAGGACATTCTGGATACCTCCAGCGGGGGGAGCCTGCAGCGTGTTCGCCTCTCCCCCGGGGAGCGTGCCCTGGCTGCGGCCGTGAAGGATGCGGGGAGCGAGGAAGCCAAGTGCCTCGTCTTAAGGCTTAGAGACCCGCCTGACCCCCCTCGGCTGCTCCTCCAGCTCCATGGTGTCTTCAGCTTCGGTCAGAGAGGAGGAGTGGCCATACTTACCCTACTATATAGTATAGTATATAGTATAATATAGCATACAGTACTAAAATGAGTGCAAGCTGGATGATATTTCAAATTTTCATCAGGACGGCTCTTGGTGGTCCAGCTAAAGTGAGAGTTGTTTCGGTCTTTGGTTCTTCTCCAGAGCGATGGGTGACCTTGCAGCCTCGCTTCTGTCCGTCTTCTGTGTGTAGAGTGGGCCTCCGACGACGTCCTCTTCTTCAGCAGCATGGAGAACCTCAGGAGCGGCCGGGTCTTCCGCCTGGACTTGAGGAAACCGGCGCCAAAGGCTGTCCCAGTGTACGAGGAACGCGACCCTGAGTGAGTCCCCAGTTTGTTCCAGGCCATAACTCTGTCCTAGAAGCACCAGTTTTCCCAGTATGCTCAGTGTCCACCGGCCCGCAGGTTCTTTGTGGAGGTGAGCTGCACCAGAGACCGGCAACTGGTCACGTTGAACTGCAACAGTAAAAGTACATCGGAGGTGTGGCTTGTTGAGGCTGACGCGCCTCTGGCATGGCCCAGGCTTGTCCAGCCACGCCTCTCCGGCCTGATCTATCACGTGGAGCACACATGCAAGCAGCTATGCATCCTCGCCAACACCGGGCCGGGCCGGGAGTACCAGGTGAGCTCTACCCTGAGTAAAATCTCTGCCCAATACAGTAACTCCACCCCAATTCCCCACATTCAGAAAACAGTGTGCCCTCCTCCTGAGTAAAGTGACCACTGTCGATGCACTGAACTGAATGCTTTTCGGGTTCACTAGGTGCTGAGAACTTCCCTGGACTCACCGCGTATAGAGAATTGGGTGCCCATGTTCACCCCTGATGTCGGGACGGGCCTGAGGGACATGGAGGTGCTCCAGGACCACTGTGTTCTGGCTGTGCGCACCCCTACTGGCCAGCTTGGGCTGCAAGTGGTCCCACTAGCCGACCCCTCCCAGGTCTACACACTGCAGGTGAGAGCTAAAATCTTTTGACCTGCGTCTTGAAGGGGGGGATTGTATGACAGAGGGGGTTAGGGATCCATGTCTGGGACATCAAAGGTTTGAATCCTGTAGCCAACAGAGTAATCGTATTAGTATTGAGCAAGACCCTTAAGCCCAGCTGGCCCAGGGGCACCAGACATTGGCTGCTTCTGTGATCTGCCCCTGAAAACTGTATACACATGACTGCAAAATGGGATATACGAAAGCTACCCAGCATCCCCACAAATATGAATGAAGAGCTGTTGTACTGAACTGTGAGCCCAGTTCTACCCATCAACACTGGTGACCATAATGACAACATTCTGGATAAGTCAAAAAGTGCCCCCAGTTTGATGGCTGCACCAGAACATAAGAACACCATCGATGCTTTCACACCACAGGAACATTTTTAAGTAATCGGAAGCTTTTTCCAGAACCTGGAACTTCTGTCATGTTCACACTGCAGGAACTCAGCTGGCCGGTACTCCTCAGAGGTAGTTCTGGAACCTTATTTTAGTCTGTACGGTCGGACTAGGTAATTTTTGTTTGGACACAGATTACTGGGGAGCCACCTACAGCTATAAACTATAAACAGACCGAGATTTTGTTTCAACCAACCAAGTACTCAACTGGTTGGTTGAAACAAAATCTCTGTCTGGATTTGTAGGTTCTGAACCTGACCTTCCTACCGCTGCCAATAACTAACGAGTAACTCCCAAAACGACGTGCTTAGCCTCTGTTCTTTTGTGCTGGCAGTGTGGTTTTCTATGAAGTTACGTGTGAAGTTTAACCTACAAACTTCTTCCGTCTGCCATGCTTATTAGCATAAAGGTTCCAGTTCCTATTCTGCAGTGTGAAAGCGAGACACAAAAGTAGCCAAGGAGCTACAAAAGTTCCGACCAGTCCAGAAAGGCCAGGAACTTGCAAACAGGGACCAGGTTCTGGAGCATCAGTGTGAAAGCGCCTCACGTCGCCCTGACGATTTCTGTTCATCCAGCAACAAAGTTGAGTGTTTCTTTAAATGAAGACACATTTACAGAGATAAAGGGCGGCACGTGCTCTGCGGGCCGTGAATGACACACCTGGGCCGGTGACCTCTGACCTCTGTTTTAGTGCCAGAGCGTGAACACGATGAAACGTTATCCTCAAAGTTATATTTACATTTAAAGTTTATACAATCCTCTGTCACTGCTAATGGGATTTAACCGCTCGCTAAGGTCACTGATTAACAACTGTTATTGTTTTATAGTAACATGCCCCCAGGCCTCCTGCCTGATGTAGTAGCATGTTTTTATGAACAAGAAACTAAAATTAAAGATGTCGAAGAAATGCACTGAAGTACACTGTGTGCATCTTATCGTGACGGTACCAGCCGGTGGGCAGCTTTAGCTCACACTTCATTGTTTGATTGTATTATTTTTAATCCTCGTGTATCCTTATGTCGGGTCCTATGAATTCTTTCCTTTTTTGGTCACTTGCTGGTGAGCTCCCCCTATGGGCGTGTGAGTTTGAGCCCCGCCCCAGCCTGGGATTGGCCAGCCCGGCGGTCCAATTCCGCCTCTCTTCCCCTGTGCACCCCCCCCTCCGGTTCTCATACTGCCTGAGGGAGCGGCAGCTATTTGCAGAGGAGGCCGCCGTTAGGCCCCCCCTCCTGGACCACCATACCACTCGGCTGGAGGCCCGCAGCCAGGTACACGAGCTGGATCACATACATATCCCTATCTAAGAGTCCGTCAAGCATGTGTATAGCTTATAGTCATGTGATATAGGGGGGTGTTACTCTCTGCCAAGAGCTATCAAATGGGCTGAAAGGCAGACACTGGCCTGCACTGGGGGGGGTTTAGGGGGGAGTATCAGGTGACCTGGCACCAGACCGTCTGTCTGACCCGCTGTCTGTATAACTCAAGATGGCATTGTCCATCCTGTCAAGTGTTATGTTAACCAGAGTAATCCCTCCCTAATGGGTTAGTGGAAACTAGGCCTATCCAGCATGTCCTGCTGTAGTTAGAATTCCAGCGGCATTGATATGTTAGACTGCAGTTTGTGGAGAGACCCGCCTTTATTGCTCTGTTGCTTCATGTCTGGATTTACCTGCCTTCATCTCCAGGATGGCACGCTGGTTCCAATGACGGTGTTCCACAGAGCTCCCTGGGGCGACCTGAAGGGGGCGCCACTGCTGTTGCATGTGTATGGGGCTTACGGCCGACACCTCAACATGGCTTTCAGCCCGGAGAAGCGGTTGCTGCTAGATGACGGCTGGGTTCTGGCCTACTGTCACGTCCGGTACTACAACTCCCAGCATGCCCCGGGCAGCTGGGCCGAGGGATGCGCTGATGTTTCTGCTGCTCCTGTTCTGACCAAAGCAGAACCATGTGACAGCGTATCATGTGACAGATTCAGTAGCCATTTACTAAGCTGGGAACATGTTCAAAATGCCTAACATAGCTGTATATATATGTCCTGTCTGAATATCTATGAAATATACAGATATAATGTTGTATTTAAACTGTAACCTTCTAGATTACAGTACACGTGAAATGAAGTTTAAAATGCCACAGTCACATTTGAGTAAACAGTCTTTACTGTGAGTGACCAAAATATTGTTAAAAATATTTAGCGTTAATGGGTACAAAGTGGTTTTTAATTTGTCTGTCCTGGAATGGTGCACAGGGGAGGCGAGGGTAATTTACGAGGATCTCATGGGGACCGCAGTCCCTGCTGAGAATGTGACTGGCGTTTCTGGGCCCTGTAGGGGTGGAGGGGAGCGGGGCCTAGGCTGGCACCAGGCAGGCAGTTTGCTACAGAAACACAAGGGCCTGGAGGACCTGACCACCTGCATCCGCCACCTCTTTCAGCTGGGCATTTCCCAGCCCGCGCTGGCCAACCTTTCTGCCCGCAGTGCTGGAGCCGTCCTGGCGGGGGCGCTGTGCAACCAGTACCCTGAGCTGCTGAGGACCGTTACCCTACAGGTGAGGCGTATACCTGCGGGGGCCCTGCCTAGGAGTACAGAATATTTGTGTGGACAATTTAATGGAAACACTGTGTTGTGATCTGCTAACTTGTTCTTTGCCTGCACAGGCCCCCTTTTTGGATGTCCTGGGCACCATGCAGGACCCCAGCTTGCCCCTGACCATTGAGGACAGGGGAGAGTGGGGTGACCCCCTGGCTGATGCCCACCAGCATGACACTGTGGCTTCCTACTGCCCCTGTCACAACATCAAGCCCCAGGTGAGCTGCCTGCAGTCTCTCTAAGCATTAACAGCTAAGAATGGTATCACTATAATCTCTCTCTATATATATATATCCATCCATCCATCCATCCATCCACTTATCCAGTCTTAATATCCTAATATTCAGTAATTTGGACGCGATTGTTCACCCACTAAACTTTAATGTGAATGGGCAAGCTAGGACACACGTCCTCTTTTCCGCACAGTGGTACCCCTCCGTGCTGATCACGGCCTACGAGGGCGATAGGAGGGTCCCCTTGGCGGGGGTGCTGAGGTACGCAGAGAGGCTGGCTGCAGCGGGCCGCACAGACACCGACGGTGCCTCTACACCAGGTAAGGTGCAGAGCCCATGCCCGTGTCTGTCAGCGGGCGTACAGGGGGGGGTCAGGCCAGTGAGATCGCCCGCTGCGCTCCGCAGATTGGGCGCACGGCCGCGGGGTGTGACTCAGCCTCCCCACAGCCCTTCTGAGCGCCGGGCGTCCCAGTGTCAGCAAATCACAGCCGGTTCCCCATCGGTGCGAGTTCCTCCCGTCCATAGAGAGTGTCACTCTAATCTCATGGTGCTAGATAATGGCACTCTGATCCACCACCACCTCCACGCGCACTGGGGGCCGTTTAGACGCTATCAGGAGGAGCGATAAGGACGGGCGCGGCTCCTTCTATCAAGGTCAGCGCAGCTCGGCCCAACGCAGCGGGAGTTAAACTTTGACTAGATTCCAGGCTTGGAAAGGACGACTTGGGTGGTTTTTCACAGATAAACACTTTTCAGACCGGCCATGACTTACGGATGACGGCGTTAAAAAGCGTTAGAGGCACGGCAGGGGAGTAGCTGACAGGCAGGTGGCCAGGCCCTTGTACCTTTAAGTACTTCATTGGCACTTTCTCACTAGTGAAGCACTACGTGTTTAAATGGGTAGTTAAAACCTGTCAAATTGCAAAATGCAAAGTAATTACTTTGGTCAGAAACTGACTGATCTAAAAACTGACATTCCATTTCGGTTCTAGGATCAGAAACGCCGCCATCTGTCGTTTTGGACCTGCGGCCTGGAGAAGACCATTTTGGGCCAGATGACTTGGAGACGTCGCTGGACGAGGTTAACACCCCCAATTAGACGCGATTTCCCAGAGAATGACCAGAAACACAGAAGCAGGGTCACAAAATGTCTGAGAGCCTCACTGATCATCCCCTGGCTAATGGTTAATTTTGTATTTTCTATCCGGGGGGGGCGGGGGGCGGGGCGCCCGCCCCCCCCCCCCCCAGCACTGATCAGAAAGTCCTGTGAAGGGGCTGACTTTGCGATGGCTTGTGTCACACCCCATCTCTGCCTGGCGCCT
>JAODKN010000111.1:265687-297886 GCA_026774425.1 Petrocephalus zakoni
TGCAGTGGAAAAGCGCCATAAGTGTCACGTGACATGACTGAGGAGGAAGGCAAGGGCTGAGGGCATACACAGAGATCCCCTAGATTGTAGGTGACATGCTAATGCTTATCCACATCAGCCAAATCTCGCAGCAACTATTAGCATTGTGACTTGGGGTCCGTGTTGTAAATGCTGCTCCTAATGACTCAGCCAGTGTAAATTGTACAGGGTCCCTGTGGCCTGCCGGTCGAGGCTTTTGATCGGCTTCTGATATGCCTGAACGACACTGATCAACAGCCTTAACGTGGGCAAAGATCATCCACTCGCATTTGTGTTGAGATGAAAAAATGATACTTTGAGAAGCTCTGGATGATGATAATGAACAGCAAACACAAACAACCTCTGGCCCACATACTAGGCTGGCTTTGATCCCACCTCCATTTTTAACTGACTTAACCTCATCCGCTGTGTTCAGTGCTAATCGGTTACTAGACAAGGACCTAAAGGTCAGGTGGGGGTCATGTGACATGAATACTGGCCAAGCCTGGTATTCAATAGTGACTCCTAGCGATGACTTTTTTGGATGGGTCCCCCTGCATTGAAAGGGTTGAGTCCCCCAATGGAAACCCCAAAAAAAGGCACACCTGTAGTATGTAAGCAGGAAAGAAGAACCAAGCTAACAAAGCAGAGCGTTCTGCATCCTCAAACCTCTGCTTAAGAAGCTCTGTCATGCTTGCTCTGAGGTGGCGAAGGTGAAGCGACACATACCTACATATTAACTTACCGAATGAAACAGGAGGGCTGCACTAATCGGAGGTTGAATAGAGAGTTAGCCAGAGGGTATGGGAAAACAGGAGTGAAACCCACCTCTGGCCTGCTATCATACCTAGCAGCTAAGATGGGCCCGGCCCGTTACAAAAGTTCCCTCAATGGGAAGCCCCTCCCCTAACAGCAAAAGGACTGTATGATAGTGAATTTGATGGTGGCACTCAGCATTCTGTCCCACTCTGATGCCTGATGGATTCTGGCATGGAAGCAAACATGTGTACATGCAGGAGTCCATCTCAACCCGGCCGTCTCACTAGCCTGCGCCAGTCAGCGCCTGTGACAGCAGGACCAGGTATGCCATCCTCTACCAGCCACACAGAGCCCGCACACAGATAACACCGAGTGACCACCATCACTGTCAATCATCAAGAAACCGAGAGAATAGCACCCTCCTTCTCCTTGTTTCCAAGATACAGTCTGCGAGAACAGGCACGTGCAGTCACACATACACACACACAGCTGCACAGAGGGCTCGTATGAAAATGTGCCCTGGGGGTCTCTGGAGGACAGCAGTGGTTTGGGTCAGAGCACCTCTCCAATGCCCACCAGTTACACAATGCATAGGCAACTCCCTGTTCCACCACATAACAGGGCAGCTGAGAGCAATCACAGTGGGGCACCTAGCATGTAGCACAGTGCCTTACGTGCTCCAAGCAAAAAGGGACGACATGCCACGTGCCTCCCAGCCCGACGTTGGAGGGTCGGTGGCCACTCAGTTCAGAAGGTGTGCCTCAGGACTGTTTGGCGGCAATGGGGGGGCGGGGGGACTAAATGCCTATCAGGAAGCTTATGTGATGCAGCCGGGGAACATGCAGCCACTTACCCCGTCCTCTTCTCTGTGAGGGTTCAGCCTGTTGTAGACAGCCTCGATGACGCTACGCCTGAGTATGGAGACAGCGATGTCGTGACACTCTAAACACGCTAAAATGAGCAACACTGACAGGTAACCAATTGGGGGCAACATCCAGAGAAGGAACGTGCTAAACTGGCAATAAAGTCTAAGCAGCACTGTACAGTTTAAACAGTAAGTTACACTGTTTCTGGTGTTTGGCAGAAATCTTTGAGCACTAGAAGGGAGGGGAGGGGCTCCTTACTTGCTGGCGAGGCCACCCCCTGGTGGAAGGTTGGGGATGTTCTCTGTGGAAAGGTTGCGCATGACGTGAACCAGGTCAGGAACTCCTTCTTCCCCTGAGGTCTCCATGATTTCTGTGGAATGGAACAGAGAATGGAGAGACGCGCAGAAACCTCAGATTTGTTTAGCGAGTCTGGAGGGCCTAGAGGAAGGTCAGCAGTCAAGTAGCGCAACTGAAAACACCAGCCAGAAGAGCGTTTATGGTATGGGGAGGACCTGAACTGGGAGGACTGGAAACAGTGGGAGAGTGGTGTGTGTGTCACAACCACACACTTGAGCCCCTCACTGATCAGACAACGCCACCACCTAGTGCAGCGGTTGCCAAAAGGTCGATCTTCAAGACATTGGCAGCCGATTCCAACAGTGTACCAGAGAGGGAACGCCTCCCCATGTTTGGGGGAAAAAATAAATAAATATTGAGGCGGACCCTCCACCCCCCCGCCTGCAAAATCATCCGTAGTGACTTGGCGGCTTGCCAGTTTATCTTCTTTGTAAAAGAGGCTCGCACTGGAAAAAAAACAGCTACAGACCACTGGCATAGAGAGATTGCCATCTCACACAAATCTGGCCAGGCGGGGCATCACCGTCTCACACCAGTATGGCCAGTCAGACTCGAGTACTGCCATCACTGTCAAACAGCTTGTGTGAGAGTCTTACTTACACAAAAATCTACAATCAGATCATAGAAGAGGCAGATCCAAGACATCTGATTGGTTGGTCTAACATCTGACAAGACCTGTCATTTTTCCTTCTGCCTTCAGAACATTATTGCGTAAGTAAAACTCCCATGAGCCGTCAAACACGTCAGTAAAGTGCCCACTGCACAGTCATGCTGACCCTCGTATCCCAGCTGCATCGTCACTGGAACCTCATGCCTACACAGACCAACACACGAAACAGGGACATGGGGGAATGATCCCCCCCACGTGTCCCTCAGGCACATCTACTGTATGTGACTTAATGGTGAATTGATTGTGCAAACACGCTGTTGCCTGTGGGCCTGAGGACTTGCTGGGAGCAGACAGCTGCCCCATGGGGGCTGCCGCCCTCGCCGCCCATGCCAAGGACACGGTGAGGAGAGCGCGCCAGAGGAGGAGACCCTGAAGCAGAGTGCGAGGCGGCAGCAGGAATGGTGCCAGTTGGATGTTCCGCCAGCACATTCTTCCGCGGAGCCGCGGCGGCCCCTTCTGGCGTGCAGAGTCGGCTGGTGGGAACGCTGGGCCGGCGCTCCTGGCCAGCTCCAAGGGGAAGAGTTTACATAACCCGGGGACTTTCGAAAACTTGAACCAGTGTGCCAGAATGTTTCAAAAGCCCGAAAAGAAGGAGGGGGTGTAAAAAGCAACACGGCGGGACTCAAGTGTGCATGGAGTGCCGCCGTGGTCTGATGCAGAAGTGGGTCAGCATGAAAAGCACATGGGTCTGCTGTGAGTGACAGGGAGATGGATCGGGGCGGGACAGGCCTATCTACTCTGCGATGAAATTAGCCTGAGGACCTGAATGAAGCCTTGTGGTTCCATGGGTAAAGAAGGCAGATTGAGGGAAAGAGGCGAGATTTCCAGGTCACATGACACAGGCCAACAGGCTGTTCTGTAACACCTGGGCCAGCAGAGAGATGGCAGTTACAGCCTCATAAAGTGGGCCCAGGACTGCGTTGACACAGTCTCGTGTGGCTATGCTGGGGTGAAGGATTGCGTCAGCATGTGTTTGTTGCTACAGGACAGAAGGGAACAAAAACGATGAGGGCGATGTGAAGATACAGAGGGCAGGGAGGTGGGAGCTGAGCCGAGCGGATGAAGCAGCAAAGGGCCAAGAGAGACTGGCACCCACCTTCCACTCGAGACTCCAGGTACTTGTCCAGCTCGGCGTCCCGCTTGACCGCCTCCTCCGACACCTTGGGGGCGTTAGGCAAACACACCAACACGACACTCATGTTGTCCCGGCTTCCCTGGAAGGGCCGAGAAGAGCAGCTCAGCCCAGGGGCACCACAGGTCACAGCACACAACACACCTTTATCACACCCATTCAAACAGCGTGACGCCTCTCTGCTGTAACTGCCTGGGTTATGATGGCAGGTCCCTCTCCTGAGGCTTGAACCCCACTGTGGCACAGAGCGCAAGGCTGCTGCTCTCTGCCGTGCCTCCCACGAAGCCCCCCTGTGTTTATCTTAGGTGAGAACATCTCACAGGCACTAAAAATGGAAAGAAACGCCCTTTTTTCCACAGGCCCTGCCGCAGTTCGGGAGAAGAGCGAAGAAGAAAGCGACAGAAAAGAGGACGAGGAAGACAGAGCTTCCTCCCCTAACGATCCTGCTCCTAGGACAGGCTGACAATCTGCTCCACTGGGAAGAAATTACCAGGTGCTCCACAGAGCACCAATTTGCAGCTTATTGGGATAATGTGCTGGTGAATGACAGATAGCCAGCGTGTGGAGAGCTGCTGTCAGGAAACACAACAGACACGACTGCACAGCAACTGCAGGAGGACAGCAGCATAAAAGGGGAGTGTGAGAGCAGGCCAGTGTCAGGACTTATATTCGAGATCAGCATTGGAGCAGCTTCAGGGACCAAACAAACACGCCTCCTGATTGGGCCTGGGTTTGGACTACCAAACACCATTCCGTGATCCGCTGCTAGAGGCCCACCACCCGTAAGGACACTTCTCCATACAGTCTTTTCCCAGGGGCCCAACATACCTTATGCAAGCAGGTGTCCACCACGGCATTGCAGACCTTTTCCAGGTCATCAGTGACCTCCAGCCGCGACCTGACGAACTCGCAGAGTTCCTCGTTGCTCATGACGTCCCAGATGCCGTCGCAGGCAAGCACGACGAACTGGTCCTCGTCAGAGCGCGCCATCTCGAAAACCTCGGGTTCGGGCGACACCAGCTGCTCCGTGGGCCCCTTGCCGTCTACGCACTTGTAGTCGTAGTCTCCAAGGGCACGCGAGACAGCCAGGGAGCCGTTGACCCGCTGAATCATGACTGAGCCGCCGGCGTTCTGGATGCGCTCCTTCTCGCGTGGGTTGCACGGCTTGTGGTCCAGCGTGGAGAAACAGACGTGTGAGCTGCGGTAGAGCACCGCCCGCGAGTCGCCACAGTTGATGAAGTAGAGGTGTTCGGGCGACACCAGCACGGCCACTGCCGTAGAGCCGCTGCGGTCCATGCCGTTGCGCAGGTCGGCAAAGCTGCGCATGTACTCGTCGATCTTGAGGAATCCGGCGCGGATGCCACTCTTAACGCTCTCCACCGTGGGCTCGGCCCGGTCGGCGCTGCGGAAGCCCTCGCTGCCTGTAATGTGCTCCAGCAGGTGCTTGGAGCAGTAGTTGGCCACACGTGAGCCGGCGTGCCCATCGTACACAGCGAAGAAGGACCAGTCGGACAGGCCCTGCGGCAAGCCCACCACGGCCGTGTGGGCGTCCTCCATCTCCACACGCCAGCCCTGCATGCTACTCAGGCCGAAGCGCAGCCCGTTGCCCGCGCCATGCGCGTTGTGCTTCTCCGTCTTCGGCTTGTCCAGAAACGCCCCCATGGCTTAGTGCACGTCCTGTGGGGAGGGGGGGTAGATGGTCAGGTTGGTGCAGATGGTGCCAAACGGCACAGCCACCACACTGTCGGGACTGCCCACCATGGGCTTGACCACAACCTTATAATTGAAAACCCTGGTCTGATAACAGAGGAAAACTGCCAAACCCTTTAGCTGCCGTCATCTGCTGTGAAAACATACGACAGGTTTCTGACTACATTTCAGCTCGACTTTCTACAGAGGCAGGACCCCCTACACACATTTCCAACCCGCACTATGAACCTCGGCACCCTCTTCTAGCTGTTCCCAGGTTCTCACCATTCTCCGAAATTCCTCGGTAAGTGTTAAGGAGTTCCATCTAACAAGAGGATAGATGCACACACGCACACACACACAGATAATCAGAAAATGCGCAAACAGGTTGGTACAGGATTTCCAGCTCGTGCCAAGATCAATGTGCCTCCATGAAGACTCCAGCTCCAAACCCACCACAGCAATCACTGATGCCTGCTGGGCCCATAAATTCCTACACCAGAGCCTACATACACACTGCTGCAAGCCCGGTGTTAGGCCCTCATCAAACGGCACCACATTCGCTAGGACGTCTGGGGGCCAGACTTAAGGATTCTGCCTCTGAGGTCTAGGCTGCACAAGCTCCTCAACAGACTGAAATGGCCACGTAACAATTCAATTTAGCCCAATAACACTGCAGACGTCTGGCCCGCTTTTCTTAGCACCCTGAATCATGCTATGCGCCGCTATAGAAGAGCCACGTCATGTTTTCAGTCATACTTACCAACACTGTGTATTTGGCCCATAAGGTGAAAGCTGTAAGAGGAAGCCTTAATCTCAAACCTGTCAGTCAATCAGCCAAGATGGTCGGACGAAGGTCAGACAATAATGATACTGAGGCATGAGCTGAGAATAGTTATGGAATATTAAAATTTATTTTTTTACAGTAAATCCTTCTTACAGAAGCAGATGCATGCAAGCACATGGTCCTACAAGTTCCTCAGCACCAAGTGATAAGTAGTGAGGAGAGAACAGTAAGGGACACATGAAAAGGAGCGACGAGAACAAACAGCCGTGACACACGGTGAAAGGATGGAAAAATTAGAAAAGGGGGGGAAAATGTAGCTGCCAAACCAAATTAAAACCATGACCCATGAGCCTTTATGGGTCCAAACAGCCTAAAAGAGGGGCTTAAAGGAAATTAAAACAAAAGCAGAAGGAATTCATTCAATTCATGGAAATATGTCTGCCAGCAGGGTCTGGGCTATACACAGACCATTTCACAAACATTTAGTCATAAGTTACTCATCGCTTAGCCAACGCCGTTTGGTTGCAAGTTCTTGCGAAGAGCCATAGAGATTTCAGACGTACTAATGGAAGTGTCATAGTGATAAATACTGCGGCCGCGGTAGCGACCAGACATCACTTCTGATGCTGCAGATGAACTTCACAAGCACATGCACCATTATTGCCTGGGTACCAAGTGATGTAAAAATCCAGAATATTCCAAGAGGAGCTGAAAATAAACAGAGGCCAGATCCTCTGTGCCGAAACGGCGGCACCTTATGGTTGTGGCACGCCAGGCAGGCATCGCCTCTGTGGAATGGGAGAGCCCTGATAGTATGTGGAAGAAAAGGTGATGAGCACAGGGAGGGGCGGAGCTCCAATGGAGCCTACTCAGTTGAGGAAAATGAGGGGATGATAACGGAAATTTACTAGGGATGCAACAATCCCACTGTACAGTTGATTGCTTTCTGGCAGCCGCAGACACCACTAAAAATGAGGGCTGGGCGATACACGTAGTGAAGAAAGGGACAGATCACCAGCAACATGTTTTAAAAGAGGAGATATTGTACAAAACAAGGAAGAAAGATATCGGTGTGGTGGTTAGGCCTATGTTTTGCAGCTTAAAGACCCACACTTTTTTTTTTTTGATCATTTTCAAATTTTATTGAAGTTCACAAATAAATTTTCTATTTGGTGTCTCTTTTAGTTTCAGTTCTAGTTAACGATAATCCTGGTTGCAACAAGCCCAACGCACACGAACATCGTCAATCATTCATAGCGAAGCGTTTTAGAAATCAGAAAGGTGATTTCATTGAAATGTTTTTTTTAAAAAATGCATCAATTTGAAATATCGATAAGACCGCATTTTCAGAGTCGACATCGTCGACTACGTTAACTAACCACAGCAGTCCTAAGAAAAGCAAGCAAGCACTCACTCAACCCCATTTTGGCATTAAAAGCATGTTTTCACAGGCTCCAATATGAGCACACAGGCTTTATACAGAGCTGTTGCAGGACACAGAGAGCTGAATACCACTCCAGGTCTCTCGATATCTGGCCTGTGGCAGAGAGCATCTAAATATAAGTTTAACTATGGCCAATCTTATGAGCCAGACTACTATTCAAAGCAACAGACAAGGCAAACAACATCACAAACATACGTGACTAGGCATAAATGCAGTTAAGCTGGGCTTCAAATGAATGCTCAGGTACAAGTACACTACTTAGCACTATTATAAAAACAGAACAAACCAAAAAGTGCATATCACGCGATGCCTGCGTGTTCTGAGGCTGCTAGAAAATCAAACCTGATGGGAAACAAAGCAACTGCAGCGTGCGTACCGTCTCAGTGCCGTCTGCTCACTTCTTTGTCAATTACATGTCACAGTCTCAGTGTAGCTGTCTAGAACTAAAAACGTTCTGAAGTAACCAAGCAGAAGCAATCACCTTGCTGATGCAAAAATGTACATTTATTATTAATTTTATTTATCATTTTTTTTTGTTCTTGTTGTAAACTGACTTCAGAAGGGTGCAGTTATTGACCAAAGTGAAAAATGTTCATCTGTACACTTTTGAAACTGCAATAGCAAAAAAATTAAAAAGCAGTTTTGCTATAATGAACGAATCTCTTATATTTTACATACCTTAATTAAGTTTACTATAATAATGCTACAAGCAGTGCTTCTTGTAGGGATGGACTTGCTGATTAAATGGATAACATTACAATTTTTTTGGAATGTATGTAGTAATCAGTGTAGTGGATTGCTTTTTTTACAAAGAAATATAACATTTTGGTCATACTGGCCGCCTCTACCCAACCCAGCTACCCCTGCTGCCTAACCGTCCCGATTCCCAATACTCTTTGCATGATATGGAAGGTGAAACACTTACAGGAAGTATATGATTAGAGATTCTTAACAGTTTGGGACAAAGACGTTCTATTCGTAGAGTGAACAAAAAGTTATCCCAGGAAGGACTAGGCCTATCCCAAAAACATTTGAAACAACCAATTGAATTCTACACTTGTAGATAAATATGAAAGGGTTATTTACATTTTTTTTGCATGCAGAAAGCCATGTTAAAGGACTGTAAAAAAAAAAGAAAAGTGTTGTGTCTACTAATTATTATTAAACTATTAGAAAATCAAAAATCAGCCAGGATCAGTATTATGAGGTCAGGCTTTTAAAAAAAAAAAACCCAGGCGGAATTGGGATTGGCCAAGGGAAATGCAAATCGGGTGGATGAATTTACCCATCATCCAGTCGCTTATACAATGCAAGATTGAATAATGCAAGGCAACCTACAGTGCAGAAAAGAAACATATGTAAATATCAGACAATAACAGAATGATCTCAGTACAGAAAAGGCTGAGGCACAGTTTATCTGAAGAGCTGACGGACATGAAGAGCTCTCAGCAGACTGCCCGGACAGTACTGACATCTAAGCAAAGCCAGATCTGAAAGTTCATGTGAAACATCTCTCAGTACAGGAAGTGCCTGTGTGAGGCAAGAAATGAAATCTGAAGGTGTTAATTACCAGCGCCTCAGTCCGTTCACAACACCTAAAATTCCCAATAGGCGCATTAAAAGGTGTGGACGGGGTTGAAATAGTGAAATGTCCCAAAGACAGTGTGCCAACGTGGCAAATCAAGCGATTTGAGAAATGCAACCAGAGGAGAGCAATGCTCTAGTCACCCGTTTTTAAAATCACATAGGGACAAATGCTAAAATAATTTAAAATTACTGAAATCTCCCCTAATTAAGAATTCAACAGGGAGAATAAGTACAAGCAAAGTCCCAGGCCCAGCGCTGGCAACTGCGAGTTAACAACAGGAGCCCATCAGACAAACATAGGAAAGCTGCCTTTACTTTAATGTCCCGCGTTCACTCTGAACTTCAGCACTTGTTGACGTTCTACAAACACGCAGCTCGCTCATCTGTCAGGTGGAATGCAGAGGAGTGGAAACCTCAACAGGCGGTAGCCTCCTGCGGCCCTGACAGACACCTCCTCTCCCACAAGGATGATGTCCCTTGTCCTGCACACCTGCAGCTCTTGGTCTGTGCTGAGGAGGAGGAGGAAGTGACAGATGCTAAGGTAAATCCTAAGGCTGCTCTGTCTCTCCACACAGCCCACTGATGCCCAGCGCTGCCAATTCAGCTCTATGGCTTTTGACGCTGTCAAATGCTCACAGCAATTTTCATGAGACACCTTTCCCCTTGGAGTACCCCAGCAGCAATAAGAGCTTGTAATACGGGAAACGAGTGGCTGGCTACTTAGACAGGTACAGCTGAAAGGGACAGCGGCATTTCATAATACGACAGCGATGCATTTTTACGTCTGCTACCTGCACACACCCTTAAAACAGGAAACAAAATGGACCCGTCGGCACAAACAGAAGCGCACCAGGCCAGCATGAACCAGCAGGCTTAGCATCGATCAGTCTCGTCTTTAATGAACTACAGCTAGGGCTCTGAGAGGCTTTGGCTGTATCTGTGTAACCACGGGTGACCCACATGCCAAGAATAGAAACATTACACTGCAATACATCTGATTCATGCAGAAACCAACTGACGCTCTGGATAAATGCTGCGTAAAAACACACATTAAGCACAGATGAAGATGGAGGTCTGTAACCACGTGCTTTGCAGACAGTGACTTCACCAGAGAAGGGGGTGGGGTTCAGAATCATTCTTGCCCTTAAGACATCAGTCGAGAGCCTTTCAGTTGACATCTTGAGCCAGAAGTGCTTATTCACGCTACCTAAAAGAGCACTGGCGGCAAGCAATGCCAAAGTCGCAACACTTCCTGAAACATTTTGTGCTTAATATATGGAAACAAGTTCTGTGAACAAAATCAAAGAAATGATGACAGACTATATTGATTAACATTTTAGAGAATAAGGGGATACAAATATTACGTCATAAAAAGTTAGAATGCAAATATTTTCAGCACAATTCTGTTTACAACTAAAAAGAAAGGGAAACACTCCCAAACGTGCACTCTTACACAGACTGTCCACTGGCACGTCAATAGCTTGTGATAAGTTTCTCAGGTTACAAGACAATGAAGAGCTGAGCCAAACAGCAGGCATGTCTAAGTACTCTGGCAGCCAACCAGATCACATGATAAGACTGGGGGGGGGGACTGTAAACTCCAGCCTCCACAATAAATTTCTTACCTCACTGCTGCTTTTATGCTTAGTTGTGAAAACAGAACCAGGGGAAACTTTGTAGTAGAATCCTGTTAGTGTTAATCAAGGGAGTCCATGGATGATTTAAGAAGGCCATCCAACAATCCAGCAGACCTATTGGGTAACCAGGTGAATGGTCTGTCCTGTGTGTGTTTGGTGAGTACATGGGAGACACATGAACCTGGGAAGATTGTATCAGAGAGACTGATGGAGCAGGGACTCCCCATAAAAGGGCAGAGTAACGTCACTGATGGAAACCTACAGCAGCCCAGGTACACCAAAATACCTGGCAAGGGTGTGACAGCTGCATCAGTCTGAGAAACCCTTTGGGGGGGGGAGGGGTAAATCAGCCCATAACCCACCTAAAAACACATACTCTCACTTCACCCCTTATACATCTCATTCACACTGGAAAAATTTGGGTGTTCCGTTTATAAAAGTGGTTGGCACAATAGCGCAGTGAGCCAACCAATTATTTCATTCACAAGGCATATAACAAGTTAATACTACAAGAATAAACCATCTGGAAACCTTCAAAAAAAGGGAAAAGGAAAAAATCTTTCAAAATGCACATTAAATATTTGAAAGCACCCAAGCAGCATAAAAAGACAACATACTAGTTACATAACCAGATCTTGGTTATGGCCAGACTCCTGGATGGCCATGATCACACTGTCCCTAATCAGATGAAGATTACCATGAACAGAGGAGCTGTAAGCTACTTTAACCAAACTGCTACAGTAAGAACATTACACATGCCCAAAAATAGATCCCTAAAGGTACTACGTCTTTAAATGAGATTAAGTAAACGAGGCAGATACCACAAATTTGGCAGCTGCAGTCGTCTTCGCACCTCCAGCAATCAATACACAGGGACAAACAGGAGGCCCGAGCAGTTCTGGCTTGGGCTCGGACTGTTCCCACAAAACATCGAGCGACAGCACATTAGACGAATGCTCAGTTAGCTAAATAGTTTTGGCTGAAAGGATATGCATGACGATAAAAGTAGCAGCCAGTGCCAGCTACAATGAGAGTCTCAACATCACCGCCATCCAGAGATACAGCACACCTGCGGGTTTAGAGAGCCACCAGAACCCAAGCACGCCATAATGACCCATGCACCCCTAAGGGCTGGGTAGGTTCTGATCCAACTCCCTAAAAAAAGCGAGGGGATTCGTGCTCTATAAATAAACAAGCAGCCCCCCAGCCTGTGAGACAGTGGTGCAGGCCCACACGTGGTCCAGCTCAGTACGGGAGGGACGTGCTAAGTGCCTTCCCAAAAAAGGCCAGCAGGCGCTGTTGGGTGGGGCCCGTGTGGTGTCATGGTCCCGTCAGGATGTCTGTCTGGATTCCCCCCCACCCATGAACTCACTGGAGCTATTAATACCCCCAGGCTTGGGTTACAACTGCACCCAAGGATGGCCCGACACGGTCACCCCACCACCTTACCACCCCTCCCCCATTCATTGAGGCGAAACCATGTCTGCTCCCAAGACCAACCATGGGAATGAACACCCGATATGAGTCGACAGTGACGATAGTGAAGATGCTTTGGTTAAGGAAGCAGAGCCCAAGAAGCCAGGAGGGAGTCTATGTATGTATGCGTGGGGCAGAGGAGAAGAAGAGCTAACTCACCATTAAAGTGAGACGCTTTTTCGGGAACCTGCAAAGCAACTTTCACAGTGTTCAATAACCACTGGCGTAACAAGGCAGATCAAATAAATAAGAATAAGTTTAAAATTCAATCATTTCCTTACTCAAGACACCTGTATGTCATGTTTGAACTCAACTAAAACCTCATCACTGTCTCCGTTTGCTTTGATCATGTGCCAAGATTAGCATGACACAATGGACATAACCTAAAAATAACAGTTCATTGCTTCAGGACATCTGAATGCTTTTCAAGTGATTGTGTGGACAAGCACTTGAGCATAAAAAGAGGTCTAAATAAAATTCGACAACGTGTGTTGGCGGGAACTGAGGGTGCCCCTTTGAAGTGTTCTTTCAGTCACGCAAAGTGATGGAAGGAAAACCAAATCTGCAGACCCTGTTGACAAGTTAACCCATTTGGCTTTGTTCTCGGTCCTATCTTTTAACCCTTCTTAGAAAGCTATTCCCACATTGGAATAAAGTCTGACTAAAACCACCTGAAACCTGAAAAGACAAAAACCAAGACTGACCATTTATGCTTTGTGCTACCTGGCAATGCCAACCTTCTCTCCTCTAAGACTGAACTCATTGACTCATTTTCATAACATCTTTCCACTATTCAGTAGCAGGTCAGGAGGTGGGGGGGTGTATAGCTTACATCTTTGCCATGGTATTAGCAACTAGTCCCAGAGGAGAATGCAGACATGGCCGCGGAGTTTTAACATAACATCTACAAAGAGAAAGCTAATGTTTCTCCTGCAAAGGCATGAAAGCCCTACAATGGGAAAGCAAAAATATGTTAATTGGGCAACAGAAACCCACTAGTTTTTCCATTTGATTCTAAAATCTTCTAGACTATAAAGCTAAAAAGCAACAAATCAGCCCACCCCCTCCCATTTCCCATAAATCTAATCAGTAAAATCCTAAAAAATGCTAATTAACTAAAAAATTCATTTAAACAAGGACAATAAGCAAGCTTGACCTCTTCAAAAATGGTATCAGTAATTATATGTATCGATTGCACTGCAGGCTACTTAAGTTTAAAAGAGAAAAAACAGAACTTAGAAACTGATATTGTGGCTACTGATGGGCACTTGTACACACGTCTCATATAATATTCTGTACCAGTAACAGGAAACACATCTAAATGCAACTGGGGCATTTTCAGCAACAATGAATATTAATGAACCAAAAACATCACTATTCCACTTGCACCAAAAAGGCCCCATGCTAGTCACTGCTAAACCAAATTGTTGATCCTCAGGTCTGCATAATAAGCAACAATGAAAGCATGGTACCTCTACTCGTTATCTGCTGTTGTAAAACCAAAATCAGGCCAAAAAGGCATCCAGACATGGGGGCGATTCAGACAACAGTCAACAATAAAAACGTGATTTACACAGTTCAAAACCTGCTTACTCAAATGTCATGCATTGCAGATGTGTTCCTGATTTCCAAAACAATGACATCAGACTGTCAACATAGGAACCACAAGCAAAAATAAAATTAAGGCAATACATCACAGAAGCAACACAAATTCTCACAAACAGTACTCTCAACGTCATGGTCCGGAACAGAGGAAAAGGACAGCACACATTTGTTGTCCCTTGTAGCAATGATAGTGTCTCTGGCACTGCAGTGATGCAACCACCAAGCTGCTGTGGTGTGTTCCATCCCCATGGTTACCCAGCGTGGAGTGGCTGCTGAGTGGTTCCTATGGAAACACCGATCCAACTCTGCTGGTCGATGCGGGGCACATCTTTTCTCTTGCCGTCCACCAGTCTAACACAAATGCAGCCGCGCAGCATTATGTAAGCAGTGCGTACAGATCACTGAGGTAGCTTAGAAACACGTGGGAGTCGCCGCACTGTGTCAAGACCCATGGACATGGCATATTGAAACTGAGACTTGTGACAGGGATGGCTTTCCGGGACCAATTCAGTTCTAGCCATGAGAACAATGAGTACATTTAGAACTTTTTTAGTGGCACGATAAGTCAGAACATCACAATTAGGGATGGGCATAATTAATAGATAATCGATTAACTGTTAATAATTTTAATCGATCAAGTGGAATTTGATTGATAACATTCGTGTCAACATTACACGGAAGCAATGCAATGGGTTTCATTACGTGGCAGCAATCAGCTTAGGGCGAAATGAATGGGACCATTTTGAAGTAAAAAATAAAGTTCATTGTAAATATTGCGAAACTGTATATACCTACAACACAACATCTCCGATGATGTACTATTTGAGCAGCATGCACCCGACCCTGATTAATGAATCCTCCTCTTAACCTACCATCACGTAGAGCCAGTACCTCTGCATCCCCGCTGCTGCGGTACCTGCCGAGCAGGTGTTTCCAGCGGCGGGACTGACGGTAATTAGGCTGCATTCACGTCTCACTCCCGAGCATGTTAACATGCTTATATTTCTGTTATAAAAATCAGTAGGCCAGTTAATTTTATACAATTGTATTTGAATGTAGAGAGTTTTAGCTCGAGCCACAGGCCCTGCTGCCAATACCAGTGTTATTTTTTTTGTTTACACAAGGCAGTTAAGATTTCTGGAATATTTTTTTGTTAATTATTAAAGATTTCATAATGGAAAAGCATTGCATATTCTGTATTTTCCATCGAAAATTATTGTTGTAACAAAGTTGCTCAAAGTTGCGCAGAAGTTCCAAGGGAGGATGAGAATTTTGTTGCCATTATTTTTTATTTAAAAACAGAACAGCAATTTAACTTGCACCTTACTTCCATGCGCGCTCGTTACTCGCGTTTCTTTTTACAGTATAATCATAGTTTTTTGTTCCAGAAGTGAGAATGAGTTCAAAGATTCTCTGCATAACAATGCACAGATAAGACTTCGGCTTAGCGCCAGCTATCCCGCATGTTACAATATAAAAAAAAAATTATGATTAATCAATAATTGATCGTTAATTTTCCCATTTATCGATTAATAACATTTATTTGAATGCCCATCCCTAATTACAATGGAGACAAATTGAGAAGCAGACCAGCACATCATACCCCTGACAGTTTAGTATGTAGCTCACACCCAGAAGGGAAAACAAAGTATGATCATAAACAGTTAATGAAACTAATAAAACACATGTGAAATGTTGTAAATTGTAGGCTGTACAGCATTTTTTTAAACATTTCCATAACATTAAATTATTGCTTGTAAATGAAAATGCAACTGATTAATTTATGATCATGCACTTAGATATCGATAATCTAGACAGTGCATGTCAATAATGCAAATTTAGATATTGGCTCAACCCTACAATGGGGTTACGTTCCGGTGAATCCGCTGTAAGTTGAAAATGGAAGTCGAACATGAATATGACAAATTAATGTCACTGAATAAGTAAATTGCTTAAACACACACACACACACACACACAAAAAAACACTAGGATACTTTGTTAAATACTGCATGTAATGTTTATACTGATGATTGCCACAGAGACAGGAAGTGTGGCTGGATAGATTAAGCCATTGCCAGGTATTAGTAGAAAGTCTCATACATAGTATCGCGAGCCTGGGAACAGATCAAAATTCAATGCTTGATAATTACTGAATTTATATTATCGCACCATCATAATACTGAAGTACTGAACCATCAAAAAGCAAGAGACTTTATGCTTAAATCAGGAATGACTTCAATCAAATACTATTTCAGAACCACAAACAGCGATAGGTCAAAGCTGATTCAACCTGGAACTTCTTCCATTTGTTCTTTTACATAAGAAATTAAACAGACGCTTAAACTTGTTAGACAACAAAGGCCACACCTTGAAGCTAGGGTTGTGCGATATGGCCTAAAATTCATATTGCAGTATAATTTGAACCATAGACTGCAGACGGTATATACTGCGGTATATAATTCGGTATGTAAATTTCAATATAACCGTTGCTGAATGGGTAACATACACCTATAGCAAATGAACTGCAGCAGGAATTTGTGTTCTAAACTGTTAACACATTTCAAAGTAGTTGTCAATGTTACTTTAAGAATATTCATTGTGCAAAACCGCAATTATAGAAAAAAATATGGAAAACCTTTCATGTAACTTTTCCCTGGTTTTATCACCAAAATATATTAAAAATACGGGTTGATTTTGTAAACTGTAGGTAAGCAGAAAACAATTAAGACAGAACCAAAAGCTATAAAACTAATAAAATTAGACTAATTGCATGACCATCTGATGTGCATACTTATTAAAAACAGATTGCTCCTGTTACCTCTCTTTGCAATCTCTTTTTTGCTGATTATGTTTTTCTGTTCAGTATCCAGACCATGTCCATATTATGGACGGTCCTCCAATTAATCAGAAATCGTTTACATTTAGCTTAATAGTGCAGCTGACATTTAGTTTTACTGATTATAACTGACATTTTGTTAGAGTAATAATGCATTTTAGATTTGATTCATTACATTATTGATGTATATTCAGGTTTATCGATATGTTTTCCTACCTGTCAGGGCTCTATTGATTATCACATCGACATTACACACTCACATGAACATGCAAACTTCAACTTAATAGCTACCGCTTCAGTCTGTGCCTGAAAATGTAAATTACGTGTTATCCAACTAGCCCTGCAATTAAATGCATATCAGTAAAGTAAAATTCCTAACATTGTAGATTTCTTAAGGTAATAATTATTCAGTTCATGCCGGCTCAGCAAACATTTTGCTATGGAGCTAAAAACGTAATTCGTATATGTATTTTATATATGTTATAACCAATAAAACATGTCGCTTTCAAGCTAAATATACGGTTACAATCAACAAGGCATGTCGCTACCGAGCTAAATATACATCAATAATTTCCTAAATAGTGTTGTTGAGCTAAATATACACTAAAGAAACACTGCTATCAAGCTAAATGTGAACAATTTCTTAATGATAATTAATAAAAACACACTTTAAAAAAACATCTGTAAACATATTTTATTGGCGTGGACTCTTGCTGCGCCCGTAATTAAGGTTAAAGTTGAAACTTTCCGGTTACCTTGAAGCTGCATCATCACATTAGAGCTCACACCACAAGTCTGAGACATGCAAATCGGAATGAACTTGGAGTGATTTCACTGGAACAGGATGAATTTTAGTGGAACACAGAGTGGTATTGAGGGGAGGAGCAGGATGAGCCAGCAGCCTCGCAGGCGAGGAGCAGAAATCCTCCGTTCACATGCTCTGGTCATCAACAGCCACTACTGCAGTAGGCCGGTATAATCAAAATCTCTCCCATTGGCCAAGTTTATACCGTATACAGTTTATACCACACGCCCCTATTTGAGGCCCAAGAAGATGATGTCTGGGTCAAGCAAAACAACAACAATCTAGCAACTCCGCCTCAAAGACCAAAAAAAGGTTTGTAAAAAGCAACAGCAGGGGGTCTGTGTCAGAGCACCAGCTGCACAGCGATGAAACAGCCAGAGGGTGGTCAGCTGCTGATACCCCCCCCGTGTCCCCCTTTTACGATGTGCCCAAGGCATCGTAAAAAAACAAAAGGCTGACATCCATTTTGTTAATCTTGGAAAGGGTAGCTTGGGGGGGGTTACACTGGACATGTGGGTTAGCAGGGATACTCTTGTGGATGGACTGGAGTTTATAGCCGATCTCCACAAGCACCACCACACAAACCATGTTTCAGCAAACAGTATCAGCTCAAGAGCCACATCAGATGCGGCTCAAAGTGGGAAGGTTAGGAGACCCGTCCCACAAGGGAACAAGAAGGACCCTTCCCCTGTGGAATTAGCTCATCCAAAGGCATTCATTTATGACTTAGACCCATGGTTTTAACTGGCGTGCCAGAGAAACGACACTCCATTCTAAAAATAAAATAAACAGCACATCGTTGCCAAGCTACTCCAAGTGCTCCTCTCCAAACACGCATTTATTTCATTCAGTGCAACCAGGTCGATTGTAGCACCATTACTGTCCAGGACAGGGAATAGCCTGCCCTTAGCCCCACAACAAGATACCCGGCCCATACAAGGGAAATTTTACACAGGGCACCCGCAAGGGATAGGCAAAGGGGAAAGAGGGGGGCTTTTCCACTCTCCAGAGCACCAACATGAAACTTTTTCCTGTCTGCCATCTCTGGGATCATGGCCTGGCGGCAGCAGTTGGCAGCTTCCAGAAATGGGTGGGACCTCCCTCTCTCTCTCCTCTGCGGCTCAGGGTATTCTCACCCTGTGAAACTCAGATTTCTCTGCACTCCTTTCTGGGTGTATTCTGGCTGAAGTTCTGAAGAGCGTTCAGCTGCCGTAACAGATTCAAGGCATGTGGGAGAGCTTAGCGCTCCAAAAAATGTCCCATCTCCCCAAATAAAATCCCTTGGCATTCCCAAACATTTCCGTTGGTCTCTGCACAAACCACTGTTCTGTGCTAAGTAGTGCAAGACAGTGATGAGGTTTAGGATCACACCCCAGGCAAGAGCTAGACAGTATGTAAAACCTCCACCAACAGTCCAAGGGGGCAACTGCACAGCTTCCACTTACCAACATTTGCGAGACCACTGACAACCTGACAACTCTTCAACCATTTCCAAAGACTGGAAACACATGCAAATTTTAAATAGAAACTATAAACTTAAAAATGTACAAAGCAAGTGTGTTTCAAAAAACCCTATGGTTCAGGGATTTTGAAGACTCAAAACCAATGACAGCACAGACACCACATAGACACTAACAAACATGGACACAGAAGACTTGCTGGATGAAAACCACCAAACAAGCAAAGACTTTCACATACAAACATTAAACACTGCCACTACAAAATCACTAGTCCTGAGCTTCAGCGCTGCACAGGGACATGACCAACCAGGACCTGGTTGTACAGCTGCTGCACAAGCCCATATCAGTCAAGAAACGATATTACCGGAAACAAATTCTACATCCCAGCAGCATGAGGGGGCGACCCTAATGTTACTGCTGGACTACTCTCTCTTCTTGACCCACTTCACACATCAGCACACTTTAGACAAAGGCCGACGCAATGAAAGCTCCAGTTCTTCTGCTGTACAACAACACGAGGCATGACTACCTCAACCCCTTGGGTGATAAATCAATCCTGATGCCGCTCCATCGTTCAGATGCTCTTACAACAGGTGACTGAAGCCTTTCTGCCATTCCATTTTTATCACGAATGGCTGTTCATCCATCTATTGCACTTTCAGGGAAGAGCCTGTATTACACATTTTTCCATTAGCCTTTTCAGTAACTTGAACACCAAGATACTTGCTTCGGTCTCCATATTCTGGACTTCAACATGATTCTCTGAAGTGGATAGAGCATTATTTATTATGATTAACTAACTAAGGCAACACTTAAATGCACATCTGCTTGGCTGGTTAACTTCGATGTAAGCAAGACAGAGGATGGGGCACAGGTAGTGATGCGTAGCAAAACATGTCTACACCAGGGTTACCATGACCACTTTGACCCAACACTGACCTTGAAAGGCAGGTGACCTTCCACTGTGGAGACTGCATGAATAAGACCGAAAGCAACCCAGTTTTCCCATCTAATTTCTAGAATATCCATTCAAGGCATCACACAAACAACAGCATATATGGTACCTCAATTAGCTAACTTTCTTATTACATATATGGCATAGCAGATCTGCTTTCAAACAGGTCCCTCACTGTGACAGGAGATGCTAAAACCAGTCATATCCTTTGTCATTAATAACATTTAAAAAACACAATTTATTGATTTTCCACCGTTTCCATCAACGTTATTCCATATTAATATCATACCTGTGGTTCCAAAGAAGATGAACAGAAGTGTGAGCTTTCTACATGCCCTAGGTACCATGCAATTACTCCTGCATGTGTGACCCTGTGCTCCTTCAGACCACCATGCTGTTGAAACACATCAGGGTTATCCTGCACTGCTCCCCATGATGTGCTCAGGTGGGTGGTAGTGACACAAAGAGGTTACGTGAGCCACACATTATTCTGATGACGAAAGAGTCGGTGTTCGTCGTTCCATCCTCTGAACTAAAAATGCACAAGCACATGGAAAGGCAAGCCTGCGTACACATGGTCATGGACAGGGGCTGCGGCTTTCCCAGGCTTTTCCGAAGCTGGAGGCCGCTATGATCCCTCTCCCGTACAGAAACCTGGAAGGGCTTCAGCTGGCGGCTTGGGCAGCCTTCTGCTGGAATGTTATTCCAGCACAAAAAAGGAAAATCAACAGTTCCAACAGAAAAAACAATACTCCCTTTTAGATGGCCTGGGTCTGTGTGGTAGCCTCGCAAGTAGAATGGAACTCGGAGCTATTCAATCCTCGAGGGTCAGCTTCACGGGGCCAGTAAGATGGTCCTTCTCTGACAGTATTGATTTAAGCAGACAGCCAATGCTCACCCAACTGGTGGTGGGGGGGACAGACTGATATCCCCCAGAATGTCAAACAAGAAATGCAAACATCAATGACCGCCTATTTGCAGCACAAAAGAAGAGGGTAATCAAACTCATTTTGATTTACAGCTCATAATCAAGTGGGTAGACAATGGGGGAAAATGGATTACATCGAGTAACACGTGTGACTTCACTGGCTTTCAACACCATATATCAGCAGTTTCAATCTTGGGTACACAAAGTTGCATAACACAGGAAAAAAAACTTCATGGCCTTGCTGGGTTTGTACTCTCATTTAAATAATCAACACCAAGATGTATATAAATAAGCTGAAACCCTTAATAAATATATTAACAGGAAAAATCCAAGCAAATAATGAGCTAACTGGTGAATATTAATACTATTATAGACTAATAAACAGAGCCACAAAGTAAAATGGCCAATTAGCTAAGGTTTCACTTATGGCAGCAGCAGGAGTAAAATCAATGACTCTCAAGCCACAAAGCCACACACGGGGACAGACAGAGGGGCAAAGCTGCCAGGACAGTTGGCTGCAGGCCATGTGTCCCCGTTTACTAGGGGTGTAATGGTACAAGGCATATTATCAAACTGTTTGGTACGCTATGGACGACTCAATAAGCATATGTGAACTGTGGTATTATGATATGCCTGTCATTTTCCTATATGTACTGGTGCGAATATAAGATGCTGTTCTTTTCCACAATAGAATATGTTTAATAAAACCATGGTTGTCAAATTTCCAGGGCCAAAATTTAAATGACAGCAGATGGTGTAAATTATCTGCCCCCTGGTTAAAGGTAGCTGCAAACTTCAAACATAAATCGACGTCACTGCAGTAATACACCGTTGTACGAGCAATGATCCAACCCACTGAGGACAACTGGCTGACATAATGCGATGCCGTGGGGTTGGCCAGCAGCTGGCATGCTTAATACCGAGTTTATCTTTAAATGGTGTAAATTAATGTGTATTCGTGCATTTATGTTAAATTGTAAATGCTGTGGAATGTGTGCGTTTTGTTAGCGTGTAACTGCGAGTGTCATGTAAACTGTTTACTTGTCTGAGCCGCTGCTATTACTAAACCAATAGTGGCTGTTAGTAGAGTATTTCATTCTAAAAGTTGTCATCTTCTGACTCAAGTGCTCACAATATGGTTTTTGACCCCTTTATGTGGGTCTGCTGCATCAAAAACATTCTGCAGTGTCCTGGGTTGCGGAGTTCGTAATTTTGCTTAACCATCTACACTTACTGTTCTGCGACTGCATGTGGTTACTTTTTAACAGTGATACGTTCTTGTCAAATGATTTTTCTTTATAAAGATAAGATCTGGTAACAGTTACCTTGTTTCAGAGATGGTTGACAAGCTTAGCTTTTTTTTTTTTTTTTACAAAGAACCTCACCATAAAGAAATTCATTAAGATACCAGCTTAATTTTGCAGTTTGGTTTATTTTTGCATTTAATAATGCCTATAAAAGTATGTAACCTGTTTATATAAGATATATGTTTCACTATTTTTTATGTTGCCTGTACAGGTACTGCACATATTATGTACACAGTCAGTTTAAAATAGAATTGACAAAGCACCTAAAGCTTATCAAAGTTAAAAAGCATTTTTAAGTTTCTCTTCCCTATACAGTACAGACATGACCTAGGCCTACTTAGACGGGCTGTCTTTTTTCTGAATGGAGAGTTATATGGAAAAACAGAATTCATTGTTTAATTAAAGGGTGATGCGTCTTTATTTTCTTCTTAAAGATACCAAACCATACCCCTACCTTGGTCCGAAAACCATGACATGTACCAAACTGTGGAAAAACTGTACCGTTACTACGGTGTACCCTGTCTGTACACGTGCCCATCACCCACTGCATGGAGGATCTGTTCCCTATAGTGCAAAATCCATGAGAAACAGAAGTCCACACCACAAGACCTCAGTCTGCTGTGTAAGCATCCAGCAGGTTAGATACCAGTAGAAAGAAAAAAAAAGAAAAATTAAAACACACACATCTATCTGTACTACATAGGCAGAGATAGAAATTGTATTGCCCATGGATGGTCCTGACATGGATTGCTACCTTTTTAATACAACTGATACAGGACAGCAGTAACCTGCAAAAGTGTCAAGCCACGAGAGCCTAAAAAATCACAAGCATTTCTCACCTGGTCAGACATACCTGTAGAGGGGCGCAAGTGTCCCAAAACAACTTGTGACCTGCACTTCCCTTCTCTAAACTGATGCAGTCTCCCCCCCTTAGTTATCAGTGACCCGGCACTCGACACCCTCGCAGGAGTTATTCCGAGCCCTCACGTCAATGCTCGCAGTGCCGACAGGCAGTATGGGGGAAAGCTGGAGGAGGAGCACTCAGAAACTCAATTTGGCAAACAGGGAGTGTCACCAAAGAGGTCATCTGACCCAACAATCGGATTATATTCGAAACAGCAATGATCTCTAAATACCTCACGACTTAACGCTCACTGCAAACACCTCCTCGCTTCGCGGACATCACCTAAACAGGCCCTGTGTAACACACACCTATTACTTTTAAAAAGAAGTAGGAGGTAAAGGATGGGCCATGTCATATGTTCCTGACAGGCTATAGAGAGCATATGCAACCAGCGATTTCTCAATTTGAGAAGAAACACACACACACACACACACACAAAAAAATGACATCACCCACAGGAAAATAGAAGCTTAGGCCCCGTGGGCAGAATATGGTGGCCTGGGCTGTTCTTTGAGTGAATCATATTGTCATCATGTAAATGTTAAGCGTCTAGGTTAAGGTTTGCAAAAAAACTGAATGACCTACATACAGCAGGTCTCTTCAACTGGGGCCACATTTTTTGACAGCGACCCCCAACTAAAATGCAGGCGGTGTTTGACACACAGGACACACATACCATTGGCTCTGTCCCCAATCCCTCCAGTGACCGGCCTGCCACCATAGAAAATGGCAACGAGACCCTTGACTAAAAAGCAAGGAAAGCATTCTGTCCAACTATGACACAGAACAACCTAACATTAAAGATCACTAATGGCAGAAAGACTGGAAAATAGCAATATGTACTGAGGCAAAGAATAATTCATTTGACATTACCGCAAATTAATGGAACCTCTTGACTATCGTTAGCCTGGCCCACTGCATAATCTGATACCTGTAGGCTACTTAGCCATATGACACAAGCTTCAAAAAGCACATAAAAAAATAAAATAAAATGAAAATAAACCAACAACGCAATGAGACACCCTTGGCACCACAAATAGAACCCTCTTTCCACAGCAGTGAACGGTTTAATGTTTTAAATGAACCTACGTGGTTCTTACCATGCGTTCCAATGGCACACAGTTAGTCAAAGTCTCACTCTGTTCACTATATTTCAAGAACTCAATAGGTTATTGGCAGCTAGTCTAAATATTTGGACAAAACCAGAGCTTTGTCTTACTATTTTATCTTGTTATCAAAGTCGTTAAAACATGCAACACAATGTAATCCATATGACCGACCATCATGAATGCAAATGTTAACCAGTACAAACACTGTTTTCAAACAAGAAGCTGAGGGCATTACTTTACCTTGATAGCAATATCTGACTCAAACAAACTGCATTTTTTCTGGTTTCAGGAGTCAGCTCTCAGCTGAGGTAAATTAGTTGACACTAGGGCTACACAAGACACTTGACCACCTCATTTCAGTAACTCATATTGTTAGTGATCCACTGATGCAGAAATTTTGACCAATACCGATAACTACACATGCATAAATTGTAACGACTGATGGTTAAAAATAAGCCGATACCTTACCATAGATAATTCCATTTAAAATTCCGACCCATATTGCTTTGCACACCTGCATAATAAACAGTTAGAAAAAGGCCTGTGGTGTGGAATTATTTTAACATTAGCAAAAACATTAGAAATGGATCTGGCAAACATTGTTCTGCTAATATTTCACAAGGAGGATCTACTAATAAAAATTTTAACACAAGTTTGATTGCCACCTTAAGGCGAGACAGTGAAAATGATGAGTTTCTGATAAGCAAATCTGTTCCAATAAAGGCTGCAGTACTGCTGAATAATGCTAGTCAGTAATGCAAGTATTTTGTGGCAAAAAAAAAAGGAAAAATGCAGTGCAGAGAGCAAAACCAAAAGACAAACTTAATTTTCTGAGTAGTATCACACCTGAAGATCAGCACTTCTGTTATAAAGGTTTTAAGCATATAAGGTGTACACAGTCATAAAATATAGTACTCTGGGACTGTTGTATGCCAGAGTTGGCGTTTCCGTACCAAAAAAAAAAAAAAAAACTATTTGGATGGAGTGTCCCTTTTAAACTTATTTTATCAGAACCTGCCAAACAATCAGAATCAGGATAGGTGCCAGCTTTTGAAATAATGAATTATTAGCATCAGCCAGAAATATCCTTATTGGTGCATCACTACTGATAACTGGTATGTTTTTGTCTAATGTGTGCGGGGGGGCAATGAAACTTGCCAAGCTTGTATGCATCAAGGAACAGGCGAGGGACAGGGGACCCACAGGTAGCCGAAACGCTAAACAAGAATGCATGCTGGAGATAGATGCTAAGGTTGTAAAGTGAAGGGGGACAGTTAAATAAACATCATACAACAATATCATTTCATTTGTAAACTGTATGTCAAATGCCATCAGTATATAGAACAATGGGTGTGGTTCAACTATAGTAAAAAGGCAAAATTGTTAAAAGGGAACATTTGTGGTGTTCATTAGACAACTATGAGATTATATATACATATATATTCTCACACACACTCCACATATGAATCAAGACTTCCAGGTAAAACGTAGGGCCTCAATTTCTGGGTCACACGGTTGAAAATCAAAATGCAGAAGGAATAACAGCAGATTGATGAACAAAGGGAAGGTAGACCTCAATTACTTCAGATTTTTGAACGAATCAAATAGAAAATTCTCAAATGCTAGACAGTAAACCGACAGATGATGTGCTGTCCAAGAGCATCCTCCGTTTCTGTCAGATGAAGTTGAGAGAGGGCAGCTTTTTAATTACTCTCGCACTCAATTATGGCAGTCATTAAGACCGAGCCTTAGACGTAGAAGCAGCAGACACGCTGGGAAGGAAATACGTAGTGCTTGTCACAGTGGAAGAAGGCCAAATGGTCATGGCCTTAGAATTGGGATCTGACATGTCAGTCAAAACAGGGGAGGTATATATTGACTTCTTACATGTAAACACAAATGCCAGATTTCATAGTATATTTTCTACCACTGAAATACTCATCATCTGGCCATGCATTGCAACCTCACTCATATATAGACACACATGCACCTTGAATTCAGCCATTACTGTTGACAATCAGAACAACTATGCCACCCGCCACCACTTCCCACGCATGAGGCATCAGACCATGTCTGCAATGTCAGCATCTCCCAGTCATACTGAAGACAGCCACTGGGTTCAACTGTGGTAAAACCATTCCACTGTGCTGACAGCACATCAACCTTCCCCTCATTTTTCCCCCCCCCCCCCCCATGCTTATACTCTCTCTGCATCCTGACATTCTGCAGAGTATAAAAACATTTTGCAGAGAAAAGACAGGAAAGAGAAAAATTCACGAGCACCATTTCTTCCCTCAGAAAACCTGTGGGAGAAGAGCTCCACAAAAAGGGAGGTAAAATCCAACAGTCCACTCCACTTGGAGCAAGTCTCAGAATCCCTTCCTTTCTTATGACCAGCTAATATCAATTACATTTCAGCCATTCTCAAAATGACAACACACATACCCAGATGGGCATTTGACAACCAGTCACTCAAATCATTTAATAATACAGGTGAAAGAGATGCAGGTACCATTAACATAGATGCTACTCAGATAATGTTAAAGAATCCATTTCCCCACACAACCAGCTTCATGGAAGAGATACAGCAGCCTTGGCTAGGCTGTGGTGTAGTGATCTCCCCAACATCTTAGTTACATTTGGTTAATATCCTTGTAAAGGCTGATTTATACTTCTACGTAGAATCTATGTCATAGACAGCCGTATACCCCATGCCATAGCCTGACACCTGTAGTTACAGAAACATCCTAGTAATACTGCAGTGGCCACAGGAAGGCTGGTCAAACTGACTCCAGTGCTTGGGCCCATTTTCCCTGACCTCAGATGGCATGGTGTAAGCAGCTCTAGCCAAACAAACCTCCAAATGCTGGGGCATTTCTAATAAACTACACCTCTAAGGTCATTCCACAGTCACTAGTTTGGAAAAACGAAGTCCAGATGGTCATCCTGCACTGACTGCTGGCTTGACCACAGAGTTTTAACTACAAAGAAAAAACAAGTTGCCATTTCAAATTTGTTAAATACATTTACATTTATTTATTTAAGTGATGCACAGTTCAGAAGACAGGGTCAGCAAGCCTCTGGGGAAATTGGGGTCAAGGACCTTGCTCAAGGGCCCAACCGTGAAATTTTTCCAACCACAGGATTTGACCTGGTGACCTTCTGTTCACGGGCAGAGTCCTAACCCACTGAAGCACACGCCGCTCCAAATACTTTATTTGCACACATAAACAAGTGGGTTTTCAGCTATATACAAAACATACTTTAAGTACACAACACATTTTAGAGGATGAGAGTCGATCAAAATCTCATACCAGCACTACAATTTATAATAATATAACAGGTAGCATAACTAACAATGCTTTTCTCTCGATATGGACCTATATCTGAAATGTAATCTGTTTCATAACATTAGCTGTCAACCTACACCTCAAGGCAAATTGACCTACATACTCCTCCTGTCATCCCTCAGCCCATGAAACTTCATCGATCCAACAAAATACATTAATAGTTGGGCCTAATGACCTTGGTTCTGCCTATAAGCTGGAGCGAGCACCTCAAAATAACAGGTGCCAAGTAGCACAAGTGCAGTCCAGAGACAAGACAGGATGACAAAACTCAATTTCGCTGTTACCACTATCTCTACGATGGTGGGCGGACAGGTGTGCCAAAGCATATAAGCGTGAGAGTCAGTTATACCAAAGAGATTGAGGCAGATTCAACCTTGCATACAGTGGTTGTCAACATACATACTGAAATTTCCTTCTGTTGCGTTTCCTTCTAAATCTACCTTATAGTTTTCAGTGCGACTAGTTGAAGACTATACTCTGACACAAAGAATGGCAGTCTCCCCAAAGTCTAACAAATATAAGCTTATGGTTTTCTACCAGCATAAAATTAAGCCAAAATCGTAAAACGCAATCAAAATAACACGTGACTTACGACAACGTCAACAATTAGCCACCCCTCGTGTTGAGAAAGCACGTTATTTCCCTGGAATGTTTATCTAAGAAAACCCGTCGTGCTCCCCCATTTTAAATCTCATATTCGAAGCTAAGTGTTGCAATTTGCAACTGTCGTAATACAGTCACCGAACGTGCTGGCTGCACAACCACTGAACCGACATGACTCAAAGGCATCGCGCACTCTTACCAACCAGCTCGTTGAGTAACGAGGGTCACGTGATTCCGCCGAACGATTACCGCCAGGTTACAGGGAGGCCTGCTACTATTGTTTCTGAATAATGACACCCCCTTCCAATGCAGTTTTAACGCTAATAAATTATGAAATATACACGGGGACCTACTGTGCACCGCCGCGACTCGTATGAAAGGCTTAAACCTTGGAGATTTAGCTAAATATAGAGGGCGAGGGAAGGTAGTGGGGGGGCGCACTGAAAACTACCTGCATCAGCCAGAGCTTTTCCAATGTGTCCTGTTATTACCAGCGGAGAAAGCCGCCCCCGCTCCCCCCAAAAAAGACAGACAGACAGACAGACAGACACACACACACACACACACAACGCCATGTCGAAGCCGACGATCGCGTCTAAACGAGGACGCGCGTCCATGTCCCCGCGAAGCGCGCCGTGACAAACGCCGTCACCCTGCCTAGAAGTGACACCATGCCTTTCACCCCCCCGCTACAAACAATAGCACATTACATAACGTGCTGAGCGCCGCTCCAGCCCCCGAACGGGCTTCATCCCCCCCACGTAACCGTAAACGAGGCTTCTGGACTGCCATACCAGCTCGGATCACCGAAATCAATATGGTGAGCTCGGTGATCGGCCATCACCCCCCACCACCCCCCCAAAAAAACAGCAGCAGCTGGCGGACTGTCCTCCCACGACGGCTCCATTAAAAGGCACCAAACTAAGCGAAAGGCGTTCGCCCAGCTCGAGGGGACGTCGGGGAGGCCGCGGTACGTTAGCGAGGCGTCGCGCTGCCCAGCTAGCCGCGTTAGCCGGGGCACAAGTACACAGACACACACAGACACAGACACACACACACACACACTGAGCTAGCCTGCTAGCATATTCCCCAATCGAAAATCGCTTCGAATATCCCCCTTTATGTCCGAATTAAGCAGTACTTACGTTTTCGGGGTTGAAACTAACGCACCTCCAAACGCCACTCCAGGGTGTGGGGATGGATTTGTTTTTAATGTAACGAATGTGCTGTTTTCCCTCTACAGCTAGCCAGCTAGCCTGCTAGCTAGCTAAGATGCTAGCTATCGAGATTGGGTTTCACGCGAGCGAGTCCACTCTTAACAGGTCTCTACTTTGGTTGTGACAATTTTCGTACATGTTTGACGCTCGGTCGGCACTATCGGCGAACACGAATGGTCAATTTATCGGGGGGGTGGTGGGGAGCCTCGAAATGCGGAGAAAAAAATAACAACATAAAATAAATTTGAATTTGCTACCTAGCTAAATGTTACAGGCAGATGACGTTCGCTCCTCCATTGAAGGTCTACGGTTCTCGCTCAGCTTAACGGCCAAATCAAGAGGAGGGACCGCCTTTTCTATTTCCGCCGGTCATTGGCCAGCAGCTGCTAAATAGACACGAGGTCATTGGATAGTGCACCTGTCGGTCAACCCCAGCGCTAGCCCATCCTCCATGCCAATAGTATTGGCGAGATGACAAAACAAACCATTGCGGACTGGTTTTCCGCAATGTCAATCAGCCGCAAGGGGTCTGTGAGAAAACGCTGTAGTTTTTTTTTGTCACGTGTGACGTTTGGAACACGCCCATATTCTTTTATATATGATTGGTTTTGCGAGTATCTTGGCAAATAACAAAGTTGTTATGTTTTGTTGTTCAGCGGGGTAAGTGGTGCGCCAGTTAAAGAGGTAGCCTTTAGCCAAATTTTGTTATTTGGACATTCTGATAGTTGTTTGAAGGGTATCGTGCCTCCAACCGGTATTCCTGTATATATATATATATATATATCGTAGCGACCGCATTAGTTAAAATGTTGCGCCGGCCTTTTTTTGACTGCGCAGCAGATATCTAGTGATTCTTAAAAATCTCCGGTCTGGCAGCTTGTTGTCATGCAGCGTTGAGTTCCGAAATGTAACGGATGGGCACAAGAACTGTTTTTAGTGAAATTGATTTTAATACGTTTTATTTTTGTAAAATGGGAAATGATAGCGTGCACATCGGCCCCGCGATTCCTTGCTGTAATCTGAGCCAGCTGCACCACTTCCCCGGATGTTGATTTCTGTGAAATCACCATCAGCCAATGAACGCGAGGCATTACGTCATTGCCTGAAACAAAACACGTTTTTGAAGCATTCTCCATCTATTCTAGAAGATCATTGGGGAGGGGAGGGGAGGGGGGACGAAAACATCGGCGCATTCCCGTCTATTTCAAGACATCTACACTTATTTAGCAACAACTACTTACAATTCATTGTTTTCCAGAGCAATATCATGCATAATATACTTTGTATTTAAAAATCGTATGCTGACTGTCTGTTAGTAATTCTGTAAGAAGCTGAACATGTATTTAGAGAGAGATGCAAGACTGATGGTACCCTATTAGTATGTGAAATGTAGTAAAATATGTGTACATTATTGTGTTTAATTGGTTTAAGGTAATGGGGATATTTAACACGTGTTGCTCTGTAGCCCCAACATTGCAGTAGCTTGGTAATTAACCTATCTACTCAGTATGCTATATAAAATGACCTCATTCACCCTCAAAAGCAGGGATAAACCAAATAATTTCCTGTGCCAGAACCATCACGGTTTTCCCAGGGCCTGGACCTTACGGTCACCTGTGTCCATAAATTAATAGTAATTATAATTATGGGCTTGGAGGTAGAAGCATTCCAGGGTTATGGTTGGTCAGCTGAACTCTGGGAGTTTTATGCGAGTGGCCCTTTAGCTGGTAACTTAGACCCCTTACTGCGGCAGAGAGAAAATTAATTATCAGAGGCAAGATGCCATATGTTGTTGTGGCCTTTTGTTAGACAACAGTTTGGTACAAATGCTATGTGTAGCTACCCCCACTGCCTTCTAGATCTGAAGAGTCCAATATGACTGATGTGTTGACATGCACTCCACCTGGTTACACCCACCCATGGGCCCACTCTGAATAATGTGCTAGTATGTGGCATGAAGTTTGCTTCATCCCATCCTCAAATTTCTAATTGAAGTGAAGGTGATTAATCGTCATTGTTGACGCACCACAGCATGCAACAACGAAATGTGTCCTCTGCTTTTAACCCATGTGACATTGTGACACAACAGGGGCGTGAGCGCCCGGGGAGCAGTGCTTGGGGATGGTACCTCTGATGTTAAGCTCAGTGGTCTGAGTGTTTGGGAGTGTGTCAGTCTGATGTTAAGATAATGTATGAGGGTGCTTTTCCACTGTACAAGGCAGTGTACAGTGTACTGTACTTGTGGTATGGTACTTTATGTACTTTCCCTTTTCCACTGACTTCTGGTCGCGTATCAGTAAAGAGTTCTAGTGCTGAAAGTGCAAAACCAGCTGAGGTACGTTTTGGTACTTTGGGGTGGGACTTGAAACGCTTTCTTTGTCGATTGCAAATAGCCTGCCTAATCTTGAAAAAAGTTGCGAACTCAGAGTAAAAAATACAAATAAAAATAAAATAAAATAATGGATGTGTGGACAAATGAAGACACCAAAGCTTAAATTGTGTTCGGGAGTGTGTCAATTTTATGGTGAGCGCAGATGGTTGAGTGTTCGGGAGTGTGTCAATTTTATGGTGAGCGCAGATGGTTGAGTGTTCGGGAGTGTGTCAATTTTATGGTGAGCTCAGATGGTTGAGTGTGTCAATTTTATGGTGAGCTCAGATGGTTGAGTGTGTCAATTTTATGGTGAGCTCAGATGGTT
>JAODKN010000111.1:309614-320337 GCA_026774425.1 Petrocephalus zakoni
AACGGGGAAAGGACAGACGAGGCCTGCCGGCGACACCAGCTAGCCTAACGGGGAAAGGACAGACGAGGCCTGCCGGCATCACCAGCTAGCCTAACGGGGAAAGGACAGACGAGGCCTGCCGGCGACACCAGCTAGCCTAACGGGGAAAGGACAGACGAGGCCTGCCGGCGACACCAGCTAGCCTATCGGGGAAAGGACAGACAAGGCCGGGACTGATCCTGGCAGATGCAGCTAAGCGATTTTACGTCAAATTTTTGTTTTAGCAGTGATTTATTTTGACATGCAGGAATCGTAGAAAGTAATTTAAGCAAATGATTTAAGTGAAAGTGATGGCAAAGACTGGCTTCCCTGCTCTGAGAGGCTAAATGGCATGTAGCTATGGCTAACCTTACATTACCAGGTGAGTCCGTCAAACCTTAAGAGATGTGTTTTTTTGCTATTGTGGTATTCAAGCTTTTTGCCAAGCAATCCTGGAGGAAAGTTTTAATTGGTGGTTTTTCAAAATCGATTTTAATTGAGTAATGGCAGCAGTTCTATTAAACAGTCCATGCATATAAACATGCTCAGTGTACAGACTTTTGGGAAAGGGAAGATGGGAAATCAGCAGCAGTGTGAGATGACCTGGCCACCAAAGCCAAACATTATCATTGGCTAGGGATGTGCCTGCCCTGCCTCACCTCCCCCCCCTTTGTTTGTGCTTATAGGCAGCATGCAGCTCTCACTACGCCCCAGCGCCCCTCCACCTCAAATTCACACCCATGATGCCGTGCAGAAGTCTGATGTTATTTTGTTGCTCTAACCTCAGGCAGGAGGTGACCAGCATGTTGTCACTCTCCATAAGCCCCCTGCCAACTGCCCCCCCCCCCCCATTCCAGACCTCTTGGGCTGTTTCTCCCTTCTGTCTGTCTCCTCCAGCTATCCCAGTCACCTGCTGGGATGTTCTGTGTCACCTGCCCTATCAGCTGAGCTGTCAGGATGGGTTTCCCGCAACCTTTTCACACTTTGCCTGGATGAGGCTGTGTTTTTTCCTGATTTGTGGTATATGTACTTTACCCGAAATAAATGAGGATTCAGTGCAAGTTTCCATTAAATACCCAATTCAGGGTCAGTAACAGAATCAGGACGTCAGAAGTCTCATGACCCCACTATGACCTTGGACATAGTGTGACATGTAACATGGCTTCTCACCCTCTTGCTGATAATACTTGCCACAGAGGCTTAGAAGCATTAGTGACAGATGTCCAGATGGGCTCAGATCTTGAGAAGGATACTAATGCAGCCCCCTCCATGGGGAAGAGGACCTGAGAGACCCATTCTCCATGTGTGCCTCAAAACCTCGCGGCCCACTGTGTGTGAGTCAGGGTGACGTTGCTGAAGTGGGCCTCTTTTGGGCCACGCAGAAGACAGCAAGTAGACCGTCCACTTTTTGAAGCCGTATCGTGCCATTTATGGCAATGACGTCACACACGCTCCCGAGAAGAGCCCATGTTTTTCACATTTAATTAGTTTGCTAATTTAGGTGATGATCACCTTGCTTATGCGCTACTAAAGGACCAGACATTCTTTAAATAGTCTTGACTTGTTTACTGTTTAGCCTCCTACTTGAGCTGTGGCTTACAGGAACATGGCTCGGCTGCTGGACCTGAATAACTGTGGTTAAAATGATCCATGAAAGTGGGTTTGGAATCTACTCAAGATTCTGATGGAACCCTTTCATAGGTAAAGACAGACATGACTGCACGTGTTCCATGTTCCTGCACTTTAGCTTGCATCATAAAAATCATTCTTCCCCTTGAATGTATTTTTCATGTCCCTATTTAAAAAGGAAACCTTATAAAGGCTGAATGACTCACACTTAAAAAGGGCTCTCTGAAGCCTGCGACTCAGCCTTAAAAAAGCCACTAAAACAGATGAAACATCTAAAATCTATACCTGAATGTGTTTCCACGCCAGCGTGCGCGGAGACATGTCACGTCCATGCGGGAAGCTGGAACCCGCGGCTGCTAATTGGTGTAATGATTGCGAGTATCACGGCAAGGAGCCGACGGTCCGCGGTTATTCATCACTTTAAAAGGTCAAACGGCGCATCTGTGAGGGCAGGTGGTCACATTCTCAAAGCCGAAATTACGAGGTTTAAGGTCACCAGACAAACACACTGACTTCTACCCCACGTTACCGCATCTTTCCAGGCAAACAGTTACTTCGCCAATTAAAATTTTAATATGCAAATTGGTGATCGTTTATAGCAGTTCATTAATCTCCAAAGATTCTTATTATTAGTCTGGCAACATGATATCTGCCTGTACATATTTTTCCAGAGCACTGATTTTCATGGGAGAGAAATAGCGGTGATTGTAGGGACGGATTCCGACACAGCCACCTCAGTGAAGCCGTTTCGATGACACTGAGAAGCCATTCAATCTCCCCATGGCATAATGTGGCTTAATGAACCTGTCAACATGGGGCCCTCAGCAGGGCCCGGTACACCTTTCAGAGGTCAATTAAGATGTAGGTATCTGGACCAGCTCTGTGCCTCCCCCTGCCTCATCTAGTCCGATGGCCGTGAGGTGCCCATGCTTGCTTCTCCATGTCATTTCTACATCCTTCACTGCTTGACCAAACTAGCTAGGAGTAAAAGGGGCATGCCAGTCATAGTGAATAAATGCTTTTCTAAGAATGCCGAATGGGTGTTTCCCAGTGTGATGATGCTCACATGTCCGGCCCACTGTAGCAGCAAAGGGCCCTGAGATTCACCCCATTGCCCTTGGGGGTCTCCCTGCCTAAGTGTGAATGTGAACATGAGGGAAGGAGGAGCTGGCTCGTCACGCTATGACCTGCAGATGTGGATCCCAAGGGAAGCTGTGTGACCTTGTGTAGGGGCTCACTTCCCCTGCAGTGAGATACAGAGTCCCCTCTGGGGGGGCCACACAAACCACGGCAGGTTCTAAACCCCAAGCAAATGTGGTAATTGGGATACTGAATAGTGACCTACACTCGCCCCCCCCAGATGTAAGCTACACCTATTGCCACTATCTTTAATGAATAAAAATCCACGTCGCACAGAAGAGCATGCTGGTCGGTGATGCTGACCAACGCCGGACAGTTCTAGGGGGTCTAGCTCACCCTCCCTCTCTCCCCGCGTCGTAATCCTCCCCCTCCCCCCCACAGGCCTGCCTTCATCAGACTGACACTTAAAGTTGGTTGGAATCGTACAGCTGGACTGTACCCAAGAATGGGATACCAGTCCCAGTTAGACCGCAAAATCTCCTGACGTGTGCTTTAGCTTGCTTAGGAGCTAGACCGCCATACACCCACCCTTCAAAAACTTTCACACAATGCTAGACACGGAGTAAAATCACTGGCGTCCGTTGAGGGGTGGTTTATAGGAAACGACAACGCGGGCAGGACGGGACAGGCCAGAGAGACGGCAAACATGAAAGCTTAGTCTAAGTAAAGAAGTGGAAAAAATAAGTAAATAATAGATACCTGCGATGAATTATACATCGGCTACACGGCGGCATTCATGTAGCTGAAGAGCAGAACTTTCTGGGTTCATTCAGCAAAAAGGCAAACAGGAAGTGTTCTCTATACAGTGTTTCTGCCCCTGCATTATTCAGAGACCTGGAGATGCCTACCCTGCTTTTCTCCTTTAGTCTGCATGGCCATTCAAAACTCCAGCTCCCCCCCCCCACCCTGCGTCGTGGCCACAAACCAGTACGCGGTATTAGTCACCCCCACCACCTCTTACCCGGCCTTGCTGTTTGACATACTTTTCAAGGTAGTAGGGCGTGAATTTTTCAGCAGGCTGGTCAGCGCACAGCATAATGCAAGTACACAGAAGCAATGCACCCACAGGGGAGGGCACGGTGCTATGGGGAAGGGTATGTAGCGCCCCCTGTTGGCCTGAATATTCATCCCTTGTCAGACTCTCTATATTCCCAATGCAAGCACCTGAAAAGAAACTGATAGATCATTTATTTAATTATACACATAATTGAAATGAGGGTATGAAACACAACTTGACCGGGATGAGTATGTGCTGTTAGGCCCAATAGGGAGTGAGCTGCTTTTCAACATAAAAGGTGAGTTTGAAAACACTGCCTGAGTGAGATTTGGGATAGACCCTTGGTGGGATACCAACTCAGGAATGATAAGAAGGCCCTGGCAGGGCAGGAGACATAACCAGGAAACTGGGATGTCATTGCAGAGGAAGCCATGGTAACCAGACAGCACATTTCTAGTGCATGCTCTCTGTCTGTTAAGGCTGGGGACATGTTTGTTGTGTTGATAAAAAAAAAACAGACTTTAAATTTCTCAGTTAGCCACAGAGTATCCCGCTGGCATGCAGGGCTGGTGTGAATTCATGAGGGGGTGTTTCTCTAACTGAGAGGCATTTGCCCTGGGCTGTTGGCTTTTGTGCTGCTATGACGAGCTGGTTGGATTGTCCAGACACGTCCTGGCATGCCACCCCTCATATCTGTTGGCCCACTAGTAGATCTGTAGAAAGACATCATTGAGTATGGGGGGGAGAGGATCGGGCAGCTGGGGCCGGGGGGGCAGGGGTCAGTGGCAGGTTGGGATGTGGCCAGTGGGCAGGTAGTCAGGGTGCTGTTAAATTTTGGCTGGGCACACAAACTGGGAGCCCCATGATGAATGTAGCAACGGGGGTGGGGGGTGCACCTCACAGGGCAGCTGTCACCTCTCTCCAACCACCCCCATCCCCAACACACCACAAGGAAGCAGTAAAACCCCACTGGGCCCCAGCCAGTGCTGACGACACCCCTCCTGGTAGACCTTTACTGAAATGGGTGCCCAGTCGGGGCACGTTCTGCATTTTGACAACAAACATCCTGTCCCCAAGAACAGTTATAGAATGAGACAGGCCTCTTGCCCAAGGACAACCTGGTCTGGGGTACAGAAATGGCACTGAAATGCAGTAGGAAACTTTTCAATTTCAATAAGGACCTGTAAGATCCATTGGTTTTGCATAGGTTTGAAGGTGTAGTTCTAAAAGTGGTAGTTTGTACGTTCATCCATCCATTTTCTGTACCCACTTGTCCTGTACAGGGTTACAGGGGTCCGGAACCTGTCCCAGAAACAACGGGTGCAAGGCGGTTCAACGGCTTTTAGATGATTTTATCTGTAAAAAAATACACTACAAAACACAGTTTATATTTTACATTAGGTGAAAATCAGATGCTATGGAGGCACATCTCATATTACCGTAAAGTAACGTCAAAAAACAGGCGAACGTTATATTTTTGTATTAGTTATTGTTGATGGTGCATAGTAAAAGTGTCAACTATGGGATTTCTTGCGGCGTTTAACGACACATTGATTTAAGAGCGTAGCGCAAGGGTTTTCCAAGATGAAACTTTCTCATAACTGTTACTGAAAATCAAAGTCAGGAGATAATGTCAACATAGCAAATGTAATACCTTTTTTAATTGTAAGATGCTAAATTGTATTCGATGTATTCGGACGTCCTGAGTACAGTTTGAAGTGGCTGCGAGTATTCCCTGGGCACGAGCGCCACCACCCGGTTGCCCGTGGTAACAACATTCTCCTCAGGTAAATATTGTTTTTCTGACTTGTAACGGGTATCTGTCCATCCATTTTCTGCCAGCAAAATTAACACTTCACTCCTTCACTCACACTTCATTTCCTACGTATTTGTTGTAATATATTTTATATTCATTATGCTAAAATATACAATCATAATCACTTTACAAACACTTTCTAAGTATGCAACCCGCCTTCTTCCTGACACTACATTGCTGAGCTATTAGTATTTATATTCTGTAATAAATGTGGAAATCAAATAATAAGGCATAACCAAGGTCAGCTGCTGTTTGGCTCATAATGCTTGCGAGGAAACTGCGGCGGTGCGCTGTCTACCGATGAGACAGATTCACCTCGCATAGTCCGTCTAGAACCAAAATCCATCGCTCCCCTGCAGTTGTAGCGCAAATTTGACTTGACGTGTTTTGGCGGAAGGAAACGGGACTTCGAATATTCTGAAGGGCATAGGGGTGCCCGGACAGAAAAAAAATATATATTTATCAACATAACAGCATAAAATTAAAATGCGTTTTTGAAAATAAAATACACTCTATGATAATATAATCACAGGTGAAATAAATCGAGAAAATGTAATAAGTATGCATATATTTTCAATTCGCGATGATGGTACGGCCTTAAAACGCCCACGTGCTCGTCCCCGGCGGCGTCTGACTGGTCACGTGGTGCGGATGCCCTTCCATCCACGCTGCTTAGGTTAAACATGGCTGCGCTCTTACGATCGGCCCAACGCTTGAAAATCGCGCCGGCCTCCTTGTTCCCCGTCAGCCGGCGCAACTTAAATCGGTCTCCGCTCTCTCGGTTATGTAGCGGGACGGGCGCTGCTAGAAGAGTGACGGTCGGTCCCGTACAGTTCTCGCTTTCTCACAGTGTGCACAGGTATCTGCCCGGCATGAGACGAAACTCATGCCGAATGGGGAATATGGGTCATTGGGCCTCAATGACAGCTCTGTATTTGCCTGTTTTAATCTTATAATTCAGAAAGGTTGTCTGATTGTGGTGTGTGTAACGATAGCGAGCGCTCACTTGGGTTTTATGCAATATATAGATTAATATGGTATTATAGCAAAATAGCATGTATGTGTAAGTCGATGACATCTATGGCGCAGCAAGTAATATTCATAAGGTGGCAACCTCTTGCGCAAAACTCAGTGTATGAAAAGGGAAGAGCTGAACTCTGCGGATATGCATGCATGCATGCAGCAGTTAACACTCTGAGCAAGGTCGAAGCTTCTACCTGCTGTGGTCTGGCTGATTAATGATGCTCGTTAATAGACTTGCACGAATCGTCGTGTGCATTGATCTATTAATTTTTATTTGTATATGCTGTTTGATTGTGGTATGCATTCCACTATTTCATAATTGAGAGAGCCCTATATTATAAAGCAATCAGCTCCATATATGAAACTAAACTTCATTTCTGCTCTTATGTTAATATATTATATAAACTCTTATATAAGTTTTCCTGCAATTTATGATGATACTGTTGGACAGTAGGTGTGATTAATTGTGTGTCGTTCCATGTGTGAGAGAAGATGTGCCAGGGATAATGATGTTGGTGTCTAAGCTGTAATCGTTGTATTCTTTTTGTGGGTCAGGACTGCCTTGCCCCTGACGGGGGTGCGTCATTTCAGCCTTGCCCCCGAGCATGAAGGCCCATCGAGGGAGGAAAACAGTGGCCCAGGCCGACCCAGGCAGCCCGCGAGGTCCGACTGGGCACTGGACATGCTGGACAGTGCTGTCCGGCGCACGGGGAGCATCAACAGGAACCTGCTGATTCGTATATTTAAGGACATCTCCGGAGGTGTGTAGGGTGTCCACATCACGCACACGCACACACACACGCACACGCACACACATTTGTATTCCTATCTTTATGAGGACCGTGCATTCATTTCTATGGGGAAAAACCCTAATCCCAATTATGACATCCTCAAACCCTTTTCCAGCCCTAAAATAAAAAAGTAACCAAACAAGATCTGAGACTTTTGGCACAGTTTTCACAGTTTTTTATAAAATGAAGTTGCGAGTAGTGAGGACCGGTAAAATGACCCCCACTGGTCACCTTTTTTGGAGATTTGCTGTACCTGTGAGGTGCTTTGGTCCTCACAAGTATAGCAAAGCCTACACACACACACACTCCATTCCATAAATTGCAGCTCTATTCACCCCCTGCGCCTTCATGCTAAAAATGTTAATTCAGCTGTGTTACTCTTTTTGTTTAATACTGGCTTTCCACTCGGAGGCAACGAAGGCTCTTCGTTAAGTCGGTTTACTATGATTTTACGTGATTCTCTGGCATCAGCGGCGGTAACCGCAAACCACAATGCCATCCTCACTGTGCAGGCTACCCAAGTGCAAACCAGTCGCTCCTGCTCTTGCGGAGCTGTGGCGCACTGCTGCCAGAGGTGGCGCTGTCAGAGCGCACCGCACTGGCTCATCAGATCTGGGACAAGCTGCAGGAGAGGGGTAAGAAACTTGAGACTGCAAGAGGTCAGACTGATGGGCTCGATTTGCCAGAAATCCTCTGTAAATGTAACTATAGATGGGCAGTCGAATGCTGCACCTGGGAAAAATCAATCAAACCGTAAGAATAATGTCAAGTGTCTTCCTGTTTGTTGTCTTCAAGGGTTTTATGGAAATATCATCATTATATTTTGAGTCCGAAGAACATGAATAGCCCTCATGTGTTTTTTGGTTTGGTAGACGGCATGGCTTGACTTATCTTTCCCATGCCGGTTTCTCTGTCCAGGAGTGACCTACGATGCCAGTCACTACAACGCCCTGCTCAAGGTCTACCTGCAGAACGAGTTTAAGTTCTCCCCCACAGATTTCCTCGCCAAAATGGAAGCGGCCAACGTGCAGCCCAACAGGGTGAGTACCTGACTCCGGAGCGGGCCGTCTGGGTGACTTGCCTGAGCTGCGGTATTTCCAGCTGCGATGTTTGCAGAGGTGGGAAGGTGACTGTATCTCCTTCGCAATTAGGTCACCTATCAGAGGCTGATTGCGGCGTACTGTGAGGACGGAGACATCGAGGGAGCCGGGTGAGGACCGTGACCCTGTAGGAAGTGCCCAGAGCTCCGTGGGTCATTTGCTTTAAAGGCTGCTCTGGGTGGGGATTTTCCTGTGTTGTCACTTCCTGTATGTCTGATTCTCATTGGCTTAAAGCAGGAAGTGATTGACAGGATACGGTTAGTCCCACACTCCATGAGTATTTTGCGACCACATGTCCTCTGATGCTACCTGGGTTGCATGTTCTCGCATATTCCATGGCGCCCTGCTATCAAGACTGCTTTTGCAGTTGGTACGCCCCCTCTAAAACCGAGGTGTTCCTTTTCAGTACTGTGAAGTGATGTAATGTGTGTTTGCGTCCGCAGTAAGATCCTGGGCTTCATGAAAGACAGAGACATGCCCATCACAGAAGCCGTCTTCAACTCTCTCTTGACTGGACATGCCCGTGCTGGGTGAGCAAGCAGGGTGGCCGCCTTTCAGCGTTTCCACGTGGGCGCTGTAGGGGGGGCGCTCTGTGGTTGCTTTGTGTACACTGATCTCTGGATGCCTGCTGGAATCTTAAGCACTATATCCCATCACGGGCGTCCACCGTGTCCGGCAGGGATCTGGCGAGCGCCGAGGGCATCCTGCCGATGATGCGCGGTGCCGGGATCGAGCCGGGACCAGACACCTATGTGGCTCTAGTGTGCGCCCACGCGGAAAAGGGGGACATGGAGAACATCAAGAAGGTGATTCCCAATTTTGACCTCTGCCCTGCCGTTTGGAAATGGCTGAGGGACCCTTCAATTTCGTGTCCTCCTTTCTAGATCCTGGGTGAGCTGGCATCCGGTGACATCCAGCTGATGGACAGAGATTTCCTGCAGGTGTTACTGACCCTGGCTAAAGCAGGACACCACCAGCACCTGCCCCAGATTATGGAGTTTCTGCGGCAGGAACAGGGCTTTGTTCCAGGTAGGGGAATCACCGTAGTGATTATGGCTCAAACGACAACATATTGCCAAAATATGGTGTTGATTTTTTTCACCGGAAATACACAGCCCCCTTTAGTGGTGGGTCATAAGGCCACCAGCTAGCCGTTCTTAAGTTAGACACCACCTTTCTGGGCGGTGTCCCATGACTCGTGCTGCTGTATACCCCCAAGCTTAACGCGTCTCCGCCTTGCCCTGCAGAAGCCATGAACGTGTGCCTGAGACTCGTCACCCAGGGTATGGGGGATGTGGCTTTCTCCCTGCTCAAGATCTTCCCCCAACGCCAGGCAGAGTCCCAGAACGAGGACCCTCCCAACCAGGGCAACTTCTTCCTGTCCCATTGTGTCACCATGGATACGGTAAGGCTCCGAAGCGGGCGCTCCGCGTAGCCGTGAAATGCTCTCCTCGGATGTTGTCTCGTCGCATTCGTTGATGCATTGTTCTTGTTTCTTTTGCATGGTGCTGTGCAGCCAGCAGAGAAGTTGCGCCAGTACTGCAGGGAGCTACAGGAGTCTAATAGACACGCTGCCCCCCTGCAGTTCACCTTGCAGTGTGCCCTGAAGGCCAAAAAGATGGGTAAATCTGTCTCCCCCCCACCCACCAACGTGGTCTTCCCGTGGATCGCTTTTGCCTGGCACCTAGATCGGGCCGATCGTGGCGAAATGTGGCCCTTTGCTCTGTTTCACCGTGAAGTCGCTGCCCCCTGCAGGTCTGGCAGTGCAGCTGATGGGGATGATGCGGGAGGAGGGCCTCCCCATAAGGGAGCACTTCTTCTGGCCACTCCTGCGGCAGCTGCAACGGGACCAGAATACACAAGGTAGGGCTGTGCCGGAAGTCGGTGGCCAGCTGACACAGACTGACCAATGAGGTGCGACTTTGGTTTGCAGCAGCGGTCAGAAACCTGTGTGATGTCACACCAGTGAACCCATCACACCCTGAAGCCATGAACCTGCTGTGATTTGCCTGGGCTCCTGAGTGGTTTTCCCTCAGCCCTGGCTGGTCTTTTCCTACCCCAGCTAGTTAACGATGGGATATTATTAAGGCTTAAATAGTTAATGGCTATAGAGGACAGTCATGGAATAAGGGTCTTTTGGCTTGGGCCCAAATGGCTGTAGAGAACTGGTGCTGGCCGGTTTGTGTGTGTGCTCAGGGTGGGTGGGGGG
>JAODKN010000111.1:353803-369701 GCA_026774425.1 Petrocephalus zakoni
GAGCAGAAACATGGACTCTCTAGCAGGGAGCTCAGAGGGAGCAGAAACATGGACTCTCTAGCAGGGAGCTCAGAGGGAGCAGAAACATGGACTCTCTAGCAGGGAGCTCAGAGGGGGCAGAAACATGGACTCTCTAGCAGGGAGCTCAGAGGGAGCAGAAACATGGACTGACTGTGGGGACTGGAAACACTGACTTAATGGGTCTAATTTGGTAACAGCGTCCCCCCTTCTGTCAATAGAGATAATAAAGGATAATTGATTGTTAGGAGGAGCTGTTTAGCTAATTAAATACTTTGATACTCAGGTGATCTCTAAAAGTGTTACTCTTGTATTCCCAGATGTCAGCATATAAGTTATAATAATTTGTGTATATGATCTACATGGGGGGATAGGTAGACCTGTGTCATCTTCAGTTTTTCTGATTCTTTACTGGTAAAGTATATCAAATATACCATTACACCACATTTATCAATTCAGTCAGAAAACCATTCTGCACGTCAGTTTAATCACTGATCTCCTTACATCTGTCTATCTAATAAACAGACAAGTTAATCTGTGATTCACAGACCTAAGCTGTGTGCGTGGAATTTGGATATTTCTGGAAGTTTCACGGATGGTGCCACGATTAACCGATCTGAGATAATCAAATGAACGTTTATCGCTTTATCGTTTTATCAGCTGCCTGCTTGGCATTGAGTTTGGCAGTGAACACCCAGCTGGTCCAGAGTTCACAGCAGAGCAGGGGTTACGTAGTGTCAGACGCTTTTACGTCCAATGCACGATCACACCGTAAACATTATGAACATTTCTCGCTGCATTAGAATAACCAAAGGAATTTGTCCGATACGTTACAGGGGGCCATAAAGGAGACAGTGTAAGAACGCAGACAGCACCGGACGGAGTGTTTATGGGCCCTGCCCACAAGACAGTAGGAATGGTGACTCACCACCTGAGCAGGTCTGGTGTGGACGGGGTCCCTCTGTAATTCAGGGCTTCTCTCGGTCGCCATGTCGGCACGCCGACTGTCCGGGGTCGCCGAGGTCCCCTGTCCGCTAGGTCCTCGCGCACTGCGATCTCCGTCCTGCCTGCAGCTCTCTTCTCCCCACTTCCCCAGGGTGCAGAATAAAAACCTGGTCTCTGCCTCCCCCCCCCCCCAGACGCAGTTGTCTGCGTGTGCCAGGGGGCCAAAGTTCTCTGATAAGAGGCTCGCTGGGTCTGCTGCACCAGGCAGGGTCGGCCCGGCTTGGCTGTCTCCGCGTGCCGGGGCATGACCGCTGTATTGTAGCTCCGTGGTTGAGACCGGCTGGGAAGTGGATTTCAGACACGCTAGACTGAGTCGACCACGGCTACCATGAACAGATCTTACTCCCTGTCAGGCGATGGGGGGCGGGAGGGCACCGGTTTTAAGGAGTCCTTTAAGTTTGTTCCAGAAAGGGGCATGCTGCCGCCCGCGGTACGGACGGAGGATGGCAGCCCCCCCTGCAGCCTGAGCGTAAGTCAGGTGTCCTACACTGTCAGGTAGGGGCCTTCGATTGCTTCTCAGCACTGTACCATCCTACAGTGGGGAGGGGGGGGGTTGGTGTTGCACCTGCTCTTTGCTGTAAAGGATGACAGTTGCTGCATGTATACAGTATAGTGAGTGTTCTACTGCTGCAGGACCAAGCAGGAGTCAGTCATGGTTTATAAGCCGACATGAAGTTCTGCTGTGACTCTTGGGGATCCATGACATCAGCGCTTGGGTTTGTGCCTCGCAGTGAACGTCTAGGTCCGTGGTGGGACCTGGCCTCCTACAAGAAGAAGTGGACACGGCAGATCCTCAGAGACGTGTCCTTCCACGTGGAGAGTGGCCAGATCATGGGAATTCTGGGAAATTCCGGTAGGTGAAGATGGTTTCTCGATGATGGACTAGTGCGGCGATGCCGTGCTTTTTGTGTTAATGTGTTACTGCTTCCATGTGCGACTGTGCGCACCACAGGGTCAGGGAAAACCACCCTCCTGGATGTGATCTCCGGCCGGATTGGGAACGCTGGGCACCTCCAGGGAGAGGTGCTGGTGAACGGCAGGAAGCTGAAGCGAGATCAGTTCCAGGACTGCTTCTCCTATGTGCTGCAGGTATCTAACACATGCATGACGATGACACTGACCTCCTCGTCAACACCACAAGGACGCAGAGAGAGGTCACAGACCTGGAGAAGAAAGTCGAGGAGGACGTCAAGATGAACTCTGACCTCATTAACACCTCCCTGGCATGCGAAGGGAAGTGTGTTAGAGGCCAAGAATGGGGTTACCAGAGGTCAGGTGGAGGCACAACCCAGAAGCTCCAGGCCGACGGCCCGGAGTAACGAGGGGAATTATCTGGAGGTACAGATAGGTCTCCCGTTATCTTCCGAGGGAGTGTTCAAGTGGATCCACGGCTTAATGAAACAGCAAAGGCATAAACTGCGTTCATATAATCTCTAATTTAACTTCATCCTGCCGATAAAATCCACGGTAGCTGCCAGAGCAGTTGACTAATCCAGCCGTTTAATTTTCATCATAAGCTCTGGGTGGAGTGGTGATAATGTATCCGCCGGGGGTTCGTAAATCTGGTGAGGTTCCGCGGGGGGGTGGTTAGCAGAGATGCGGAGCGTGGCAGCTTAATCTACTGACATGGCCGAGGCTGGGGAGAAAGGTCTTCACCCATAATTTCATGATGAATCATTAATGTTCACCTCCTATAAGACGATGAGCATCCTAACAAGCATGGCTGACTGTACAATTCATATTTTAAGAAACTATTTTAAATGGTATGTCAAAGAGTATTGCACCTAGTTTAAATTATTGCCTCTCAAAAAACTTTACATTACTGTTTTATACAGAAACACTTTTCCCCCTAAGCACAGTATACATTTGATGCTTGCTAGCTTTTCTTCCCAATTTTATATTGTACCTGGAAATTTGGGCTTGATATATCACATACCAGCTTTTGCAAAATAAAAACTTCTTTAATCCCGGCCCAGACTGCTAGGTCTGAACCACACATCTTTGATGCAGCTAGCTCACTGCTTCTCAATTGTGTTCCTAGCACCCCCCACTAGAATATTTTCATTCTGATCCTACCTTAATCAGGCTAATATAGTCCTTGATAGGTAGAAGACAGTGTGGGTTAGAATGAAAACATTCTACATTCTGGTGGGGGGGGGGCACCATGAACAGGATTGAGAACCACTGAGCTAACTGGTCATTTGCGTTGCTGTCGTTTTCTCTGTCAGAGTGACAACCTTCTCAGTTACTTAACGGTGGAGGAAACCCTGACCTTCACAGCACAGCTGGCACTAAGGCAACACTCTCCAGATGCCATCCGCAAGAAGGTAACCCTAGAGCCAGCACAGATATCACCATTTAGCATTATCAATATGCTAGGTACTAGCACAGATATTTCAAACAAGGAGCAGTAAATACTACAATAGACATATTACATTATAAATGAATGAGCAGATTTTTGTTAGATTATAAACGTCATTCATTGGTTAGGAGGAGTGAGAGGTAGGATAGAGGCCATAGTGGTTCTGGGAGAGATGTAGGGGGCAAAGGGGAGGGTGGAATGACCTATGACCTCCTGACCTGCAGGTGGGGGCAGTGATGGCGGAGCTTAGCCTGAGCCACGTGGCCCGCAGCGTCATTGGGGGGCGGATCTTTCCTGGGATCTCGGGCGGGGAGAGGAGGCGGGTCTCAATCGCGAGCCAGCTGCTGCAGGACCCTAGTGAGTGGGAGGCCTCGTGTCACGCGTACACATGCACACACATAGTCACTGTCAGCTATTTCAGTACGGTCTGTGCTCACACATGCATACACATACACACAACACGCACACTCTGTTACATACATGTCACACGCATGCTGTGTAGCACCACCTTCTGTCACAGCAGGCGCACACTGACTCCCACCCCCAGAAGACACAGACGTGTTCCTTTGTTTTCACCCATGAGAGGAGGAGAGAAGGGCGGGGAGATGGGGGACCTGGGAGCGGGGTCATAATGGGCCGCGGATTAGAGAGCGTCCCTCAGAGAGGCCCCGGACTCGGTGCCATTACAGGGCTCACCCTGATTAGATGGGCAATTTGCAGGAATGCTGAAGTCTGCCGTGACGAGGGCCTCCAATCCACTGGCTTATCCAATCAAGCATGACATTTATTAATTAGAAAATACAATTAATTCCTTTCTTAATCACTTCCTCACTTAAAAAGATTTTAATTGTTCTAATTGGAGAATTTCTAAAAGTCGTCAGCCTCCTTATCTTAATGAGCGCTGAGCCTGTTCTCCAGAGGGGACAGACACTCTACTAACGTCAAGCTGCTTTTGAAAAGTTTTCTTTCTTCAAAGTTCTTCCCTCTTCCTCCCCCCTAGAGATCATCCTTTTGGATGAGCCAACCACAGGTCTGGACAGCATGACGGCCAATCAGATAGTGGTCCTTCTTGCTGAGCTGGCAAAGAGGGACCGTATCGTCATAGTAACCATCCACCAGCCACGTTCTGAGCTCTTTAAGGTGAGTCTTCTTTGGCCTAATTCTCATCTATTTCTTATATTTTGCTTTATTTTATATATTACTTTTTATACATGTATGTTGTCCAGAAATGTAGACAACCTTTTTATAGTATTAAAACTGCACTCTAATTGAAATAAGTCTGTGATAGAACGGTTCAGTGAGCCTGCTTGCTCTGTACAGTGTCCATGTCTTCAGTTAAAGGTGACCGAAAGCCATTCAAAACACAGGTGTTCAGCAGAATAGCCATCATGAGCCTGGGGGAGCTGGTGTTCTGTGGGCAGCCTGAGGAGATGGTGGATTTCTTTAGTGACTGTGGATATGAGTGTCCTGAGTACTGCAACCCCTTTGACATCTATGGTTCGTCCCTCTCCGTTTCACACACACATATAGCTACCTCTCATCATCTGAACTTGAGCATGCTCAGTAGAATGTGCCAGTGACATGGAGAGTGTCATGAGCATGCTCAGGAGAATATAAATGCAGTGTAATGTGAGCATGCTCAGGAGAATATACAGATGAAATGGAGTGTAATGTGAGCATGCTCAGTAGAATGTGCCAGTGATGTGAGCATGCTCAGAAGTATGTACCAGTGATGTGGAGGGTGATGTGAGCATGCTCAGAAGTATGTACCAGTGATGTGGAGGGTGATGTGAGCATGCTCAGAAGTATGTACCAGTGATGTGGAGGGTGATGTGAGCATGCAGGTTTTCACCTGCAGTGGATCTGACATCAGTGGACACACGATGCAGTGAGAGAGAGGCTAGCACCTACAGTCGGATGCACGATATCGCCGCAACCTACCAGCGCTCCAGCATCTACCAGCGCATGGTGGACAGCATGTGGCACAGCTGCCAGGTGGCCGACAAACCCAGCATCCCCTTCAAGAGCAAGCAGTCGCCCAGTGGCCTGGCCAAGCTCGGGGTTCTTTTCAGGTGACCTTTGCATTTCCAGATGCTCGATCTCTGTCCCTAAAACAGCAACTGTAGATCGTCCAGAACATTTTCTATATTCCAGACCGAAGAATATTATTTTATGCAATCAAAATATATAGTTAGTAATAGTCAGTCCCCCCAGGATTTCACGATTTTTTTTTGTGATTTTTACGATCAAAATGACTGATTTTTTGGTGGTGTTTTATCAAAATTTGCAAGAAATTTTGCAACTTTTCTTTTCCTTGGTAAACCCCATTCAAGGTCTACATAGGCCTAGTAAGACACAAAATGAGTGAGAGGAATAACATTAACAGGCAGACATTAATTGCATGAACATTTTTATTTTCTCTTCTTCAGTCTTGATATAATTACCTCAATAAAGCCCAAGATTTGTGAACACAAGCCCACACTGACGTTGCCCACATCTTTCCACAAATGTTCAAAAGGAGTCATTCTGAAAAAAACTAAAATTCTTAAATTAACCTAAAAACGTAAATTAACTGTCAAATGCAAATGTTCTCTCATTCTATTTGGTGAGCTAGCGTTAGCTCTGCGACCTGAACAATCTTGCTATCTTATAGCAAATAATATGACCGCTTCTTACATTGTTCCGTTCGGCTGCTGCCATGGTCATTCTCGTTTCAGCTTTGTTCGTTATCTGTTTCTGCCTCCCCGTATTCTAACTCTCCGCTGCCTTCTGATGTTTGTGTCCTCGAAGATGGTCATTTACAGTGGATTTTGCAGCGAATGCAAAACAATTTGCCCCCACTCTCGTGAAGAACCGAGGGATATTGTTTTGCTTGGTCCTATTAGCGGTGATAGAAGATGATAAATGGGACTAGATTATGGTAATAAGTGGTAAGTAGAACAGTTGTAAATTTACACGAAGAATTTTCGGATATTTTTTTGCAAAAGTAATGCGATAGGATAGAAAATACGCGGCATCGCGAAAATATGCGGTAAATTACTGATTTCGCGAGATTTGACGCAATCGCAAAATCGTGAAAAACTGGAGGGACTGTATAGTTAGTATAGTTAGTATACTACTTAAGTACATTGAGATCAATAGAGTAGCTATTCATAGCATAAAATGTGATACCAATGTGAAAAATCAAGTACAGATGCAGCAGTGATACTTTAGAGGGAAGGAGCTGGAGACCAGCAGCCTATTCGTTTATTATCTATTTAGTATCAATTAGCTTTATCCCAGCATGTTTGTGAAAATGCATGTGTGACATAAGGTTCTCAGTGGGGGGAGAGGTCACATGATGAGGGCAGCCAATAAACTTCAGTCAATTCTGAACGATGAGCTGCTCTCCTCTGGCCTACATCTGGCTCCTCTTGTCTCTGCCTAATATCCCTGCCCTGTCCCTGTAGGAGGACAGTGAGGAATCTGGCAAGAGACCGGATGGGGGTTCTGATGCGCCTGTCCCAGAACCTCATTTACGGGCTCTTCGTGGCCTTCTTCGTTATGAAGCTGGACACCAACATCAAGAAGGGCGCGGTGCAGGACCGAATTGGCGTCATCTACCAGTCCATGGGCGCGTCACCCTACACGGGCATGCTCAATGCCGTGGCTTTGTGTAAGTCCTGTGACAGAGCATTGGGTGGCAGACCCTCAGGGAACCAATGGCAGCCACCCTCCATAACCACGTCCAGCCAGACAGAAGTCACCAAGCCTGAGAGATGTGGCTTTCACCCCGCATGACAGCACAATGGTGGGGCTGCATAGCTTCAGTAACACTAAATTTATACGTTATCTTCATACATACTAATATATGTACTTTACAAACTTCTGCACATTATTTAAGATGTATTTAAGATGTGGAAATAGTTATAAACTATACTTTAAATGACCATCTTAAATATATATGCAGTTTACCTCACTGAATTTCATAGATTTAAAGCCACCCTGTCTGATGTAAGAGTTACAGACGAGATAGTACTGCCTGTTATTGTTGGCTTGCCATAATTTATTGCTGTGTTCCTATAAAAAAAGGACCGCAGGATTCTACCAGACCATTATCATTTTTATCAGTTAAACTTCTGCTCCCTGAGCAGAGAGATAATTGAAATGAAACCCAGTTCACAGAACTGGGGCAGTAAAGGGGTATTTATTGAAAATGTCAAGGTTGTTGGATGATGATCTTGAACATGTGGGTGTGTAACACCCTTTATACCCCTACCCAGCAGAGGGCTGGAGTTCCAGGTAAAACGCTTTCCTTAATTAGAGTACCGAATTGGCTGCTCTTTGCGTGCAACGTATAAATATAATTCAGAAATCTGTAAAATCAGGTTTATTCAGAACAATTTCATCTGTGCTATATTTTGTACAATGGTACAGTCTATTTGTAACAGGAAGAGTTTGATAACAAGGATGTTTCATATTGAAAGTCAAGTTAATGACCTTAGAGTTAATGTCTAGGCGTGTTTACAGGTCATTTGGTAAACTTGCTTGCTGTTACGGAACCACAGTGTGACAGATTGCTCCATGCCACCTCCAGTTCCAGCTCTGAGAGCCATCAGCGACCAGGAGAGCAGAGACGGGCTCTATCAAAAGTGGCAGATGTTTCTGGCCTACATCCTTCACATCCTGCCGTTCAGCATCATCAGTGTGATCATCTTCTCCTCCTTCCTCTACTGGTGGGCCTCTCACTGCAGTCTGACCCCAGGCTGCTGTTGCAGGAGCACTTATATTGCATGAACAGGTCCCATCGTGTGCGTTTATGATGCACTGAGCCCTGTGTATTCTTAGCAATATCGCATGTTCAAATTGCTGAGGCATTTTTCCTGCAGTCTGGGGGGGAAGTGGATAGAACTGAATTAAGGGGGAATTACACCCAAAATATGTATCAATATTTGTAGGAATTTCTGCAATATGATCCTTAGAAATGGTTTCCTTATTCAGCCTTCCTTATGCTGCTCCAAGTAGCTTTCTGAATCTCAGTTCATTGAGTATGTAGGCTGGACGTGGGACACTGACTGGCATGTGTGTGTGTTGCAGGACAGTGGGGATGCACCCGGATGCCATGAGATTCCTCTGCTTCAGTGCTGTGATCCTGGTTCCCCATATAGTAGGTGAACTCCTCACCTTGGTGCTCCTGGGGGTGGTCCAGGACCCCAACATGGTGAACAGTGGGGTGGCCCTACTCAACATAGCTGGTATTCTTCTGGGCTCTGGGTTCCTAAGGTGAGCTTGCACCTCGCATTCAGTTGTATAACAATGAAAATCAGCCACTTCCCATTGGATGATGACATTTATGATCTATTATTAGTAGTGTTGTGTGAGTCCAGTTTTGGTCTCCAGTAAATTTTCATTTACACGGTTTCGTCTCGGAATCGAAAGCAATTCGTCTCTGTCTTGACTAGGTCTAGGACTAGAATGGCATGGACTGGACCCGTGATTTTAGAGGGAGACCTTGAGACCGAGCGCATGTGTATTGAGTTTGTGCACTTATGATCCCTATTCGTAGTTGTAACGTGGCTTCTGAAAATAAATGCAAATGTGAAGTTGCAAATCTTTTAAAACACAAGTGTGGTAAACTTTTTTTGTAAACACAAACTTTTCTGCATGGGTATATATAACTAGAATAGAAGTACACAAATCTCTGCACGAGTGTACAAGACTAAATTACAAGTACGCACATCTATTTTACACAACCGTGGAGTCCTGTCCTAATAATCACTCCATAATTATTAGGGGTCCATGCAACGTTAACTAATACTAATGATAATGCAACTCGAGTCTAGAAATAAAATAACATTACTTTAAATCATACAACAGACATATAGTGCTGCATGGTTCTCTGCAGTAATCCATTCGGTTTGTGTTGTGATTCTGAATTGAATTCGATTGTAGTCTTGTTTTTGGGGTGGGGGGTAAAAGTGCACTTCGTCTGTTTGTTTCTGTTTCAGATGTACATAAAGGGTCTAATTAAATTCTAATTAAACTAGTCTAATTAAATTCATGGTCTTGAAAACAGACTTGTTTTTTTAGGTCTTGCTCTCAGCCACTCCAAAATCCCAAAGTCTTTGTCTTGACTCTGCCCTTTAAGGTCTTGGTCTTACATCAAACACGATGTACGTGGTTTTGTTCCCATCCCAAGTTATTACTTGGGTCTCCATGACAACGGTCCTTCTGGTTCCATCTCCAGGAGCAGCCAGGAGATGCCCACTGTGCTCCACTGGCTCAGTTACCTCACCTTCCAGAAGTACGGCTGCGAGCTCCTCATTGTCACAGAGTTCCACGATCTGAACTTCACCTGCGGTAGGCTGTCAGACCCTCCTTTGGTCCCAAACCACGACAATCCTCTCCTGTGGTGTCCTCACTGTATAGATGTCTTTAGATGAGGGACCAAATGAGACCGACCTCACCCTAAAATGTTAAAGCAAGACCTCTAGAAGAAATTATACGTTAGTCTTACCTGGAAATAATATTGGGTCAGCGAGCTTCTACTGATGCTTTCCCAGACTGCTGTATGGTCAAGTAAGAACCGGGGGATAAAGACAGCATTCTGATCATCCTGGGTGTTATTCAGGGTTCTCTGAGGGAGTTTTACATGGGGGGTGTGATATATATTGCAACATCTCAATGGGCACACATACAGTAGTTACAGAGATGCAATGTAAGAAAGATTCTACAGTAATTTTAGAATAATAAATATTTAGACTAACATTTTAATGTTAATAGTACAGTTTCAAAAAACAAGAAAAATACGATAAAATTATTTTGTCTGATATAGGACTGCAATCTTACTCTGCATGCCTAGTGAACTGATCTCAATAATGCGTGAATTCATAAGGAAAGTGCTGTTTATCTTTGAATTATTTTTTTAAATTTTAAATGGGGGGGAGGGGGGTCTGCTGATTTTGGAGGGGCACGCCGCCGCCCCGTTCCCCATTTCTGATGCCCATGGGTGTGCCTGTGTCCCACCCCCTGCAGGACTCCCTGACGAGATCCCGGGGAACATCCCCGACCCATGCACACTGTTCAATGGGAGCATCATCATTGACCAAGGCTACCCAGGTGCCCTCTCCCGCTACACCCTGGACTTCCTGTTACTCTACGCCTTCCTGCCCGCCCTCGTGCTGCTCGGGATCATTAGCTTCAAGACTCGGGACCACCTCATCCGCCGCTGACAGGGTGTGTGTGTGTATGAATGTGAATGCGTTTGTGTGTGTGGGCGGTCCCCACAAGGTTTAGTCTTAAGTTACTCCTTTATTTATGTCCATTGGAGGGACTTCGGGCATCTGAATGTTTATTTTAATACAGCAGCACTGGTAATACAGCAGAATATTTCAATAAAACACCATGATGAATATAGGTAAAGAGAGAATGTTTAGCCAAAGTCTCTAAGTGTCTTTAACAGGCAATTTTATGATATGAGGCATAGAGGCTTGTTTTGATGGTACCTGCTTGTATTAAATGCATTGTGCAAAATTTCACACAAATATCTTTCACTAAAAAAAGCTTTGAGAAAATAATTTATTTCTGCAGCAGTATTTTTTTTGCTGTAATATTTGATGCACCACATAAGGACTGTGTGCTTTGCATGCATTAGATGTATTACGGTAAATATTTTCAACAGAATCAAAATGATTAAAACAATTAATATGTTCCTACAGTCAACATTTGTGAACATTGCCTTGTCACACACTAATTCCCATCATCCCTCAAACCTCATGACCTCAAAATTCAGCTTGTATGAGCTTCCAGGTCCATTCCTTTCCATGACTTTGAGGAATTCCTCTTGTACTGATCCAGCTCCTTAAAAAATAAATGAGAGAAGATAAGTTCACGTAAGGTACTCAAGAAAAAACAGGGGAAAGAGTTCAAATAAGTTCAAGGGTGACGTGGAAAAAAATACAAAACCATAAAAGCATGAGTCACGAACTTTGATAAGCATTAGCATGAAAGCAGGCAGCCTTGGCTCTGCGTGTGACAAGCCCCCAGAAGAATAGCTGAGTCAGGGCTGGTTAATAAGATACAGGTTCCATGCATGTTTCCCTAGCCTTTCATTCTCCATTGTCTCATGCATCTCTAATTTACCCCGCTCTACAATTAAAGCACATTTGTCAGAGCTTTGTCCAATCTGGACATTCAGTGCAAACAGAACTCTAATATCCGTGTTATGAGAATGCTGGCTGAACATCCAGATCTCCTAAGACAACTGAACTAAGCTCAGGAAATACGATCCCTAGAGGCTGTATTGCTCAGAGGAAGACACCCCCTGTAAATTCACAGTGGTACTGCATCTTGGTTTGTGTTTTGAAGACTGATGTGCAAATAGGGGTCAATGGCTTTTTGGCACCAAAACTGGCTGTGGTCCAATTATGGACCAGTAAGACCTGTGGGGTTAACAGCAGTCACAGTCAAGTTGTAGATGCTTGTTGAAAAAAAAAAAGTTTACTGCTAGCAATAAAAGTGTGTGTTATTCAAGGACACAGATGAGATTACTATAAGCCACCAACGCTCAAATGTGAGAGAGAGTGCTGCTTGCAGCCGTGCAAATAGCCCAGTAGGACAAGTTACCCCTCACCTCTCTAGGGACTGTCACTGTTTGTTTTGGCCATTAAATACACCTCATTCCATGCAGACTTTAAACCTTAACCTTTAACAAAATATTATACAATATATTATAGAATATTTTACAGAGGAAAATATTTAAAGACCCAAGTGAAATGTAATCATGTTTGTGATTCATGACTACAGAGGCAAATTCAACCAAATTCCTTTTATTCAGTACCTGTAAATAAAATGACACCTCTGTCAGCGTCAAACATCTCTGTGTTTGCATAAACTTCGACTCCCTGACACACGCCGGGCTGAACAGCCAGCTAAGCAAACACTGATCCATGGGAGGATCCTCCAGTGAACATGAAATTCCCAGCCTGGTCAGACTCATCTCAGAGGATCTGGGGTGACTGCTTCCTACTTCTTGCCAGCACCCTCAGCTTCAGGATCTGTACATACCTGGTCCTTCTGGGCTCTCATTGTGTCGATCTGAGCTTCTCTGAACTGCGGATCCCTTGCTGGGTTCTTGAGCTCCTTCAGGTCTCTGCTACTCTGGTGGGGTGAACGGGGTAAAACCTCAGGGAGTTTCAACCCCACAATGCTGCCAACGTGCTCGTCACAGAAGTGGTCTGGAGCAAAGACCCCCTCGTAAATATTTAGGTGTCCTAATACAAATCTGGCTTCGGTGTCGCCAAGCCAGCAAGCAGGTTAGATACCTCGGGGGGGAACACCCTTTCAAACACCTTCTTCCACAGGTCCAAAGGGTTCCTGGCATGAAGAGAACCGATGTCAATGTCTGCGGTTGGAGGAGAACCTAAATGAGAAGAAACAGGGCTATTATATGGGCATTGCGTCTTGACTAAAAACATACGTGTTAATGAATATTCTATGAATGTTAAAAATTTGTAAGATATTAGTGTTGTGGTTCTGAAAGTTACCAGCAGGGTGCGCCAGGCACAAGGACTTACCGATCTGACTGAGAGAGTCCGATCCGGCCGGAATTATTAGGGGCTTACTGTGGTCAGTGGACACAGTCTTCCTGTCAAACACAGTAAGAGAGCTGTCAGTATCCACTTGGGGTTTAATTCCAAACCTGCTCTCTACCTGGTAAATTAAAGGCAGGGTCAGCAGTGATTTTTCAAGGGGTTTGTGAGAGAAACATGGGCTACAGGGATGCATCAGTTTCAGGGAGCACGACCTGGAGCCACCTTAGGGGGCTGGACACAAGTGGCCAGCATGTGCTCACCCTCTGTCTGTGCCGAACGCAAGGTGAGTAACGAATCCTTTGGTCTTTGACATCAGACTCTCCGATTTACTGCTTGTGAACTGCAGACAAAGTGAAATGGCATTTAAAGGACATTATTGTAAATATACATGCACCCATAATACCTCACTGAACAACAATATCACAAAAAAATTTCTTTGATGTATATCAAAACACCAGTCTGAAACTGAATAGCGTGTTAGGACCTGGAGATACTAAAACAAAACGAATCTTGAGATTCATTTACTTATTATGCCCTACAAAATCAGGATTTCTTCTTTAGAGAGGATATAAAAACGTCTAAATATGTGCTGAATTAATGTGTAATCTATGAGAAATACTTATTATTGTATATCTCTAAAGACACAATCTTCTTTGCAGTCATCTTCTTGTTTACATATTATCATTAGAAATTTAACTGGTTTGTCTGACGGAAGTTACTTCCCAGAATCTTGTGCTGCCCACAAATAAGTGCGAGGTCTCTTACGATCAGGGATGCTCCATGGTAATGGGAAAGGAACCGTAGGGTCTTGGAGACCATTTTCCTCTTCTCAGACTCTGAGTCCTTTTCAAAGTAAAGAGAACAATCTTAACCAATAATTTGTTGTTTATTAACAAGAACAACACAATACCTTCCAAAAATCTCTGAATGCTTCTAACCCTTTACCTGAAAAATATCATATTTGCTGCCAACTATCAGCAGAGGGACTGGAAAGGGACTTATGAGTTCACGGTCCTGTTGAAATACAATGTGCTTAAGGTCAAGTTATAGGACATCAGCAAAAACAAAATACACCATTTAAGAACTTTAGTTCTGCAGTCACTGTTAGTCCTCTGTATCCATTGTGTTTTTCTGCTCACTGGGTGGTCCTTGTGAAGGTGCTGAGGGGTTCTGTTCAGGGTGGGTTTTCTGTCTGACCTACGCTCCCCTGTCTTCTGTAACTCGGAGAGCACTCGGTCCACCTTGGCTTGTGCGGCCTGCAGCAGCCTCTCCAGGGTCCCCCACAGTGCATTGGGTTTGGACAGGTCCAGAACCAGCACCACCGAGAGAGTACTGTGGAACAAAAGCTTACTTATGGCTCAGACTGCATATGATGCATCTGTGTCTTTAATCGTCTTAGCACCTGGTAAGTGACAAAAGGCCACACGGATGCTAACGACGTCAGTGCAGGGTGATGGGGGTGGTTGTGTGGGAGGAGGGTGACACCACACTCACCTCACATTCTGTGCTGTGATCGGAATCTGAACGAGGTCTGACAGCGAGGTCCCACCACCCAGCTCCCAGAAGTGGGCAATGTCTTTGGGCTGTGAGCAAAGTGGATTTAAATCACCACATCTAGACCCCAGCTCCAGAAGCCCCAGGCGGCGCTCCATGTCACCCTGCTTTCTCATACCGTATTGTGTCCACGTGCCCTTCTTCCAAATGTGTACTCCAATGCTAGTGTCGGCTTAGGAGCCTCATCCCTGCGAACAAGAAGTTATTCAAACATACGGTCTGCATATTTTTTAACTGCCTCCCCTACATCTTTTATACTTAATGCGTCCATACTCACCTGTCAAGGCATCTAAGCATAACTGTTGTCTTCCCCTTGAGGAAAGGAAACAGTCTGTTACATTCTCTAACTCAAAGGGAACATTTTTCCACGTCACACATTGACAGTGGGCGACTTAATTTAAACTAATATAACAGCGAGCAGGCCACCGGGACCTGTTCAGAATAATGTGGATTTTTTTGGTTCCCCAAATATGTTCACATGCCATCTTTTTCCGATTCATTCTCGCAGCTGCAAGCCTCTGTACTGCTTAGCCGAAGCATAATCCGAAGTAGACATGTGCAGAATGACATTACCCTCGTTGTGTAGCTAGGTATTTCCGTGGAGTCGTCAAGCTTACCCCGGTCTTGCTTCCCACGAAAAACACCGTCCTTTCACACGGACCCGGAGTATCACCGCTACCCTGCCCCTCGTCCTCGCCTGCTCCGCTCTCTCGGCTATGCACCTCGGCAGCAGCCAACTCCCACAGCGTGTCACTACATGAAATTATTATTATTTAATAAATGAACAAAGACGTACACTCCCGTGCAACAAATGCATTTATGAGAGCACAGTATCGGGTTGTACCTTATTTTTGGCATCCTTTTCTTTCATGTAAATCTCGTAAAACTCTTCTTATTTCAAGTTTTTTGAAGCTACGTGTAGTCTTAATGTTAGAAGCGTAAACATCTCAGGACGCCATATTAGTAAGCGTTGCGATTGGCAACGGCGCATATGAGTGACGTATGCTCTGCCTTCCTCTGTCGTAGATTAATGACGCATTTGATTCGCGTGTGGTGGGGACCATTTTTAACACGACAGCCTGATCCGATCCGATTCTGCTATTTCTCTTCTCAGGACATCTGTGCCGGGGATAGGGGTATCCATAGCTATGGTGACCAGATAATTCGTGTCATCCCGGATGCTTTGAGCTACTTCAGCTTTTACAAACTACTTTAAACCGTAAATAGTGGACTGTTGGCTAGCTTGGTTAAGTAGTTCAGTTTCCTTGATTGAAAGACTCATCCAGCTGTTTCGCATTAACATTAGTGACACATGCATGATTATAGGAGACTGACCAATCAGCACACAGCAAGAATGCAGCGCTTAAGTGAAATCCAGGTCCTTTTA
>JAODKN010000111.1:371966-382286 GCA_026774425.1 Petrocephalus zakoni
TTGGTCAGCCAGGGAATAAAATTAACTAAGGCAACATAATCGTTCTCCTGATTGCCCACTGCTAAAAAATTTTTAAAATATGACGTGACCCCCCACAGAGCTCGCTGAGGCCCCCTTGTGGGCCAGGACCCCCCTGTTGGAAACCACTGGGCTAGGCCATGTCTAGACTTAGGATATCTTCAGGTTACAATGGGTTCATCGGAACACATCTCTATCCTAAGTCGGAACTGCCTGTATATTGCACTGTATTTTTTTCTATATATTGCCAAATATTTTTATTTCATAAGGGCAGCCTTTGTGCCTCGTGGAGGTGTGTTTACCAAGCATGTGATAATCCCTGTCACTGTGGGTTTCAAAGCCCTGTTTATCCGTTTCTACTTTGTTACAGTATTCAGAAACTCAGAAATGGTTCAAATTTTAAACAATTGCACACAGCTGCCCGCTCATGAGGCCTGTAATCAGTTTAGTTTGTTCTGTTTATTGTCACAAATTTAGCTTGATTACCTGTTATCAAAAGGGGCACTCAGTAAAATTTGCTGGCTGAGGGGTGGGGGGGGAATCTTTTTATTGAATTTGGCTGGGTGCACTCTACCAGCCGCTTACAATAGATGGTGTGATTCACAATCGATCAATGAACTCCCCTTACCTATGTACTGAACCATTTCAGTGTGAGGAAACTGGCCTCAACCACAGCACATGTGAGCTGCCTTGTGCCCGCTACTGAACGGCACAGGCCTCACCCCCCAAAAAGACAGGATAAACTATTTTATATAATCTTATAATTATTATTTTTAGCATTTTGATTTCACCATTACTTTTAAGAAAAATCTGTGTGAAACCATCAACTTTAAAAGTGTTTATTTAAATAGCATACTTCTGTGAGAGTGATAATTTGTACATATATGCTTGGCATATCAAAATAAATATTAAAGCAGATAATTAAATCTTGATTTGTCCATTACGACCCTGACACAAATGTGAACTCAGACCAGAAACAAATTCCACAGATGGGCACCATGCAAGCTTCTGTATCTGACAGTACATGTTTGTACAATCCTAGACCACCTGGTTCTGGTTCAGCGGTGACATTAATAACTGCACCAATAATAAACATATCTGTATATGACTCTTAATAAAAATATTATATAGCACAAAACACAAGTACACTTTTCCCTGTTAAAACATTGAAACCTAACTTGAAATTTGGACAGCTTTCCCAAATTCCTTTGAGGTTAATTTGGAGAAAGGCAGCAGAGATTGCACAACACTGAATTTATGTTGTTTCATGCCTAGCATTGTTCCTCTTCATACTTCACAAGTTTTTCAGCAGACTTCTGGAGTTCTTTATCGTTCACCAGCTAACAGCTGAAGAAACATGAGGCTATAAGTTAGACATCCACTCTTGCTGCCTGCCTCCCGTCCTGCTGGCTTTTGCCAATTACCAGGAGCGACGGCAACTGACTGAGTTTCCCAATCGATCACGAATGCAGCAGGCAAGGCTGTACCTTTTGACAATAAGTGAAAAATATTTGATCTCCTGAGTTGTTCATTAAGAGAAATACCTTCTCAGTGGCACGTGGAGCTGAATACAGCCCCGCTGTCACATGACTCTTGTCACATGACATGGCAAACGCACTGCTGGCTGCATTAGCCTCCGTCCCACATCCTCACAGCAGAGTTGGCGCCTTGCTGGCCCTGCTGGGGGCTGGTGGTGACTTGCCGTCCGGCTCTTTCGTGGGGTCGGCTGGCTGAGCCAGCAGCAGGGCAGGTGCAGAGAGGTGGTGGGCGGCAGCCTTCTGCTGATGAGCGCTGTTGATGTAGCTGGCAATGAGGAGCGTCATCTCCAGAATCTGGGAAATACGAGGGACAAACTGAACAGGTCAAAAAAGGCAGTTCTGTAGGCTGTAGAAAGCCATGAGGTTTGTCGGTGGCTTGATGCAGGCGAGCATGCCAGCTATGCCTCAGCTGGGCTGACCTTGGGCTTGGCCATGCCGAATAAGTGCTTCTCTGTGGGTTTGTCCTTTCCTGCGCTGCTGCCGAGCTTCTGCCCCACCACCAGCATAAAGTCGTCACGGCAACCGCCGAAGGTCATCAAGTTCTTGTAGGGGTGTGACACGAGCAGCCTCTGAAAACAATTGTGTGGACAGAGCACTGAATCCCTTCTGGTCCGATCTGCTGATTGTCTTATCCTTACCAGCAACTCCTAGCGAGCGAGACGGCCTAAGGTGGCCTTTTATGTAGATGTTTTTATGGAGACATAGCTGGACATGAGGTATTTGACCTTGCAGGAGGGATTTTCTCACGGCCCCAAGTTAAGAGTGCTCCTAACTCACCAAGGGTGTAGGTTTACTACACCTCACAGGCTACTTCCACAATATTGTTAGTTACATGTCTCTCCGTTCCATATCCAAACTCTGTCCTTATAACTCACCATCGATTTGTAATCCAGCACACTGATGCCGCCCTCGTGCACGGCCAGCCACACGGGGGCGCCCTGGTACGGGGAGGGGGTGATCAGCTATGGACAATCAAAGGGCCAAGATGAAGCAGCGGGAAGCGGTGCCTCCTGCCACTGCTCCATGCTCTCCTCATCCCCGCCGAGGGAGACGATGCACCCACCTTGGTGTTGAACAATTTCGCCCCAAAGAAGGGCCACTTCCTGGCGACCGTCAGGTAGATGCGGATGCAATCCGAGGAGCTTCGGCCCCTCAAGGACCCCCAACGTGCAGAGAGACGTTGCCTTAACTGCCTAGGTGTAGCAGTGATGGTTCAAGGGATAGCGTAAGGTCAAAAGTGTGTTACAACTGACGCTGTACAGTACGTCCTCTAAACATTTTTCCCTGAATATCGTCAACTCTTACCTGAGATGGTCTTCCGTGCAGGCCTGTCGATAATGCTTGGGATAGAACTTTTCTAGGGCCTGTTTCAGCGTCTGGTTGGACTTTGACTGGGGTGATCCTGACCCACCCAAGGAGAAGGGACGTTCAAAGTCGCCAAATTCCACCTAAATGTTATGAAGACATGGGTCGCAAATTTTACGAAATCTTCCTAATACCCGGTGTCGTTACTGTTCCGCTTATCGGATACTGAAGACATTCCGTTCCAAAGACGAGTTTATCAAGCGCTACGCTGATGGTGCATTTATGAAGCATGACAAAGCTGTAGCTGCCTGGCGTTAAGCTGGTTCTCGAGTGGCTGTCTGATAAGATAGGACTTTATTGATCCCACAGTGGGGAAATTTGTGCGTTATCACAGCTCCAGACAGATAGCAAGAAAGAGTTACAAGAGTAGAGAATATAAAAAGTAGAATAAGAATACAAAAAGACAAATTAAATAAAATAAAAAACAATACAATAGTAGTGATGGTTAGGTAAGGGGTGGTGGGCAGAGATCAGTGCTCACCTGAGCTAGCAAAGCAGCCATTTCTAGTGCAAGCTCCTTGTTGATGGGGAAACACCCCACCACTATCGCCTCATTGGTCTGGAATGCAAGTAGCAGGCGTTCCCGTTCCGATTCTCCTCTCATCGAGAGAGAATAGTACAGCCTGCGAGGGGCGGGGAGACAGCAGAAGCAGAGGGAGCTCTTGTAGGACATTGGGTCGAGGAACACAAAGCTTCTGTTGGCACACTGTATGGAGCATCTGCACGATACCTGTTCTTATAGGTGAGTCGGACTGTCCTGGTGCCTTCAGATTTACCCGCATGCTGCTCTTTAGAGGCCTGCTCCCATTTTGAGATGATGTCACAGATCTGAGATGGTTGTGGAAAGCAGGATCCAGGGCACATGTCAGAAGAGTGGAATAGTTATGTGTGCCCTGTTGGGTAAGGGCCATTCAGCTTGACTTTGTGTACATATGGAGGCACGCCTGGTAGACCTTAATGTTCCCCTGCAGACTGTGCTCCAGGTCCTGCCCAGAAGGGTCGTCCGTGTACAACGCGAACCCCGACTGCGCCGTCTTCCTCATTCCCGTTTCCTGGTTTAGCCGTCCCAGGAACTCCTCCACTGTGGTGGAAGCGTCGAAGCCCACCACCTGCAGTGCCCCCCAAATGCCCCCCGTTACTGCATGCCAGTGGCCTATTTGTCACCCAGTTATCATGCCTGTAGTGTTTCAACAACCTGCTACCGATCAAAAACTGATTTGTTTATGGGTACCCGGGTTATAGGTGGGCTATAAGGAATTTCATTTTGAGTGGCACTTTTGGTTGTAGACACGTTTAATAATTCAGTATTTGTACAGGTCTATTCATGAAAAGGGTTCTCAAATGAATTATATCCCCAACCACTGAGGTTCTGGTTGGGTAAAATGGTTGGATGAATTGTGGAATAGGGTGGGGTAATATGAAAAACACTGAGAAAGATGTGGGGATATCCTTGTTGCAATAGACGATTGAAAATCCTGTGTATGGGTAAAGCTGTTTGCCATCATTGATGAGATGTGAATGATGTGGGTACCTGGTAGGTGTTATTAAGGAAATGCACTGGGACACTAAAGGGTAGGGAGTGATGATACGGGTTCCTCAGCAGGATGGACAGGATCTCCATGCGGGAGGGGCGGGCCTCTCTCTCCCCTTTCTGCTGCGTGCGCTCTACTGACCGCTGACAATAGATAGCGTACTTCCCGATTTCCGTCCTGAGGAGTGCAGAGGAGCCAGAGTTTGCGATGGTGTGTGTATATTTGGAGGTGTTGTGCGACCTGCACGTAGGCTACATCAGTGGTTCCCAAAAAACACCACCCACGCCTCACTACCCCTGTTAATATGCAGGTCCCCCACAAAAAATTAGTTTCTTTTGGGGAGAGGTGTATCCTAATGAAAAAAAATACAAAAATCTATATTTTTTATATATAGCATATTCATCAAATCATCTTGGGTCAGCCTGAGTACCACTGGGCTAGACGTCTCCTCACCTGGGCTCGCCGTGCTTTTTGAGGTGTACCTGCAGCAGCCAGAGAAAGGGATGCTGGGGGAGGAAGTGTCCCACACACAATGCCAAGAACTGCCAACCCTAGAGATCATAACAAAACTGTTATCACACACATATTTGGAGATATGAACTTCGGGGCACCTTTCTTGGTGGCTCTTTGCACCTGTAAGGGTCCAGGTTGGCCCTGGGGTTGCCTTTTCCTAGTCTGCTTCACCAGCTGGCAGTAGATCTCATTCTGCAACTCTGGATGGGTCAAGCAGACCTGCAGCGCACTCTGAGCCAGTGACACATGGTAGTCGATGGCTGGAGCGTCTATGGCTACGTTGATAAACAGCTGACATGTCTGTGTGGACGAACAAGAGTGGGAGATGCTTATGAACATCGGATGAAGATCTGCTTGCCTTCTTGTCTGTCTATCGGGGACATTTACCTTGAAGAGTTTAATGGCCTCGGTTTGCAGGGCCTGAGATGGTAGAGTGGTAAGAGAGGAGCAGAGGGCCTCTTTGCTGAAGCAAAGCATCGGGTGTCTCCAGATCTGGGAGCCTACAGCACCATAAGGGCATGAAGAACATAGGTCATCCTTGGATGCCTTGCAGATGCCAGGATCTACAGACAAGCTCTGATCTGTGCTGGGCTGTAGCCATCACCCAGGTTTCAGCACTTCTAGAAGTGCTTAATATATTTCTGTAGTCCACCAAATATGACCTTCTCTACTTGCAAGATGTTCCTTACTATAGTCTGGTATGGTTTTGTAAATATCCTGGTGTGCAAGCGTTTTAAATTGTCAGCTGCAAAGATTTGTGTCTTAATTAAGAAATCGGTAAAACCTGGTCACCTGGATCTCCCTCCACCTGAAGCAGTTTGCCCACCAGCTGCTCAAATTCAGTGCCCACCTGGCCCCCTGCGGTGCCCGCTGCTACGGACAGATGGTACAGCCATGCCTCCTGTAAGAGGAGCACGTCCAGGGGATCAGGAAACACGAGGAGAGACCCTCAGCAACTAGTGGGAAAAACACCTTCCCCCCTTGCTTTGATGCTGCCTCTGACCTTCTCATGTTGAGATCCGACGAGAAGGTATGTGGGGCCCTGGTCACGTGGATGAACGGCGATGGTGTAATGGGTTGACAACAGGCTCCTCCCACTCGACTCATAGTCCTCGTCAGAGTCACATGACCTGTCCACCTCCTCCACACGTGCCTCCCAGAGCTTAATCTGTCCCAGAGGGAACTGACGGCAGGGATATGTACATTTAGGGAAAGTATAGCATAGGAGAAAAATATGAGGTACTGAAATCTTCCGAATTCCGAAGGCGATAAGAGTCACACACCTTGTCATCCTGGCTCCGAAAATAGTAGAGTGTTTTCCCAATAAGTGTACACCACACCCTCTTGGAGTAACCATGTTTCACCTGAGAGTCGAGCAGTTACAATTAAGGAGAGGCACTTTGGTATGATAGGTAAGTTGAGAAAACTGTGCACTGACTCTTGCAGTCATAAAGACGTCAGTGCTCTCTTGTGGACTGTGCCGTTCCATCTGAGAAGACATAGAATGGGCGTCACCTTGGTCAGCAGTCCCTTCATGCCGGGCCGAACCTCGGGCTGGGCAAAAAGCGGGCTGGCGGCCTGGACTCGAAGGACGTTCTGTAAGACCCGTATCCACTCTTCCAGGAGGTTTGGGGAATCTGCCGTCAGGTAGTACACTCGCTTCTCCGTGACCAGCTAAAGACACACCGTCCTCATACGTTACATGGTTGATGCTGTATGATAAATGCACAGCAGAGGAACCACCCCGATGAAGAGTCGAATCAGTACCTGGAGCGTCTGCTTGTTGTCCCCGCGAACGATGCTGCTGGAGGCAGACAGTTCAATTTGACCCTGTGGTCGCTTAATGACGTCACTCTTCAGGGAAGACACCAAAGCAGCTCATAGGTCAAGACATCAAGTGTGTGTGGAAATGCTGGTATAGCCGTCCAATGTGAAACAAGACTCTCCCTGTGTCCACAATCACAATTCCCATGTCCCCATGCCACGTGCAAGCTCTGCTGGTTTGTGCTACTCTTCGGAATGCATGCTGACCTACTTTCGCAGCTTAAGCGTCTCCTGCTCGCTAACTTTGGGCCCTAGTTAACTTTGGCTAACTAGGGCCCTAAAACAAACGTATTCTTGTGCGTGTGTCTGAGTATCTGCACGTCGAAGACCAATGGTCTCTCTGACCGGAGACTTGTAGTAGAGCAGTTCCCCGGCCTTCAGGACAAACCAGCGTCTCTTCCAGGTCTTCACCTTACCTCCCATCTTCAGGAGGTAGCCAGCCTTCTCCAGAGCCTCCTGAGAAACAGCAGACACAGCCAAAGGGTCACTCCTCGGGGTAAGGTAGTCTGTCACAGAGCACGGCACGCCTCGGGAAGCCGTCACCTGCTGTGTATGTGGAAAAGCGAGGGTGCCGGGTTTGCGGAATTAGCTATTCTGTAGCGTTAATTGTTGGGATGGGGGCTGTTATGTTCCCTAGCCCAGGTGGCCCATGTAAGCCTTGGGTACCCCTTGCTGGTAGCAGTGTGTGTTTTTTCCCTCTCTTTCCCCCCGCCCCCGCAGTTTGAGGAACCAGTCCACCCTAGCGCCTGAGTCTGTGCCCCCCTGGTTTAGAGCGATTGCTGGGTTCCGTGTTCGTCAGCTCTTTCTATTATTTTGCGTTGTTAATAAATACCCTACTCATGAGCCAATTTCGTATGCGTCTCCCTCCCTTTATGGACTTGTGCTGCTTCGTAACAGGGGCAGAACAGGACTGAGTATGAATGTTTTGTATCCTGTGCTTCCTGGGATAGGCACCAGATGGACTGTGACCCTGTACTGGATGAGCAGATACAGAAGATGGCTGGACGAATAACTCACACCCCTGCTGTGGTCGCTAGCGGAGGAGCAGGTCTTGGGTAACTTTTGCTCTGGTTCAGAGCACTCCGTGTCGGGGGCGGAGTAGGCGTCAGGGGGGATGGCGTAGTCACTCTCAGATGTCATGGAGGACATGGATACAGCTGAAGCCACGGCCGTGATCAGAGCACTTCGTCAGTTAGATGGACACCTCCCCAAAGCACGGCCCGATAACGTGGCATGTGCTCACGTGTACCTCTCTTGGGCGCCCGTGGGCTCCCGGGGGTGCTCCCTTTGCGCGAATCAGACCCGGAGGTGCGTGAGCTGCAGAGGGAGCTCTCCTCCTCTTCGGAGCCCGAGGATTCGTCCGAGAAAGGACTGCTGCTCAGCTGGGTGGCCTTCTGCAGTGGTCACACATATGGCAGTCGCATACCGAGCCGCTCAGCCAACGGGAAAGACAGACAGCGAGGGTGGAGCTTCTCACCCCCTTCAGCGTGGTATAAACAGGCGTTGTCATGTTCCGGTAGATCAGGGAGGTGTACAGGGCCGAGGCCGGGGATGAGGACTGGGGGGTGGAGCCTTGGAAGACATGAAATCATGGTTAGTCAGATGCAGTGCCAAACTTTGTTACTATGTCCTGTTGAGGATAATTACAAACTGGAGACTTCTAGCCAGATTTAATAGGTCTATAAAAATGCAGGGTCCAGTTATATCCTTGGAAAACCAAAAGCAGCTTTCGGCGGCCCCGGGGCACACCCTTAGCACAGTAACGGTCCTCGCTCTCGGCCCAATTCATGTGTCCTAAGTCAGAGGGAGAAAAACACACTCACTTTTATTGGTAAGTTCTGGCCATGAGCTCTCCGACAGTCGGATCCCAGATTTGGCGACCGCATAGATCCGGCTTTCCTGCAGGGGACGGACGGCAGAGGACCGGAAGTTACAGCACACGGACCGACCTACACGCACATTTGGTTGCATAAACGTCTATGTGTTGCACAACAGGAGTCCAGATGTACCGTCCTCTGCTAGATAACTCACCCAAGAAGGGAATCTGTGCAGTGGGGGGGTTGGAGGTTTGCTGCCAGGCACCCAGCCAGGCGAGGTGGGAGGCTCGATCTCCTCCACGGCAATAGCGGAGGGTCCGTCCCGGGCCATGTCTACATCCTGCTCGCAGTCCAGGTCGGTCTCCTGGGGCTGCTGCGGTCGCAGCATGCTGATGGCGTTGCGCGCTCGGCCGTGTGGCGACTCGCAGCCCGGCGGAGGCTGGCTCAGGTGCTTCTTAACAAGAGCTGCGCTAATGCTAAACACATCGGGGGTGCACAGCTTTAGCGGGGGCTTCTTAGGAGGAGAGGGTGGGGCGGAGGAGCCGGGCTGAGGGTGCTTTGGGAAAGCGGTGAGCGCCAGGCTGGGGCTTGGGGTGGTAGTCTCGCTGGACGAGGAGGAGGAGTCGAGGCTCTGAGACTGGAACCGCTTACGCAGCTCCTCGGAGGAGCTGTTGCACTCCGCCCGCTCCGCACCCCGTCCGCCTCTCGCCGCCCCAGCCCCGGCGGAGACCTGGAAGCGGAACTCGGGCTTGTCGGAGCGCCGCAGGTCGTCGTCGAAGAGCGAGCTGCTGTCATCGGACGCCGTGTGATACGTCTCGCTCCCCGGCCGGCTGAGATGGATGCCCCCGGCCTCCGGTGCCGTCGCGCCTCCTCCGGCCTCCCCCTCGGTCTCAGGCCTCCCCTGCCTCGAAGGCTTCCCTTCACTCCCTTTCTTGGAGCTTGACACCTTCTCTGGTCCTCCATCCACTGCATTTGCTTGGACTAACGTGTGACCCCTGGTATCATAACCATTCCCTGGGGATGCTAGACTCTGCTTGGTACCTTTATCTTTAAGAGGAGAAACAGAAGGACATGGTAAATCGTGTTACTCAGCTGGCCCTAACACAGAGAATAGACAACTGCAGTGAGGGTCCCTGGCAAAGGCAAGGTGGGCAATACTAGTATATATAATATATCTAGATATATCATCTCTAGCTTATTTTATATATTTAAATGTTCATTTTTTTCTCGCCATATCACTATTTTAGACGACGTAGGCAACATATTCTTTCAACATATTCAACATATGTTTCCTAAGAGGAGCTGCACAAGGCTCATTTATGCCCCACGTTAAATACGGACACAAAAAGAGCCTTCTGTCCCTACTTTGCATTCTTTTTGTGAAAGCTTATGAATACGGACAGAAGAAATAAAATAATGTCAGAACTTTTAGAGGAGTGACGGTGCGATTTGATACAAAAACTTAGAATACCAATGTGATGTCACTTTGCTGGGACACAGGGAAAAAGGCCTTGTGCACAGGTACACAGAGATTTTTTAGAACATACAGTCTGGTCCATAAATATTGGGACACAATTTTAATCTTTTTGCCTCTATACACCACCACCATAGATTTGAAATGAAAGGAACAAGATGCGCTTTAACTGCAGACTTTCAGCTTTCATTTGAGGGTATTTACATACAAATCAGGTGAACGGTGTAGGAATTACAACA
>JAODKN010000111.1:458541-469524 GCA_026774425.1 Petrocephalus zakoni
GCTGCTGTAATTGCCGCAAAAGGTGGACATACCAAATATTAAAGTTAAAAGTGGATAAAAACAGTAGGTCTCACTTCATTTGATATTTGTTGTGTGCAACCTTCTGCATATTTAATGAACATTATGAAATGAAATCACGTTTTGGAGGCAAAAAGGTCAACATTTTCAGATCTGTCAGGTGTTCTAATAATTTTGGCTACTATATATATATATATATATATATATATATTTTTTTTTTTCCAAGTGTTGCTCTGATGCAACCCCTCCGTTTTATGGTCTGTGCTGTTAGGTGTCTGCTGCCATTAGGGTCATTAAGAAAATGAAGGCTAACAGCTTGAGTGGCTTGCAGGGTTCAGATGAAGATAAGGGGTGATAGCGCAGCACAAATATTTACCGTGTCTTCAGAATTTCATAATGAAGTGTTTATCAGTGGCCTCACAATGGCCTCCCTGTGCCAAGTGGGCCTTTGTATACCTGTGTGGGTGAGGCTGTGGGCTAATGGGCCGGCCTCCTACAATGACAGGAAGCTCACTGCAGCTCTGATTACGCAGGGCAGGAAGAGCACAGACCTCCACCTCCACCCTTTCCCTGCACTTTCTTTCCTGTTTTTATTATTATTTTTATTATTATATGTCGGCAAGAAAGTTCTGGTAGGCGTGGGTCACATTGCTGGGGGTGCCCTCTGGACCAATTGCCCTGGGCCTATCCCAGGAGGTGGACGCCTGGGTCCCGGGCCCTCAGTCAGCCAGCGGAAGGAAGCATAGTCAGCGTCCCTTTTTGTGTCTGGAGAGGGGCGGCCCAGACGTGCACTCCTCTGCGGGAGAGTGCCGGTGAAATCTGGATTGTGGCCATGCTTGGTCACATGGTGCTTTATGTCCAATCAGAGCATAAAGGCTACACCAAGCCATGCTGAGTCTATTTAGGAGCTGCTCTGTATTCGAAGTGTTCCCAGGACAAAGTGTTCCAGCTGGAATATAGGAGGAACTTCCCGCCGTTCAGTTACACATTGTATCTGTATCCATATCAGCCCTAGGCTTCCCTGGATGAGTTTGGCTCAGGTCTCACAGAAGGCTTACAGATACAGGTGACCCAAACTGAGGGCCTATCCATCTCAAATCCTGCCCCAGCCAGCCTGCCAATTAGCCACCCCCTCAGCATGTCAAGGAATGTAAGTATAAGCGCGCCTTTGTGTGTAAATAAACGTCTAATTATAATGTGTTTGAATTATTTTAGCGTATATTCAATAAAAGGAACAAACAGCATTCAACCTCCATTCATTAAAATATTCCATAATATTTTAATGAATGGAGGTTTACTGGAGACGAGGCTATCGTGTCTTTGTGTGCCCTTTTGGGTAAAGACATTCTGTAGCCGGGGGGCCTGCTGTTGGCAACGATGACTTGGGGGGGGGGGATGGCAGCGAAGGATTTCACGCATGGGGAAGAAGTGTTGGAATCGGGGCGGGGGGGCGGCCCTCCCTGTGAAAAACCGCCATTTTGACTTCGTGCACTTCTGGTACCCTCTCCAGATGAGTGTGCCAGACTCTGGCACTAAGGCTCACTAGAGGAGGGCACTGACTTTGGCTGTTTTTATTTCTGGAAGCCCCCCTCCGTGTGGGCTGGCAGCGGCCCCGTGAGGGCCAGACTCGCGCGAGCACGTCGAGCCCCGCGTCGTGCTGGAGGGCCGAGATTAACGGCTGACGCATCTCGCTTCGGAGTTTATGGTCTCAACACAATGGGTGTGTAAATCTTACGGTTGGGCCAAAGTCTGACCCCCTGTTTATGGAGTCGGGGCTATAAAGTCGTATACAGCCTAGCAGTAAATCTCAGCGGACGTCGCTTTGATTGAGAAAGGGTGGGCAGACAGGCTCTGCCATCTCAAGGGCCCGCCAGCTAAGGGTGCCTTCTCTCTGCCATGTTGCCTGGATGTCCTCACCGCCTGCAGTGCCGTGCGTGCCCACCGGGGGCGCTGTGATGGCAGCTTGTCTCTGCCACCTGTCCTTCAAGGAGAGCGGGCGCGCACGCGAACCTCCATTCGTAAGATACGTAACTCTCGCCGGTGAAAAGTTTCCGTAGGATAGAGTCACAGCTGAGACTGTGGGAGAAGAGGGCAGTGGTGTATGATTAACCGCTGTCTGTGTCTATGTAAATCCATGTCTGCCTTGCTCCCTTGACTTTGGACATGCAAGGAAAGACGGAAGGCAAAAGAGACAACACACACTTGGAAATTAAACTTCTTGCGGTTGTTTTTTTTTGTGTGTGTCCCATTGCTGTCGTTACTCATGGGAACCCCTTGCACCCCTGGCGACTTTGCAGCTGTATTTCACATGTAGCTGTTAGGTCGCGTCAACATTGGCTCTTTGCTGCGCGGCCGTTTAATGTCGGCCGGTTCTGGAGTGGGCAAGGCCTTACCACTCCCTACTGGCTAGGCTGGTTGGGGGGGGGAGGGGGGCGTCAGAAACGAGTAGGCCATTTTAATTGGATGACAGGCCCCCATGTGACGACTCACAGACACAGATGGAAGCTCTGTTTATGCGGTAGAACTGAATATTCCCTATCAGCGGTAGAGTTTGTGATCCTCTTCTCAGTTGTACTCGGAAAAGAAAGTGTGGGCACCCAAGTATGTACACGCAGCAGTAGGTGATGATATATAATTAACTGAATGTTTACAACCAGCAAACACCCGAACCTGGCAGCAGAGCGCCCCCCACAGAAACGTCAGCGCGGGGTGCTTTTTTTTGGTGGTCCCGCGTCAGAATACCGGCTTGGAAGAGTGTCAGGGAGTGAAGGTGACGATTTGTGACGTGTGGAAAGGTGGGAAGCTGGGCCGGGAGCCTGGGGTGGCGGAAGTGGTCAGCGTTTGGCTCTGCCCTTCTATCTCTCCCTTTTTCTTCCTTTAAACAATGGCGGCGGCGATACAATCTCCCGGGGCGAGGAGGAAATGAGTGTTTTCGTATGCTGATGCCTCCGGTGAGCGCTCTGTGTGGCCGCTAGCTGAGCTGAACAGGATATCGGCCAGTAAGTTTAGGCGTGCCTGTCTAGCTTCAGCGTGCAGGTGTATGCTTACACTGGGGCTGCAGGAACTGCATAAATAGTAAATATGTCGCTCGGAAAGAGCGTGGGGGTCCTGCCTGTCCCCCGGCCTCTGGTGGCCATTGCAGAGTCTTTAAATAAACCATTATCGCTGTCCTGTGTGGCCCCTGTTCTTGTGAGAATTTTGTGTATGTGTGTGTGTGTATGTGGGTGGCTTATGTATACATTACATTTTGGGGACCAAATGTCCCCACAATGTGATTAAAAACCTGTTATTTTGACATTGTGGGAAGACTTTGTGGGGAAACTGAGTTCTATACAAATCTGTGACTGCAATCAAAAAACTAAAAATATCAAACGTCTTGCATTTTGTTTACTTACTTATGGTTATAGTTTGGGCTGGGTAGGAATTAAGGTTGTCATTGTTGGAATTGGGGTTTTTTTCTCATAGAAATGAATGGAAAGTCCCCACAAAGATATGAATATAAATGTGTGCGTGCAGGTGCACATGTGTGCGCGCGTATTTGTGTCCTTGCAGTGCTCACTGCAGCCGACACGAATGCCCTTGCACGTTGCATGTGAGAGGCCGTGGCGATCACTTAGTCATGTGACTGCATGCTATGCCTTACTTATGAGCTGGAAGGGCGACCCAGTTTGACCTGCACAACCTTCGGGGCCCGACTACGGTGCTGGGTTGTGGCGGTCAACCACTTTCTGAACATGAGTGGACGCAAACATAGAGATTTCTGGGCATTGGGTTGATCATTAGCTCCCTCTGCAGGCAGGGTAAGAACCAAAAGGCCGGTCCTGAGGGCTTGTTTGTTCTCCTCACGTCCCTCCGATGGCTGTTCTGAGCTCCTCTGCACTGCCTCAGCATCAATGATCTCCTTTACTGCAGGCCGCAGCAGTGAGCACCCGGTCTGGCCCGGAGAGAGGGAGCCGGTGCACAGGGAGCCTTTATCCGGCCACGGTGAGGCTGCTCATTCATGGGCTGGTACTGGGGATCTCTCCAGACCTCTCTCATGGGGGGCTCCCTTTGCAGGGCTCTGAGTGGCCTCTGTGTGCGGGCAGCAAACAGACTCTCATCCGTAGCCCTCACACACACACGCACACACACATGCGTTTGTATTCCTATCTTAGTGAGGACCATCCATTCATTTCTATGGGAAAAACCCTAATCCCAATCACGACACCCTTAACCCCTACCCAGCCCTAACCTTAACCATAAGTAACCAACCCAAATACAAGACTTTTTGTATTCTTACTTTTTTGATTCCCGTCACAGATCTTTAGAAAATGAAGTCTGAAGTAGTAAGGACTGAAAACATTACCTTTTTAAGGATTTGCTATACCTGTGAGGTCCCTTGTACACACACACACACACAGACACACAAACACACAGACACGCAGCTTTCTAACACCTTAGAAGGTCAATTCCTTAATCACCTGGGTCATTCTGACACCGGAAGGGCCGCTTGGCCCGGATGCAGCGATGTCTGCAGGCTTCCCCACGCCGTCTCTGTGTCCAGGTATGTGCCATGTTTTTGGGGGATCCGCCAAAGCCTCCTGATCCTCGTTTATGGGCTTCTTTCATGTTTTTTCTCGAAGCTATAATCAAGAATTCCGGGAAATTGCATCGGTGCGGAGCCGGCAGACACCGGAAATGAGAAGCCGGGCGGAGTCCAAGCTGCCGCGGTGCCTGCGAAGCCACCAAAAGAGGAATCGGGTGACACCCTGCTTCTCTTGCACATGGGGCATGACCCCCCACTCCGCCGAAATGGGTCACGGGCGCTGTTTGTTGTTGGGTCTGCTCTGGCTCACGGTAGTGGCACACACACATGCCCCCGTGAGCATACCCAGTCGTGCTGAGTGAAAGGCCACACTGTCTGACTCATAGAGCTGGCCTGAAAACTCAGAAACACCGATCTACAGAGGTGTTTTTATTCAGACCATGGTGGGGGGGGGGTTAATCATAGGAAGATGCAGTTAGAGAGATACTATTGCCACGCCGGGCCTGCTGACTCACTGACCTGAGTCACGCGTAATGTCAGTCCCTCCTCCACCACATTGGACGCTGCCCACGAACCTTACAGGACCCCTAACCACCACCAGGGGCTGTGGAAAGTTGGTAACTCATTTATAGAGCTGACCAGACAAAAATGTACGTTCTCGCTCGAGGGTGTGACAGCCGGCGCCCAGGAGACGATGGCGGGAGCAGCGGCACAGGGAGGAACCCACTTCATTACTCGATAAGGTGAGGACCCCGGACTCATGCCCCGTCACAAAATGAGGGCTGACCGAGGTGTGCCTGAAGCGACGGCCGAGGACCCCAGACAGAATCTGCTGTGAACACCTGTTTGGAGCTGCTTCCTGGCATGTATAACCCCCTCAGTCTTAACCTGCACACCCCCACCCCCCCTCTTGAGCCGGGGAGGGGGGGGGATTTTAATATCATCATAAAAAACAACTAAAATCAATAAAAAGGGCTGAGATGCAGTAACACACTAAGGTACACTATGTCCAGCTCTATTAAATACTATTTTGACATTTATTATTTTATATCCTGTCCCAGGCTTACAGCTCACTGGTCGGTTATTACAGGTTGGTTTATGCTCCCGACCGCCACAGGTAATAATGGACGAGATCTAATATAAAGAGGCACTTTCCTGTCTTGGTGAGGGGGCGGGCAGGTCTGCCAAACGTCAGCAATATCGGTGAGCTCACCACAGACGGCCGGCCCTCTGTGCTCACCCACAGTGGGACATCACCCTCCAGGGGGCCGAGGAACGCTCGGGGGGGGATAGTGGAAATGAGACAAGATGACCCCTCCCCCAAGGCAAGAGGAGCTTAGTCTCCAGATAAGCGTCGTTGCATCTCCACTGCTCAGATAGTGTGCTGTGACTTTCTTTCTGAACCTTTAATGTTTGTATATGGAGAAGGTTGTCTGATTAAGTCGGTACACAGCCTGATTCATTTCTGACTGGGTGCTGAGGTCACATTTGATTTCTGTCTGACACTTCAGAGACACAAAGACACATTTATAGAGCAGTTTCCACCACAAGTTCTTTTTCCTGTAAAAGATAAAAAAGTATTTTTTGCCAGGAAGTAGCGAGGTCTAGTTTACTGGACTGAATCCCCAAGATGCAGTGAGATTCCTGTGTGGAGGGACTCTGCTCTAACACCAAGTGGGGCAATTATTATTTTTTATTCTCTGAATATCCCACCCAACTGGTACCTATGACCTCTGAGGACAGTACAGGCAGGTTACGCTCTTCTGTTTGCTAGGGGTCGGAAGGTCACGGAAGAGATCCGCCAGGGGTGAGTGAGTGAGAGAGATCTGAGCAGCTGATGTGCCGCAAAGAGGGAAGGGTACAGCCTGACCTCCTGAACTTCTCCCCAGAGTGCATGACCCTGTACAAAAATGAAAAAAAGATGCATTTCAAACGGGAAGAAGTGAGAGGTCTGACCTTGTATATGCGATTCCACAGCGTCCTCCTCTGCTGTCATCACTCCCGGGTCCCCATGGCAACGCTGCAAAACCGACTGACCCTGACCTAGTTTTTATCCGGTGGGAATGTGACAGGTGGCTCCTTGTGATGCCTGACAGAGTGGGGGGGAATGGATGAAGAAGCTTTAGACCAATAGGGTCTCACCCAAACGTAGGGCCGTTGTACCTTTGAGGAGGGTCCTTGGACCTTGATATACGTAGGGATCTAGCATGCTAATGGCGTTGTGTCACCTGATGCTAGCAGGGACAGACTGTGCTGCTGGGCGATGACGCACTTCGGGGTCCATCACCGAGGACTGAGGTGCGTCACTGAATGCAATATTGAAAGCTACAGCGAAGCTGTGCCCAGGTGCTGGGACCTGAAGGCTGTGCGTGGAGCGGCATAGAGCAGGCTTTGGTGTTAGGGCCAAATCCCCCCTCCCCCCTCCTCGGCTCCAGCCGATAATCATTACACAGGCATACTACCACACTAAGCTAGCGGCATTTATCTCCCCCCCAGGGTCAGAGAGACCATAAACAATCTAAATATCCACCTGAGGTCCACAATTGTTCTGCCACCATATAGATTTCACAAGCAGGAGTCATCTGACCCTACACCCCAAACTTCCCCAGCCCACCTGCCGACTGGCTCCGGTCCAATTGGCTACATTAGTGATGAACTAAAAGGAGTGTCAGAGCTGACTGCCTCCTGATTATACCACTTCCCCCCCAGCCCCCCAACCACTCAAGGTGGGCTCACCTGCAGGCCCCGTCCTTCTCGTCCCCACCTTCAGGCCCCCCACCCTCATCACTTCGGCCTCCTTGCTGTGTTGCCAGTAAAGCTGGGCGATTCATGACTCACCCGGGTAAATAACCCGGATCCATTAAATAACTCGTGAGTCACAAATCTGAGGTCTCCATTAACCCGAATTCATCGAGTCCTAACTACCCCATGACTAATCTATAAACCCCATCAGTACATACCTCTTATAATCATTTCAAACTCATGACAAGATCAATACAGCCATAGTAGCTGCAAAAAATTGCATAACTTACAGTTCGTTTGCACCAACACACTCAAATGAGGGAACCTGGGGCGAAGCGCACAGTCATGAGTGAATCTGCTGGTTAGCTTCCTCTACAGCCAGAATCATACAGCCAAATACAGCACACATGAAGAAGGGCGTAGTGCAACACAGACTTGTTCACACACTGGTCACTGGTTAGACTTTGTTAACAGTGCGATTTGTAACAGTGTAACAGTGCGATTTGTAACGCTTTGTTTAATTTATTTATTTCGACGTGCATTCATTCTCATCATAAACCGCGTACACTTTCTTCTATGAAAAACGAACGTTTCGGCTGGCAATTTGGCAATACTGACTCGAGTGAGTTGCACACCCTGGTCAGTTTAATGAGTGACTCAGAGGGAGTTGAATCCTAAAAAGGAACCGAATATTACAGCTGTAGCAGCGAGCTCCTCTTGCCATTTTTCGGCCCGTGCCGGCGTTCCCGCTCACGGAAAGTGCGGAATACCCAGCATTCCCCAGAAGCCAGCCAGAGTGCGGCATGCAGCACCACAATGACTGTCAACTGTTCCGCGTTTTGTTTTGCCGCGGCTTCGGGGGAAGGAAGTTTGCAGCCGCGGGCCACGAAAGTCCGAGCTTTCGCCAGAGTGATCTCCCTGTTTGTGGGTGAGGCTCAGGACCCACTGAACCCGGGTCCAGCTGCTCTCTGTCTCCACGGTGATTGTCCAAGGACCAGATAAATCGTTCTCCTCTTGTGTAAAACAAACACGGGTAAATATTAAAGACCTGAGCTGTCTTCGTACTGCTTTCACCATGTTTACACGAGAAGAGATTGGTTCTGACAAACCTCAGAGCCTCGTCCCGATCCCCGTCCTGTTTATTTGTACTGAGTCTTTATTTTATTCCAGACACATGTTTTACTTCATGCACTAATCTGCTATTTGACTTTTGTTTTTTGGACGTGCGCCTTTTGTTATGTTGTGTTTTATTTTGCCTGTTCCCTCTTTGTCCTTGTTTGTCGGTGGGCTGCGGGGCAGTTTGGGTACCCTCCAATCCAGTGATCTTCATGTCCATAGCCACTAGAGTAACAACAATAATAATAATAATAATAATAATAATAATAGGAATCATCATATATAAGTATAGCCAAAGATGCTTAATGAGATGAGAGAGATCTGAGAGATCTGAGAGGTGGAGAAATGAAATTGAATCTGTCTGGTGTTGTCACTTTTCATGCAGGTATAGAGATCTACCCCAGAAAAATGGGGGGAGCCTGATGGCAGGAGACGGGGGACATTCCCCACTCTGTTTGTGGTATTCCATAGTCTCCCTTTTTGTCTTCAGGAGGTTCTGGCTCAAGGGACGATACTGTGGAATATCGTTGTTGTCGCCTGGGAGGGGTAACGAATGAGCCAGCGCTGTAGGTTTGACTCATACCTTCCTGCTGAAAGCCCCCCCCCCCCGATGCAGGTGTAATCACGGTGAATCATTAGCCAGTGTTAACCAGTCTGATCTCTGTAACCCGTGATAACCCAGTTCTGTTGTCTGCCCTACGTCGTCCCGTTTATGGTTGACCGTGAATGAGTCATGAAGCTTTAAGAAATCAAACCGATACACAAAATAAGACCAGTAGTGTTTTTATGGTCTTTGGGGTTCTCATGTTTGACCTCACGGTGCTTGAGTTTGGGTTGGTGCTCAGCTATAGGATCATTCGAGAGGTTCTGCTGGAGTCCTTGTGCCCCCCCCCCCCCCCGCCCTGTCGCATGGGAGATGGGGACAAACAGCCAGGAGAAAGGCTGCGGTCGCAGAGCAATCTCCCGTTAATGTAAACAGCGCAGAGCTAACACGGGGAGCACAGAGGCGTACGCGGGACTCTGAGGGGGACGTGGGGAACGTGTGAGGCGAGGCTGCGGGCTTGAGCAATTAGAGGAGAAGCCGTTCTGTTAGTGGGTTGGAGAGGCCGGGGATCATATGACCCCGCCGGCTTTTATAAACAGCACCACATGACGAGCTCTGGTGGCATGGCAATGGGGAGCCATCGGTCCCTCTCCACACTCAGTCCTGACTCAGCGGGCTCAGTGCCCAGCCGCCTGGGCCATGCCAAGGTCCTCCACCCATAATAACCATGCCCCCTCAACTTTACATGTGCGCAAGCTCTTTACACATTTCAGCACAGGGTCCTGGTTTTGAGTTACCCCTTTCTCTTTGTATTGAATAGATAGTCTCGTCTACATACTTTCGGGACTTTTCCAGGAGACAGATAGACAATCTGCCAGACTATTGATGCTGAAGGTGAATGAGGCTTTCCAATAAATCCCTGACATCATCCCGAACGAGATTATCTAAATGAGTCGATATTCCAGAGCAAATTACTGTACTTTGACCCTGCAGATTGTGGCCGAAAGCGACAGCTTCAAAGCGCTGGCCCAAGTCGGGGGGAAGCAAATGGGACTTGTGCTCGGTACCAGTTATGGTCTTCATGCTCATCTCAGGAGTCACGTACGGAGATGCCCCTCGTGGCTGCCGCAGCAGCCTGCCGCTGGCTACTGCTGCCCAATCCAAACCAACTGGAACTTCCAGGGGCCGCTTCCCGGCCAAATGGGACAGACAAGGTCATTTAAATATAAGCTCTGAGCAGGGTTTTGTTTGCTTTTTCGCGTGTCATTTCGTATTCTAATCGGGAAACTTCAGCTCTGAAAAAAAAGGCGCCGTTTGGATATTTACATTGCTTTGGTCAGAGGCAGGTCCTGTGATGCTTTTGAGGTTTTGCGAAACCAGACACATTTATTCCACTTGGATCGGCTGTGAGATTTTTGGGAAGGTCTGGAGACAGCGGTGCCAGCATACCACTCCAGAAATCTGCACTGGAGCTTGTTCACGCTCACGGCCCTAACAAACTACGTGTCCAATAAACACTGTTCTACCAGTAAGGGTGTCTAGTGAGGGTGTTTAGTACTCACTGTGCTAACAGTCAGAGTGTTTAATACTCACTAGCCTAACAGTGAGGGTGATTTATTACAATAACAATGGTGGTGTTTAGAACTAACAAGGCTAACAATGGCAGTGTTTAGTACAAAGTGTGTTAAGGTGAGGGTGTTTAGTACTCACTGTGCTAACAGTCAGAGTGTTTAATACTCACTAGCCTAACAGTGAGGGTGATTTATTACAATAACAATGGTGGTGTTTAGAACTAACAAGGCTAACAATGGCAGTGTTTAGTACAAAGTGTGTTAAGGTGAGGGTGTTTAGTACTCACTGTGCTAATAGTCAGAGTGTTTAATACTCACTAGCCTAAGAGTGAGGGTGATTTATCACATTAACAATGGCGGTGTTTAGTACTCACAAGGCTAACAATGGCAGTGTTTAGTACTCACAAGGCTAACAATGGCGGTGTTTAGTACTCACAAGGCTAACAATGGCGGTGTTTAGTACTCAC
>JAODKN010000111.1:469624-481283 GCA_026774425.1 Petrocephalus zakoni
CTCACAAGGCTAACAATGGCGGTGTTTAGTACTCACAAGGCTAACAATGGCGGTGTTTAGTACTCACAAGGCTAACATTAAGTCACACTTACTATTGTAAAACGAAGTTGTTCACTTTAAATTAAATTGTCATTTAAAGTCAAAATGATAAGTATTTGCTTGCAGTGAGATCATCAGCTCCATGGATACCCCTTAGCCAGGAGGTATAGGAACCGTAGGAGGACTTTTGTATTAAAATTTTTTGTATTTAAATGTGTCCCACCAAACCCTCTCCTATCCCCTCAGTGCACCCTTCATGCACTGCTCTGGAGACAGCAGGTAGCTCAGGGGGCACCGGAGTGTTGGTGGGGAAGCCCCGTGCCAGGCCTGAGGTAGGATGTTTCTTTCCTTGGATACTTTGTCATCCTCTGGCATTCATTAGTCATTAAAAGCTCGCGTCTCTCGACTCCTCATCAGACAGAGGAAATGAGGGAAGGGAACTGAGGCCAAATGTGCTCTGAGTAAGGCATTTTTCTCCCTGTACAAAGCTGGGGGGGGGGGGGTGATTCAGCTGATTTCTGTGCCGTTCCAGTTTGTCAGGCTCCTCGGCCTCGCAGGTATATCCTGGCATTTATCATTATGTGAGGGAATCTCTGTGTCTTTAATGGCATTACTACTTCCTGCCATTGCACACATACACACGTGTGTGTTTATGGACATTATTCTCACCTCTAACTGTGCCAATTATCCACCCCGTAGGATGATTCCACTGCCAGTCGCGAGTTCCTAGTAACCCGACAGATTCACAGCCCTCCCCCACTACTCCACATTTCTCACTGAAAGCCCTTTTTCTGCCATATTTCAGGCGGCTCTCTATGACAGGGGCTGCAGCTTCTCGCATCTGAAGGCGCGCGAGTGCCTGTTTCTCGCTGTCCCACGTGCGTACATGCGTGCGAGTCTCGCCGCTCGCCGCCACGGTTCAGAACAGCGGGAAACCCCGGCGAGCAGCCGCGCCGTGGGCCGGAGCAGCCTCGGCAGAGATGCAGGCTTCAGATGTGCCGTCCTGCTCGCCCCGGCCTTGGCCCGGCCTGACGTCACGCCGCCTTCTTCTTTAACATGCTGCTGCTTTTCGCTTTCGTGCTTTCTGCTCTTCTCTGGGGACAGGGACAGTGATGAACAATGAAACTCGGAGTGGGGAGGGGCGGGCACGGTAATTTTTAACCCTCTCAGTACTGAGTCATCTCTGTCTTCTCTCGCAAGCCCCCCCCTTCTCGGCTGGCGGGGGAGCGGAGCGCACTGCACGTTTCCCAGAAGCACCTTTCTGCCTCTGTGGCTGAAACTGGCCGCCGGCTCTCGGCCGTGTTTGCCGTGACATGACAGGAGCACGTGCCTTCCCGAATCCAACTGGGGGAAATGAAAAATGCCAGCCGGCCTCCTTACTCGGCGGGAGGGGAAAACCACTTGCGAATTTTTCCACAACAAGTAACGCTTTTCCCCAGAGCGTGGGCCGCCCAGCTCAGAACGCGAACCAAGAGCGTCCGGGATCTTTATTCAGAGGCTGAAAACAAGCAGGTAGTCCTCCAGTGCCCGTGTTGTGGGACGACTCTGGCTAATGTGGGTATAACATGAATATTCCACCCGAGCAGCTTCTGCAGATATTTATACGTTGCTTCTGGGAAATGACTTTTTTCCTTTTGCTGTTTTGAAAGGCCGTGTGGATGCATACAGGCCTCAATGCTGTGAGGATACGTCACCTGTCCATCGCGGGGGAGGGACGCTTTGGTACCTGCAGCTATGAGGGGAAGAGTCTCTATTTTAATCAGCCGAGGGGCTGTAGGATACGCCTCAATTATACAGCCAAGGCTTTTGATAACAGAAGGGGGACTTTTAAAAAATCCGCCATGGGCAAGTAGCAGTGGAGCTCCAGCATCCCAGAATGCAGGCCTGTGACTAACCCCCTAACACCCCCCCTGAGCTGTGCTGTGGGAACTGAGGCACATGGGCTGGTGTCAATCACGCAAGGGGGGGCTATATGCAGTATGTGGTGGGCGCTGCCACGCTGAATCTTGCTGACGCGTGTTCGCTGTATGCATGTGAATCTTTCGCTATGAGTGTGCTCCTTCTGTGCACATGATTCGAGGTATGTAACTGCAGCTAGGCCACATGGGAAGTCACCTCATCGGTGGCCAGAGCCGGGCGGCCCGTTGCCCGTCGGTGGCCTTGTGAGGGACCAGCCGGGTCATTTAAATCCTGTGATTAGTCAGAGGCTGTCTGGTGCTGAGGCCTGATATCGTTTGGCATATTGTAAAAATGTGATGTGCCACAGAGCAGGAATATCCAGGTTACCAGTGGATGTGTGAGTGACCGTTTCCTCCTCAGTCTATATTAAACACCCCCCCTCCACACACACAAACGTGTGTGTAGGATGAAGCAACGAGACGCAGAAGGCAGCTGAGGGAATCCTGAGGACCACGGGGGGGGGGGGGCTTGAAGCAAGTGCTTCTGGGAACATGCGTGGTTCTGGAAGGGGGGAATGGTGAGGGAGCCCAGGATGGGGGGGGGCAGCTTCTTGTAATATTTTCACAACTATGCCTGCGAGGGGTGTAGACCCATGAAGGAAGTGAAGTGAAGGTGATTAATCGTCATTGTTGACGCACCACAGCACGCAATAACGAAATGTGTCCTCTGCATTTAACCCATGTGACAATGTGACACAGCAGGGGGCAGCTATGTAAGCGCCCGGGGAGCAGTGCTTGGGGACGGTACCTTGCTCAAGGTGCCTCAGCGGTACTTGCAGGTCGGGGACTCGAACCGGCAATCTTTCGACTACACGGCTGTGTCCTTAACCACTACACCACCTGCCTGCCCCTGGATGGTGCCCATGTGAAAATGCCCCCTCTTAGACACCCGGAGGATAGAGGGGGGGCTCTGAGTCACAGGGGATCCCCTAATGATGACAGCCGGGCCTATTCTGGCCAGGAATCGGGTCAGTTCCTGGCACAAGAGGAGGCCTGTGGGCTGAGGAAGGAGGTTTGGCCGAAGTGGGCCTTGAGGACGGGCGCCTGGCGGAGGGCTATCGCTCTATCGCCGTGCCCGGCCACCTCCCCGCCTTGCTTATTTTTACTGCGTGCTATCTCTGGGGCCCATGTGACAAAGATAAGGGGGCCACAGCTTCGCTGGGCTCGCCCCTCACGTTCACATAACGCCGCGCTTCCCGCGTTGCCCGATAAGAGAGCGTGGTGGCGGTCAGGTGGGGTGCGGGGGGGTATGGTGCCGAAAAATGCCACTTCTCTCTGGTTTGGATTAAGTCTCCAGCTGCTTTCTGATGTACAGAAGCGTTGTGGATATTAGTGTCATTTTGTCTGGTACATTCAAAAATTTCACCCTCAAAGGTTTCAGAGTAAGAATCCTTTTCTAGACCAGCTTGGTAAAGGCCCGGTTAAAAATAGACCCGGTTTTTATGGGCTGTAGATAACAGCAAGCGGCCTCGGGACAGTGGCTGTCCTTGGATGGTCAGGGTACTGTTCAGTCCTGGACGTCCTGCAGTATTACATGTACACACTGTTTGTTGGGGGCTGGAGTTTGGGTATTACTGCATTTAAACAGGTAGGGATTGGCAGGCTGGGAGATAGAATGAGGTGGGAATCTGAGAGCACAAGAAGGGCCCCAGCACTGAGGAGGGAGTAGCACAGCACAGAAACAACAGCAACAGGAAGTGACATCGTAAAGGAGAGCTTCACACCTGCTTAGCATTTAAGACAGACTGAAACTTGTCTCATGCATGATATGGGGGAGCAGGACAGGTACCGGCAGGCACCCAAACACTGCTTGCGGGGTAGGAGGGGGGGCTGGGACAGCCGGACGTCCGTCTGCAGCACTGCTCGGTCCCACATGAAGCATGATTCTGATGTCAGGTAGCTTCCCAATCTTGGCTTGGCTGCTGTTCTTTAGTTAAAGTGGAGGAAAACCCAATCTATCTCCAGGAAGTGCTGCTCGAGTGCACCCAAAAAATTTCACAGAATCCCCAGAAAGTCCTGGAGGAAAACGGCCGGCGGCTTCCAGTCAGGAGATCTCAATGTAGCCACCCCCCCCCCCCCCACACTAGGAGGGCTGCCCCCTAAGTCTCTGGCCCTGCGGCTTTGCCATTGTCTGATGCTTCCTGTTTATCAGAGCAGGCCGGGCTCAGCGGTCATACGGGGAAGTCCTCGGTCGTCAGCCAGGCAGGTGGGGGGGGGGGGGTGGCGCGGTGAGAACGCTTACTTTCCATGTCAGCAAGCTTCCTCGGGGGCCATCTCCAGTGAGAGGGGTTAGGTGCTGATTCACTATCAGGCTCTGCCCCCGCGCCTCTTCACCCACAAGATAAGACAACATAGGCTAAATTTAGAATGTGAGCTGGGGGCGGGGGGGTGCTGGGGGACTTTTCTAATAAGCGGCTCTCAGAAAGTTTCTGGGTTGCAGAGGCATCTCCAGTACAGACAGAACCCCCCCACCACCCCCCCTGTGTGGCGAGGACAGGGCGCCGTCTCGGACCCCCGTAATCTGACCGTGCCGCCCAGCGGAAAAGGGGACTGTTAACGATTGACCAAACCCCCTGCATGGAGCTGACCTATCCAGGTGAATGATCTACCGAGATACTGTAAAAAAAGAGAGACTCTGGGGGTCAACACTGTCACTCGGAGGTGCTGGTGGGGGGGGGGGGGGGGTGAACACCGATGACTAAGGAGGTAGTGCCTAATGCCCCGGTGACCTCTTCCACACGTCAGCCGCCCTTAAACACCTCGTAGCGCTGCCAAGAGGTGAGAAGCGCGGCAACGAAAACCCAACGATTTCAGGGACGAGCAAAACGGCACACGATTGTTGAAGCCGGTTGGGTCACGTTGGTCCTGGGCCGAGAGCACGGTTCTGTCTGGGGTATTTGCCCGTCCCATCCCTCGATGCACCTCATGAAATTCCCCATACCTACTTGGTGTGTGTGATCACGACTAACCATGTTGTTCTCTGGTCTCTCTTCCCAGCCAGCCTGAGAGCAAACCCTAAAAACTGCCCTACACAGCGGGGGGGCACACGTTCACCGTGAGGTTGGGAAATTAGCTGCTAACCTCAGGAATTCAGTGTTGGGTCAGAGTTCAAAGACTGGAGCATATGCTCGTACAGGTGTATTGGGCCCCCTGGGGGGTGGTACCATCTTTCCTTTCTCCCGCCATTTTGGGCTTTTGTTGAAAGACATGCCATGGATGCCAGGAGTATTAAAAGTGTCCCCCTGTAATACGAGGTGCACCTGTGTCATGGCACTGTCTCGTCGTAGTGCAGAGGCACGGAGAAATTGCGTCGTGGGTGAGCGTTCAGAGGCACTGCAGAGGTCAGGAGGCAGCCAAGAGTGTAAGGAAAGGGTCACATGACACTCGCACCTGCGTCAGGCCCGCTGGACCCACCCTTTCCGCGTACACTTGGCTATTTACTCTCATTGCAGAGGAAAGGTTGTGAGAATCCTTAGATGTGGTGCCCCCCCCCCGGCCCGCTCCGGACAGAGCGAACCCGATGAACTCCACTGACCCGGTTACCTGCCACCTCTCTCTGGGGGCGGGACAGCCAAGCTTTACTGCCGTTTGATAAGCACCGGGTCTGCTGCATTGTGAATGGGGGTGAGGGTTAGGCTGCTGATAGTGGTGGACTCTGGGTCACGAGGCCTTCACAAGGGGACCAATCGGCATGCAGCGAGGGAGCCCGGAGGGGTGGCGGTTCACAGCCCGCTTGCCGTTTTCTTTCGCTAGCCCCGCTGGCTTGCTAACCGGTATTTTTCGCCCGGCGGTGTTTCACATGGAGTGTAATCCTCTGGAAGCTGTGATTTCTGCGGGTTCCTTTTCTAAAGCGACTCTTCGCGCTCACATTGGGCCGACTTAAGGTGGACCTGCTCACTCCCTGCCAGAAACCTTGCGAGTCTCTAACGGTGCCGGTTTTTATAATCTTTATACGCAAACCCTATGGCTGTCACCATGTGACCAGCACACTGGATACTAACAGCACACAGAAGGAACAGGAAGGGTGACCGCACACGTCTGCCTGATCTGTCCCAGGCTGCCGACTGGAGGCCATTGCTGTTAATGGCTGATTAGTGCGCTGCTGTATGGTCAACAAACCCAGACCGCCCGCCCCCGTGCCCAGCCCCCTCCCCCCATCCCCCCATTCCTGCCCCCCTCTTCTCCATCTTACCTTATTATCATCTGAGCAGTGAAAACATAGAGTTCGGCAAAGCCCGTATTATGGCCGTGGAAATATGTCAGGAATGAGAGAAATGGCAGACCGTCAGTAACCAAACCACCCCCCCCCCACTGGAGGGACAAAACTACGTGTCATACCCTTATTACTCCTTATTCGGTAGCAAATCACATCCCTTTCACGTTTAAAGACATTTTAACATGTAAATGACAAGATGTTGGCCTTCACAAGCTGATTTGATAACTTGGTCCATAACTATATAAATATACGTGTTAAGGCTATTGAGTTAGTGTTATTGTGGCTGTTTTGGTAATAATTTGCTAGGATACTATTAATTATTATTGATTTTTTTCATTCTGGTTTTATGCTGAGAATAGAGTGAGATTCCCAGGTTATCGAGGGCCCAGACTCTGCATTCTTGCCCCTGTTGGGCTTGTTTTAAGGTTCTCTGTTTCGTTAAGCAGGATTATGGCCTGTCACTGCAGAAGTTGAGATCTTCCTGATATAAGAAATAAGGCCAGCAAACAGACCAGACTAACCTGTCGGTCATGGGGGCGGTCAAATTTTTCCCCTTCTTTATAAAGGGACATGACCATGTTTGATGGGGTGGCTGGCTTGCAGCGCTGAGTGAGCGCAGAGTGAGTACAGAGTGAGCACAGAGTGAGTGCAGAGTGAGGCCGGAGGGCTGGAAGTAAAGGGCTGGTGAGGCCCTGCCCATAGCCTCTGTGATTGGCCAGATTGTGGTGCAGCCACAAGATACCCCGCGAGGTGTGAGTGGTTCAGTCAGCTGACAGTAACCTGACAAGGTGTGAGCCCCAGGCCACAAGCGGCTCCCTCCACCCATGCCGGGGAACCCCCCCCCCACAGATATGACCAAATGTTCTTTTTATCTATCATTTATGTTTCATTTTTTATTTTACAGTCAAAGAGCAAAACTGATGTGTCAGAGTGCATTGGAGCTTTGGAATAAATGACCAGACACGGGTCAATAAACCAATAGTTACATATACCACGACCACACACAACCTGTTGGGTGGGGGGGGGTTCTTCTCACTGGGTAACAGTTAGCTGTCATGCGTAGCAACATGTTCCTTCATGACCAGAGAGGGTTCAAAATAGTTCGGCCATTTTGTGGGAAATTTAGTAAGAGCAGCAGGTAATAAGGCCTCTAGTTTTCTTTTTTTCCCTTTTGTAATTGATTTGTTAATTATTTTCACACATGTCACAGTTGGTTTAAGGTTTGTTTGTTCACACACACATGCAGATAAAGACCAAGGGCGTTTCAGCGTTGCACAAGTTACGGCATTAACGACCGACAGTGAACCTATCCCTGTGCCGGGACGACCTCCCTGAGGAAGGTTCCAGAAAGTGGGTGGCTGGCTGTGTAGACCCAGGTTTGAAGCACTGCCACTGCCTGTAGTGGTTACGTGAGATTCACACAAACACGCTTGGGCAGACACACACATGTGTGCATAAGCTGTCACACAAATAGCCCCAGAGACACACACAGTTACACACACTCTCTCAGAGATGCACTCGCAAATATACACCAGAGGTGTAAATTTCAGGACCAGAAGGTAAAAATCCAGACCAAGATTTTGTGCCGACCCAACCAGTTCACTTAAAGAGTCACAGTCACAGAGTTCTCGGTTGGTTGGTTGAAACAAATTGCTGGTCTAGATTTTTACTATCTGGACCTGAAATTTACACCTCTGATATGCACATATACACTCTGAGAGACACTCATGCACCGACTCACATTCACGCAAACGCAGACACACAGGTAGACACCTATGCACACTGACACACTCATGTACCCTCGCACACACACAGACACGAGACACACATACATATACATACAGTCATGCACACACATGTACACACAGTTACACAGAGACACAGAGGCATTGTTCCTCTGCACTATTCCATAACCGCAGGAATAGCAGGGTGTTCTGGGACCTCATGGGCACACAACCGCCCCCTTCCACCCACCACCCCCCCTACCCATGACGTAAGTGGCGGTAGCAGTGACTTACTTCAATAATCATTAACCGACTGCCACCCAGCAGCCTCTAAGTGCTCTCCTTTGATTAGCGCCTCCAGCTTCTGCGTCGAGGGCCACCCCCTCGCCGGACGGACCCGAGAGCACCGTGTCACTGGGCCCCGTAGGTTTCGGTGGTGTCCGGAGGCGCTGGGTGACACATCCTCGATGGCGACACACTCATTTTTCCCACCGAGAGCCCTGCAGCTTCCTGGCTCTGCGGAGCAGCAAGGATTCTGGGAAACATGGGTTAGGTGGTACTCTGGGAGCCCTGACAGTAAGTGACAGGCATCTCTACTCACGCTTCCTCTGCATTTCCAGACCGTCACGCGAATCACACGTCAGCCAGTCTGGCCCCAGGAGCTTCCTTCTTTCCCACAGACACTTTTAAGTGCCCTTTTCTTCTACACCGTCAAAATAAATTCTAATTATGCGTTTGTTTGACATCAGCAAACACACCCAAACTTACATTTTAACGTTTAACTAATCAGAGTTTTGATATTTTTAATAGTATTTGTAATAATATTTACCAGTCGTGAAATGTAGATCTTTTAAGCAAATCAGTCTACTTCTCTCAAGAGGTGAACAGGGGACTAGAGAGAAAGAGACAGAGAGTCGTGTGCAAACAGGAGAGGTACTGTAGCCTAGTGGTAAAACTGATATTTCACATGGCATATATTGCTGACAGGTAGTTTTCAGGGCATTCAGACCCTGATGTGTTCCCACCAAGTTTCCCTCAGTTTGACACGCATGTACGTGAGCACGCATGTGCCCGCCAGAGACACGTGTTTATGTGGCAGCATGTCATGTGCGAAGACGAGGGCAGTTGTTTTCTCCAGTAAGTATTGCAGTGTTGCTTGTGTGACTCCAGGAAGATAATTTATGGTCAGAAAGGCACCTCCTGGGCTGGGGCATAAAGAGGCATGTGCTGAGCCCCCACAAACAACTGACTGTCTGATAAGAAACGCTCGCTCGCTACCTGGGTTATATCGTGACGGGTCTGGCCCAGATTCTGACCTGCTGCCTCAATCTCAATCCGGTCACAAAGGTGTCGATTTCTGGCACATGCCAAAGGAGCCGCGAGAAGTCACAAGGTGTCATACGCGATCACTGCCGGATGGCACGCGAGGAGTGTGGGTGTTGTTAGAGGAAACCGTACCTTAACGCTGAGACTTGTTTTTCATAAGCAGCGAGTCACGTGACCGAGCGGCTCTCCACAGAGCGAGACTGTCCAGCCACGAATTCCTCTTTTGTTGAATCTTTGTTTTTCTTTCATTTTTTTCCATTCTCTCTACATCCCTTGCTCTGCAGAGGGGGGGGTGTGGATGGATAAAAACCACAGAATGCAACCCGCCCGCTAACCGCCAATGGTCACGCCATGTTGGCTCCTTGGCCTTGTCAACATAATATGTGATGATGGATTGATGGATGGATGTATACTTGAACAGACAGACAGTCAGATAAATAGATAGATAGACAGGTAAATTGATAGATAGATAGACAGACAGATAGATAGACAGATTTACCTTACTGTAAATTCGACAACAGAAGTTCATGCAAATGATTAAAAATGATTCATTATTGACTCCTCCACTTGTTCCAGGTAGTGATTAGTAATGTGCATCACTAGTATCACTAGTACAGTGTGAGTGTACTTCACCGACGCTAAGTTTTCATTCATATTGCCGAATGTGGGGTCAGCCAGCTGAGATCTGACTAATCATTTACCAAACTGCAGAAGTTAGGGGCCTTTCAACGCGTAGCTTCCTGGAACTGGGGTTCCACTCGCTGGTGTCGAAATGCGGGCCGACTTTGGGCATGAGTCACACCCCGGTGGATGGTGCGAGCCCCAGGGGCCCTGTGGGAATGGCACGCTAATTTGTGCGGGCCGCAGTTAGCGTGGCAGTACGTCAACTGTTTTTATCCATCAGTGAATTGTGGAGGTGGTTTCTTTTTTTGATGCCTGTCTGTTTGTTTATGTTTTCGCTTTTTGTCACCCGCAGGACAGTCACCGAGGTGTACCCGCTGTGGACGGCGTGGTGTCTCTGTGGGTAGCTCGCTCCTCAGGTCCCTCTGCCTCTGTATTTTTCACAGTGCGGCAATTTGAATTGGTGACTCTAAATTTCCCTGTGTGTGCATGTGTGTGTGTGTGCATGTGGTTTTGTATATATTACATTATGGGGCCTACAGTTTCCCACAGTGTGATAAAAACGCTGTAACTTTTTACATTGTGGGGACCCCCGCAAGGATAACCTCAATTTCTTAAAAAAAAATCTGTGGCCACAATCAGGCTTGTATGTTGTTTGGTTACTTATGGATATAGTTAAGGTTGGATAGGATAAGGGTTATGCCTGCAGAAATGAATGGAGATTCTATATAAAAATGGATACAGATATGTGTGTGTGTGTGTGTGTGTGTGTGTTTGTATTTAGCACAATGTAAGGACCAAATTTTTCAGGTTCCCACAGAAATCTGTGAATGCAATAAAAAAAACACTAAAAATGGCCATAAAAAGTCTTGCATTATTGTTTAGGTTTGGATTGGGTAGGGATTAGGGCTGTCATAGTGGATTAGGGTTATGCCCATAGGACTGAATGGAGAGTTCCTATAATGATATGAATGTGTGTGTGTGTGTGTGTGTGTGTGTGTGTGCCTTGCAGTGCACTAACATCCCGCTCCGTCTGGGCCCTCCCCCCGTGTCCCACGTCTCCAGGCTTTCCGTGACCCTGCACTGGACACGCGGAAGACGGATGGACCGCAGCGGTATTTTTAGAAGCCGCTTGGCCCGTCATCCTGTGCTGACATTCATCAGTGACGCCGTAAATAATATGTAAATATGCACAGTTATCTGATGACATATACAGCCGCGCTGAGACGGCCTCCGGGCCGACTTTCTGTTTCTCAGGGACGGGTGTGTTTGTCTCTGCTGTCTGTCTGGAGATATGGGAGAGAGGTGTACCCGTGGTGTAACCACGGTGACGATGACACGGGGTGACCGCACTCGCATCAGCCGGGTTAGCAGTCAGACGAAGGCGACGGCAGTGCTCCTCAGGTGGGGGTGGGGTAGGAAGTCTCCATTCTCTGTGGGTCTATGGGGCTCAGGCACATCTGTGGACATGTACACAGGGGGGCTGCAACCTTGGACTTGAGCTTAACTCCCCATCCCCTTTATCTTACCTTCATTACCAGATTATAAATGGCTTAAAATCACTAGCCCCCCCGCCAACTGAGTGCAGTCCGCTAACTCTCAGCTCCCTGGCCCCACTCTGGTTTATCTAGCGATGCACCGTACGTCACGGAGAGGTCAGCTGCCCAGCCCAGAAGCTGCTTTCCCCGTCCTACCACTAAACATGGGGGGGGGGGGGGGGGGGGGGGGGGGGGGGGGGGGGGGGGGGGGGGGGGGGGGGGGGGGGGGGGGGGGGG
>JAODKN010000111.1:504056-517197 GCA_026774425.1 Petrocephalus zakoni
CGCTCCCCCCCTCCCCGCCCCCCCCTCCCCCGCTCGCGGCGGCGGGCGCGGGGCGGGGCGGGGGGGGGGGGGGGCGCCCCCCTGTGACACGTTTTTTTGGGGATCAGGTACTGAGGTGGAGGAGGAAGAGGAGGAGGAGGAACGAAAGAGATGAAGAAAGGTGAAGAAGAGGAACATCGTAACGGCAGGCACTGAAGGAGAACATCGTAACAGCAGGCACTGAAGAGGAACATCGTAACGGCAGGCACTGAAGAGGAACATCGTTACGGCAGGCACTGAAGAGGAACATCGTAACGGCGGGCACTGAAGGGGTACATCTTAATGGCAATCACTGAAGAGGAACATCGTAACGGCAGGCACTGAAGAGGAACATCGTAACGGCAGGCACTGAAGGGGAACATCGTAATGGCAGGCACTGAAGAGGTAACCCAAGAATGGCATCTTGCAGAGATTAGACTCCAAGGGAGACCTCTGAGATGGTTTCTGTGTGGTCAGAATGAGGCCAGCCTCGAACCTGACCACATGCCTGCCGTGCCTGTCCACCATCCACCAAGCGAGTAGAGAGGATGTGAATTCCTGCGGCGATGCTTTCTGGCCTGTAACATACTCTGCACCAGAGAAGGCAAAAGCTTTAACGGCAATGCAACTGAAGCTCATTCTGCAGGCTGCTCCCACGTCTGAAGAATATATCGAGGCAGTTAGCGGCGGTCAGCTAACCAGTGCTGTTTGGGCCTCCCTGCACCCTGTGAGAAGTGACACTCCAGAGTCCAGACGACACTCTTGTGTGGTTCACTGAACCACATCTGGTCATCGTGCATGAAGGTCAGAAAGGTTATGTAGGAAAGGGAGATGGATGTGAAGACATGATGGCAGGCAACTGCCAGTGGAAACCACATAGAACAAAGAATTAAAGGAACTTTAGTAAACACTTTAGGGGAGTACATGCTTTACTGCAGGAACTTTTTCGGGAGCCAGGGACTTTTGTCATCCCACACTGCAGGAACTCGACCCATTTGTAGTTCCTTGGAAGCAGTTCCAGAACTCATTTTTAGTACCTACCCCAGACTAGGTACTTTTCGTTCAAACACAAACTACTGGGGAGATGATTACAGCAATAGCTTGCTGATTGGTTGGTGCTTACACCAAATAGCTTGCTGATTGGTTGGTGCTTACAGCCTTAGCTTGCTGATTGGTTGGTGCTTACAGCCTTAGCTTGCTGATTGGTTGGTGCTTACAGCAATAGCTTGCTGATTGGTTGGAGCTTACAGCCATAGCTTGCTGATTGGTTGGTGCTTACAGCCATGGCTTGCTGATTGCTTGACCACAAGCACTGGTGCTAACTCGGAAGAGCAGAAATAGATAGAAGTAGAGGAACAAAAATTGAGCAGATGGAATTATTGGAATAATGGAATAATTCTGTACCTCATTACTTTAATGCATCAATTAAAGCATTTAAAAAATTTTTATCTATAATTCTGCATCGGAATATTTGATTGATAACCAATATCCTTTTGTCTAGTATTGGAGGTGAATATAACACCAGTGCTTATTAGCAGAATAACATGACATTGTTTTTTATTCTGTGGATAACAAAAGATCGACCTTCTGGCCAGATTTGATAAGAATCATGAACTTGTTGTGGGTTGTACATGTAAAAAAGGCTGTGTCCCATTTTGACCACGATCGACCACCTCGCTACATTCATTCTATATGGTTTCTGGATCGGAGGTTCCAGAATTTTGGTGTGAAAACACCTCAAGGGCTGTGGGAGGCTGGTCACTCTGATAGCTTCATTTGGCGTATTGATGTTAGTCGGTTTCTCCTAACCCTTACTCTTCCAAGCACCGGACACTGGCAGGTTAGTTTTGTCTGCTGCGATCCTTTGTTTTTCTGTCGTCTCGGGTTTTATAAAGTTTGTTTTGCTTCTTGCTGTAATAGTGTGATAGGGTTATCAGTCAGGCTAATGCGTCAGTTAAGCTTGTTTGCGGATTAACTCTCTGAGCTCTTCCTGTTTATTTGTTTTTACCTTCTTTTTGTCCTCCTCTCCTTTAAGCTCCATCTTCCTCCGAGTTTCCCATTCCACATCGTCCTATACCGGCCACTCTGATTACTCCTCCTTACAGACACAATGTCCTGGTCCTGGGCATTCCAATCTGTGACTGGGTGTGAAGGGGCGATTTCCTCACTGTCACTTGAAAGTGTGATCTGGTCTTCCGGCCAGTGTAGGGTTAATGTCCCTGTGAACAGGTGGCCTGTAAACTGGGCTGGGGGTGGTTCTGGGTCACGCAGAATGGGTGCAGAGGATACTGTGCGGGCCTCTTCGCACTCGCTGGCGAGACAAGCCTCTCTGCTTGGCTGAGGGTTTTATTGCTGTACCCCGCTGAAGCACGGAGGGCTTTGATGTGATATCTGGGTGGCTGGCGAACACCTTCTACCTAATTTTGTTTTCTCCCCATCCTTCCGATTTTGCTCCATCCTCTGGTTGCTCACATGTACCCTCCGGTGGATAAGTGTCTGCAAACAAAACATGAACAAGATGAGGTTTCAAAGGCTCAAAGAGTGCCTGCTAGTAGGAGTGTCGGACCCAGTACCCATTAATTAATACATTAATTAATAGGTTTTGGATAGAATGGTCTAAACAGACTATAAATCAGGAGGACTGTTGTACCCCCCCCCGGCCAGAACCCCACACCTATTGCCTAGATCCCACCCGCTTTCATGCTGCCCCACATCCGAGTGTCTTTTGCCATACAGCCAGAAGAGCCGAGCTGAGGACTTGATCAGGTAGCCCAGATGTTTCCCAGAACCACCACCCCCGCAACAGACCGGGAGAACCCCCACCTCACATTGCATGTGCAACCAGCATGTTTTTGAGTGCCGCAAAAGATCTGTAATTATTATAATTAAAAGGCTGTTGTTTGGTGAAGCGAACATCGCATGAGTCAGTTTTAATGTAATGTTGTAGTTTGAGATTTTTTTTTTCTCCTGGTTCTGTGTGCTGTAGGGACCCCTCCCCCCGGACTGGCCTGCTTGTTTGTATATCTTATGGCCTCTCGTGAAAGGTGGGTTTTGGGGGGGGGGGGGTCAGTTTGCAGGGGTCAGCCCCCGGGCTGAGAGCGTGTTCTGCAGAGTCTCCATCAGCAGCTTGCAGAGGCTAGGAGGCCTGTGATTAGCTCCCATAAACACAGTGATTGAGGGGGGGGGGGTTGTTACCAGTGAGACTGCAGATTCCTGCACAGTCTCCAAAAAAGATTGGGGGGAGGGGTTGTGGGTTGGGGGCTGCCAGATGAGCTGCAATCTGCTAATTTTCTTTGATATTAAAAGGGAAATGCTGTAATTTCGGGGGCAGCACATTGAATTGCTATGCTATAACTCTACCTTTGTGGAAACTCTCTACACGTCTGGGTTCCTCCTGACCTCCGGTGATCCCATGTTCCTCATGACCGTCATCAGCCCGTGATCCTTCATGACCCGTTGTGAGCCTGTGTTCTTCGTGATCCTTTTCAAGCCTTGTGATCTCTTATGGGCATGTGTTCCTTTTGTCACCATCATCAGTCCTTGTTCCTTGTCACCGCTTGGGAACCCGTGTTCCTTACTATCCCTCATGAGCCTGATATCTTCACGACCGCTTGTGAGCCTATTGATCCTCACGATTCCTTTCCAGCCCGTGTTCCTCATGATCCCTAATGAGCTCATGTTCCTCATGATCCCTAATGAGTTCATGTTCCTCATGATCCCTAATGAGCTCATATTCCTTATGATCCCTTTCAAGCCCATGTAACTCCTCCATGTAACTCCTCATGTTCCTTATAACCTCTTATGAGCCCATGTTCCTTGTAACCTCTCGTGAGCCTGTGTTCCTTGTAACTCCTCGTGACCCCTTCTGAGCCCATGTTCCTTGTGAGCCTGTGTTCTTCATGAGTTTGTATCACCATTTTATTTTTTGCTATATAGTCTATATAAAAAAAAAATCAGGCATTCTTGGGTAAATCATGATGGAAATGGGGGAAGTAGGATCTGTCTACAGATGCGTAACATAACACCTCGGCAATGAGAGTTGGCATCAGGATGTAGAGATGCGGATGTCATAATGACAGAATCCCCCCCCCACTTTTCTCAGGGCTTCAACTACAGGCCATAGCAGAAAATGACCACCTTGATGATGGGAACACATGGCTTGGGGGACAGGAGACCTGTGATTGGTGGTTTTGTTTTTTTTTTGTTATTGAAAAACGGGGGCATGATTGGTAAGGATGTGAGCCCTAATCATACAGCGGACATGAAAGTAAGACCATAATTGAGGGAAAGCTTCTGACCACACAGGGGGTGAGTGTGCTGCCGGTGATGGGCCCGTGGCATCAGCGATGGGCTAGAGGGCCTCCCCTCCCACTTCTGTCACCTGAGTGATGTTTCCCTCACTCTCTCTTCCCATAAGACTCATCATAAGTCTGCAGGCATGCAGTAATTCCCCAGCATGTCCAAAGTCCAGTGTTTGGCGGGAGATGGCGATTCCCCGGCAACTGTGGGCGGCAGGCCAACTAACGGCTGAGGAGGAAGCAGGACGCCCTGATGTGGGACACCCCAAAGGTAACGCAGTGAGGGGTGGAGACGCGGCAGCCGGATGACAGCGCTGTCATTGTTACCAGCAGAGTGGTGCCTGTGCAGCTTTGCCATTGCAACAGGTTGTGTGTGTGTGTGTGTGTTGGGGGGAGGGGGGGCAAGGTTATCAAGGATACAAATGATGACAAGATCAGCCATCAGTGAGCCGAGAATTCTGGGAACTAAAGTAATTTGGTTGTGAGAAATGGTGTGTGCATGTATGTAATAAAAACCTGCAACTTTTTTTTTTACTTTGTGGGGACATTCTTTCCAGTCTCGACAAGGGGAAACTCATAAAAACTTCATAAAAATCTGTGACTGCAATCAAAAAAGTAAAAATGCCAAAAGTTTTGTTCAGTTACTTATGGTTAAGGTTAGGGCTGGGTAAGGAGAAAGGTTTTTATTGCTGGGATTCGGGTTTTTCCCATAGAAATGAATGGACAGTCCCCACAAAGATATGAGTACAAACGTGTGTGTGTGTGTGTGTGTGTGTTGGTAGGGGGCCAGTAAATGGTGAGTGAAACACTAGGAAGTTTTAATGACTTTATCAGCAGCCGTGGGTCCAGCTGGTGCTCGGATGGCCGCTTTGAAGCCGTGGGGTGCTGAAGGGGCACTGGCTCTGGCATTCCCAGGAGGACCTCGCCCTGGAGCTTTGATCTCCTCCTTCTCCTGCCTGTGCGCCGCCAGTCCTGGGAACGGCATACAGGCCCCACCTCCTGCCCTCCTTTCCAGTCGTGACTGACAGCAGCGGCTGTGGTGGGATTCACAGCCCAGAGCCCAAAGTCAGAGAGGGGGGTCTGGGGCGTGCGGTGTCCCCACCAGAGGCCCTGTCGGTGCACATACCTGCCGACTGTCCCCAGGGTGCCGTGAATATAACCGTAGCTGTGCCGTATATCTGATTTCAGGGCGACAGAGATGGACTAATAAAAGGGGAGGGGGGGGGTGATAGGAGAGAAGAGAAGGCCCCCCTTGTTGGATTCTTGGCCTCTGGTTATTTACCGGAACAGCGCTGGATGGGGCCGAGCGAGGATGAGCGGCAGGAGAGGCAGATAAGCCGGGGAACACTGAGGCCTTTGTGTGGCGTGCCGTTAATATTCCAATGCAGGCGGGCTCTCCGGCAACTTGGCATCGCACTGGCCGGGCCGGGACGGGCAGGGCTGGGCGGGGCCACGTCGCCTCGAGAATCATTAACGCAAGGCAGACACGTTTCCCTCCCTCCCTGCCCTCCCTCTGTACCCGAGGCGTCCTGTGCTCTCCGTCCCACAATGCAACGTGCCCTCTCATGCACTCCCCCCATGAGAATATTGTCCTCCGTCCACCTGAACTTTACAAAAGCTCAGGAGGGAACTGACAGGAATTGCTTTTGCTGACCCCCAGCCCCCCGCGGATGCGGTAGGCACGGTAACAAGCCCAGACAGAGTGTGTCATTTTCTTTTTTAGGTTTATTCCAGATGCACGCTTGTTCCTGTGTGTGTACGAGCCTGGCAGCTTCTGCTGTAGGTTACCGCCAAGATTGTGGCACCAGGCTGGGGGCGGGGTATTGCAGCTTTTGGTATCTCACCGACTCTCCTGTTATCAGCCCTCTGCCTTAATTGTCGCCCTTTCGGGATTTCCACACGCTTTTTCGCCTCCTGAGTCTGACGTGTTGACAGCTCTCTGTCTCCCTGCCTGGATAGGGCCGCTCAGAAGACCCACCCCATCTTTGACAACCCCCCTGTTGTCGGGCCCCATCTCTGCCACTGAAAAAACCATATGAACCAACCGGCTTCCACCTCAGTGATGCTTTCAGGGTCTTTCTCTTCTGTGGGGGCCACCAGCAAGTACTTTCCTGTAGAATTGGAGGGCCTCTCTCCTAACCCCCCCCCCATCTGGGCTGAGGAGGCACTGTCGTCTTGCTGAGCTGAAGGGGGCGATGGCAGAGCCTGTCGCGACCACAGAATCAGTAGGCGGGCTCTCTGCGTGGGTCTGAGCAGTCTGCCTTGCGGTGGAATTCCCCCATGAGCTGCTGATTTCCCATAAATCTCTGCTCGCCCATTTCTTAAACTCCATTGCCAAGGCAGCAGCAGGTCCACTGATAAGTCCTGAGATGGGGGACCGCTGATAACCTTGACACGAGCCCTGGGGGGTGGGGGGATGGAAGCACTGTGTGTAGATGGCCTACAATAGACTGGGAAAACAATCATTGCGTCCACATGCCAAGGGTACCCAGCTCGCCAGAGAGGGGAAAGCCACCGGCCTGTCCATGGCAGGGAGGGTTCCGGGCCTCCTCTGATGGTGTCTTGCTGAGCCTCGTGCCACGGACAGGATGGGTCTGAATGTCACCCGAAGCTGGGCCTCCGCCCAGTCTAATGCCGCGGGGAGGATACGCTCTGTGCTACTGTCTGACGGCATCGGGGACATTTGCTGACCAACTCCTGCCGGTCGGATGGTGGATTTTCTATTACCGCCAGCCGTGGTCAAGCTGGAGTCCCAGAGCTTAAAGGTAGTTTCCGCAGAGCGGCCGATTCCAAACGGACTGGAAAGCGACGTCCTTAATTGCATCTCCGGCCCGGGCCTTCCCAGCTGCGCGTCCACCTCCAATTAAGATTCTTACAATCCGGGAAAAGGCTTGAGTTACCACTAGTCAACGGTGGGTTGGATTTCAAAACAGAGAGAAACTGGAGCTCGCGGATATAACGTACTTTAAGAGGGGGTAACAGGAAACCTCGGGCCCTGCTGGGGGCTCAGACGACAGGGCCTGCAGAAATACCGCCAAGTCACGGTCCGACAGGAGATAAGGCAGGCGGTTATGCGGGCGGGGGGGGGGGGTTGGTGTATGTAGGGGGTGAATGCTGAACTATTGCACACAGACACACAAGCCTTCAGGGGATGCGAGACCTCGCTACTTCCTGAGGTGCGGCACCAGAAAAAATGAGCGAGGAATGTGAAGGTAAACACGGGAGTGCTCACACACAATAGGGCCGAGCAAACACACACGTTCACGTATAAACCTGCACGGTGCACACACGCACCAGGGATTGCTGAGGCAGGCCTGCCCGCCCGCTCACTCGCCCCACATGAGCCGGCTACATCCTGACAATCTTGTGGTCTGGGATCTGTTTCTGTAAGACCACTTCAAGGTGGGAACGGGGCCGGTCTGGAAACCGCACTGCCAAACAGCCCGTGGCGGGCAGGTCGGGGACCCCTCTCGGAGTCGGCATCCCGGCCTCTGGGGGGAGACGTCACGCACCCCCCCACAGCCACCCCCCACCCGCCCACGCCGAGGGAGAGCTTGGATAGACGGGAAAACAAACAGACCCTCTGTTTGTGCAATCGCCTGTGCCGTGAAATGGGATCTCCGACCGCGGTAACCGCGCCGGGCCGGAGAGTCGTGGTGCGAGTGCTGGGGGGGAACCGTGCCATGCAGGAGACGGCTTTCACGGGGAGCCTGGGCAGGGACCGACAATTTATTATAACCCTCAATCGATTCCCGTCCACAGGCTACGGTCCCAAAAGTGCCTATTTGCGCTGTAAGAGTGTGGGGGTGGGACTGCACTACTCTGTTTCTCTCTTTTATAACAGGATGTCTTATAGTGACACACTGTAATTGCGCATTTCCTCAATGCCGCCTGCCATATTCAGCAGTGTCTGAGCGCCCCCTTGTGGTCGAATTCCCCACAAGCGCCACCTCACGGACCTTTGTTTTCATGGGTAAATGGAGTGGACGCCACTGTTCTGTCCAGGAACCTGACTAAAGCAAATATGCTGTCACCATGCGATTTTTAAACCTTTGATCAATAGAGGGGGAGACAAGATTGTTTGGAGTGTCTTAGGCAGCCCCCCTCCCCACATCACAGCTGTGTCTCACATATAACAGTCCAAAATGTGTCCGCTTTGGGCAGAACACTCTCATCCTGTTAGGAGGCTGCCAGCGATCCCTATTGGCTGACCACCGTGCCATGTGACCTGGGCCTTAACATGTGACCGGGATTAGACTTGGAATCACTGAGAGTTCTTCATGTCCTCAAACCCAGTCCTCCTGCTCATTTTCGTGGGTCAAGCTGGAATTTTAGACCTCTGGCGGCCCCCATCCCCAGACACCCACCCCACCCTCAGTATGGCGATGATGGCTGCCCCTCACTGCCAGCCCTAGCCCTTCCTGTGGTGATAGTGACCCCGGGGTGTTACGTAAGATCTGGGAGACGGGCACTGAGCTTGTGCAGGCCGGCGGGAGTCTGGCGGGCTGTCTGAGCCATGCGGAAAATAGGCCCTGTGGCTCAGGGACGAGTGGAAAGCCCTGGGAACGGGCCCTAACAGCCAAGCCTGCTCTCGGCTCGTCTCCTCCGGGCAGGGGGGTGCTGGCGGTCCCGGGTCTGCCATTTCCCGGTCTGTTATGGAACCTCGGGTAGGCAGCAGGGAGTACCAAGAGCTCAAGCCCGTGTAAGCCCCTGGACTGCAAGCCAGAGGCAGCTCAGCTCTCTGGCTTGGATCCATGGACGTTCTGTACCTCGTGGGGGGGCAGGATCACTGCTGCTCCGCCGTGGCCGGAGACATGTCCACCTGCAGCACATACATGGCACATATGACAGCCACAACCAGTCCCATGGTGGCTCCTCCCACCTAGTCCCACTAGGCTCTGCTCACTTTGGGAAGGGGGACAGACTGGTGATGAGGGGTGGGGGGGGCGCTGTAACCAAAGACAGCTCCCTCTGGGGTGTGGGGGGTGGGAGGAGTTTGCGTGTGATTATGACTGATGGAAAACTTCACTGAGGCTAATGAAAAAGAGCCATATGTGTGTACATGCTGTCTGTGTGTGTGTGTGTGTGTGTGTGCGTGTGTTTGCATAGATCACATTTGGGGACCAAAATGTCCCCACCGTGAGATGAAACCTGATATTTCCCTACTTTTGGGGAATTTTTTTCAGGTCCTCATTTGGATAACCTCAGTTTTATACAAATTTGTGAATGCAATCAAAAAAGTAAAAATGAGTATAGTCTTGTATTTGGGTTGGTTACTTATGGGTAAGGTTAGGACTGGGTAGGGGTTAATGGTGTCGTGATTGGGATTAGGGTTTCTCCCATAGAAATAAATGCGTGTGTGTGTCTGTATGCGTGGGTATTTGCTTGCATGCTGTGCATATGCGTGTGTGTGTCTGTCTGTCTTTGTCTGTATGCGGGGGTATGTGTGTGCATGCTGTCCATATGTGTGTGTGTGTCTGTGTGCGTCTGTCTGTCTTTGTCTGTATGCGTGGGTGTGTGCTTGCATGCTGTGTGTGTGTGTGTGTGTGTGTGTCTGTCTGTCTGTGTGTGTCTGTCTGTCTTTGTCTGTATGCGGGGGTATGTGTGTGCATGCTGTCCATATGTGTGTGTGTGTCAGTGTGTGTCTGTCTGTCTTTGTCTGTATGCGTGGGTATGTCCGTGCATGCTGTCCGTATGTGTGTGTGTCTGTGTGCATCTGTCTGTCTTTCTCTGTATGCGTGGGTATGTGTGTGCATGTGCATGGTGGGTGGGGGGGGGGTGCCTTGGTCAAGTAAATGTTTTGAAAGCTTAGAGCTGAATATCATGCCTCTGGTTAGCCTGGAAATGAACACACATGTTTCCGCTTAAAAAATGTCCACATGACAGATACATGGAGGTTATTGTGCTGTGTTTAATAAGCTCATATTTTGTCCGGCTAAATCTTAAAGGTGCTTTTATGCTCCCTCCAGGTTGCTTGGCTGTCCTGTTACTGTCGAGTGCCAGCCTATGTGACTAGACGCTAACAGTCAATCACTGTGCTGAAGTCGTACTCTCAAAGTATTTCGTTACAAGTTTGAGCTGGAGTGCAGCTCCCTGGAACCGGTTTGATGGGAACAAAGGGATGGGGCCCTCTGCACATGCACACGGGAAAACGGCCAGGGGTAGGTCGCAGTGAACCATTAAATGCTCGATAGACACGCTTCTCAGTCCAGTGGTGACGAATGGCTTACGAATGGCTATGTTACGGTGCGTCCTGTGACAGTGAATTGACATGGGCATTATGGGCTTAAAAACTAGTAATGTACCGAGATGATGTCACTTCCTGTGTCAGCGCAAATGTAGCCATATAAGAGAAGGATTGTGGTAGAGGCATTATGTGTTTGGATACAGTTTTCTACACACATCTGAAGGCTTTAACAGGCCGAATATGTCTTATTGAATGTATTTCAGTTTATTAGTATTAGAATATGCGTGTGGAATGTTTTATTGTATGTATGTAAGCTGACAACGTTTTCTGGGTGTTGGGTTTTATGGAGGAGAGAAACACAGGTGTCTTTTACACTGAGACTAGGGCACTCGGGGATGTTCTGGTACATCCCAGCACCATGGTAACCCTGGAAGCAGGAGGTGAAGTTGCTGGGGGGGGGGGGGGGGGGGTGCATGACCGGGCAGGCTGGAGTGCGCTGTAGCCGCTGCGTGTCAGTACAGGAAGGCTGTTGGATGTGTCCCCCCCCACTCTCACCCCTGATGAGGGAGGAGGATCGTGATTAAATGTGTTCACTGGGATGGAACAATAAACATAGCAGCGCTCCGCCGGGTCGGGCCTGATTTTCTGGCACTCGTCCTCGATCCACTCCGATATGCTGCAATTTCGAAATCTGCAGACTTGCTGGGGAGCCGTTCCATGCGCTCTCCGCTCAGGGTCCTCTAGATCTGCGCTCCGTCATGCACTTTCACAACAAGTGGCGGTGCTGGCCTGCATCTCGTGAGCGCGAGCATCTTTCCAGGTGGACTGTTGAGGCTCTTCTCTGTTTAACTTAAATGAGAGCGTCAGCTCTCGTCTGGGTACTATCTGCTGATGGGTGCTGGGGGAACTGTGAGCTGGGTGTGAAAATGAGGCAGATACCCGCTTGCAGTCGATGAAGGCTGGCTGGTGTCATGTCCTGAGAATAGCTTAGGCCCGGGTCATGTGACCTGTCACCGTGTCCCCGTGACAGGCTTGCCAGGATGCCATAGGCCCGGGATGTGTTCCTCTGTTCTGCGCCATCAGCGGCATAACTGGGGGAAAATCCTCTCCCATACATCATTCTGATACGTGTCGGTATGTCTTGGGCCCCCACCCTCATCTGCTGTGAGGCGTTCCCTCCCCCCAGGAAAACCCTGGGGCTCCTGGTTTAAACATCTCCCCACTGAAGTTCACGCTCACCAAAACAGAGCTGGCACTCTAATGCACGTTAAAGATAACAACGAGAGGAATGTGTTTTAGCCTGACGCTAACTCCCAGGGATGCCTACCGCGATCCCGGCTGTAAATATCCACTGTCACTTCGGTTATTTAACCTCCTCTTCTAGGTGTGAGGGGGTGCGCACTTGCTCACACGCACGTGTGCCGGGGGGCTAGTTTTTCCGCTTGGGAAGAGTGGCTGTCTCTCAGGTAGAACGTCAACCCTGCTAACCTCATCGGGACTGGACACCCCCGCCCCCACAGGACCGAATACCGGGAGGATCTGCTCCGACGGTGAAGTGGGGAGACAGACGTGACTCACAGCCCAACTTCCTGCCCCTGCAGCTCCTCAGGAGAGGATTCTGGGTAATGCAGACCATATGGTGGGAACGTTCCATGACATTTATTGGGACCAAAAAGGGCAAAAGACAACTGTACTGTGACCCAGTGACCCAGTAGTATGCCCGGACCCCCCCCCCCCCTCGTAGGGGAGGGCTCAGAGGATTAGGGAGCCTGGGGTCCCACCCCCGAGCCAGCCTGCCGTGGGGGGGTTCCTCTTTGGCCTCTGCACCACATTTTTCCCGGGGAAACCCCCCCCCCCCTTTAATGCAAACCTCTCTTGTTCTGTCTGTTTACCAATAACTCCACAATAAACAGCATCACTACTTTTCTCTACACAAAACAGACCTGAAGTGAGAATTGTTCTGGTCATTTTCCTGACGTCGTCTGGTTCATTTACGTGCAGCATTTACGTCCGCCCCCCCCTGCCTTCGCCCTCATCATGTGTGTGAGGCTGTCTGTCAGGTACGTAGCCTTGCAATAAAATTTACCATGCCAACCCCCCCCCCCCACTCCACATAATTTATTTCTGGCTTTGGGCCTGGTGTATATCTGTATGTGTGCTCACTCTGTGCCATACGCAGTGTAAGTGTACGCAGAAAGTGCTCCTGAAAGCACACAGAACAGTCATCAGGACACATAAATGGGGGGGGTAATGCAGGATGCCATGGCACTACAAACAGACAGAGCGTTAATCACCCCACCCCGTGCTACCTGTCCATATCTCCCCTCTTTTGTCTGTGGTTTAAGTGCTAGCTGAGGGAATGGTGCTAAACAAAAAGATTGGTTTCCTGGTGCATGGCTCAGTTCAACTCTGAACGAGTCTGGACAGGCAGCATCCCCCCCCCTCCGCCCGCCCGCCCGCCCCATGATTCCCTGTGACTCCCTGTGACACTGCGAGTCCGTTTGCATAAGCTGTGTTATCTGTTTTGTTCTTTGAAAGCTAGGCCCCCCCCCCCCCCCCGCAAAAAAACACAGTGCCCCAGGACCGGGGGGGGTTTAGGGGGGGGGCCGCCGCGCCCGCCCCCGGGGGGGGGTGGGGT
>JAODKN010000111.1:525863-539995 GCA_026774425.1 Petrocephalus zakoni
CCATGCTTCACAGGGCAGGCACTCTCCTGATAGGCCCCATGATTCACAGGGCAGGCACTCTCCTGATAGGCCCCATGCTTCACAGGGCAGGCACTCTCCTGATAGGCCCCATGATTCACAGGGCAGGCACTCTCCTGATAGGCCCCATGCTTCACAGGGCAGGCACTCTCCTGATAGGCCCCATGATTCACAGGGCAGGCACTCTCCTGATAGGCCCCATGCTTCACAGGGCAGGCACTCTCCTGATAGGCCCCATGATTCACAGGGCAGGCACTCTCCTGATAGGCCCCATGATTCACAGGGCAGGCACTCTCCACGCCAGGTCAGTGCCGACAGAGCGGCATGGACACCAGAAGCTTTCCTGTTTTTCACTGTCATGTTACATGTTTTATTGAAAACCGGGGTGCAGTTTCCATAGATACACTGTATCTACGCATAGGCAGGTCACCTCAGACTTCATGTCAGCCTCCTTGTAAGTCATGCATGAATCAGTGAGCGGTGCGCCCCCCCCCAGGCGAGGGCGTGAAGCGTGCTGCAATCCGTTCTCATCCTGAAACAAGTCCCCCCCCCCCTCCTGTCCAAACACGCTCTTCCTCTTGAGGGACAGGTAATTAATTCCTTGAACCAGATGTGGGAAATCTGGCCAAATGTCAGGGTGCTCACCAGCACACGTGTACCTCTAACTGTGAGAGTCACTTCCTCTAACCTTCGTGGTTCGGGACGGGCTTATGGAATATAAAGTACTCCGGGTTTCCCTACCCGTCTTTTGTCACTTATTCATATCCCCAGCTCCCCTTTGCCATCTGCTGCCAGCTCGCTTAGTTATCTGAGTCTCTATGGTTACGCCAGTGCTATCTCAGGATATCCAAAGTGTGACATTCCAGTGAGTACTCTCTGGATAATGAAAACCTTTAAAGGTAGTTCAGGTAAGATAATTACCCTCTGCTGAGGTCCTAGTCTGAGGCCCGGGTTACAGAGGAGAGACCCAAGCATTATTTCACACTTATTTCACATCATTTCACACCCTATCCCATCTTAGTTGTCGGGTTTCCCACACATGGCAGCCTGCTTTAGTCTTTTCCCAGGAAGAGTTTATATTTCCACCCCCTAACAATGGGAGGAAGCCTAGCACAGGGGAAGTGAAACCTTCAGCCACCCCAAAAGCTTAAGCTGTGCCACCCATTTGAAAGGATATGGGTTTGTCCGGGGCAGATGTTGGCATGGGTCTGGAGCTGGACACAGGCTGCTGGTGTTGTAGTTTTCCCACATTGGAACCTGAGGCCTGTGGCAGGTGGGTGCAGCCGCCGCTTTAAGGAAAATGCCTGTTTAGGATTTGGCATCAACTTGAATGGGTAGCAGTCGGGCTTTGTGGGGGCTATATGGGGACAGGGTGGATGCACACACTCCCTCCAATCCAAATCTCCCGTTTCTGGTCTCCCAACCTGAGTGACTGGCTCTCTCAGGTTTTGTCAAGCCTGATCAGACAAGCTCAGTGCCCACAACCCTCCCTCCCCCCATTTTATTATACCATACATAAACACTCAAACATGCCCCTCCCCAAGACGCTTAGCTGGGGGCTGGAGGGCAGCAGCTACTCTCCCCCAGAAACTGCATTTCATTCTGCGGGCTTTGGAACTCTTCCGCATTGCCCCAATGCAGCAAAGTTTGCGTTAAACATGATCTTTTCCTCGCTCGTCCAGACGAGGATCTAGCTAAGCTTGTTTAACGGAAGGACGGCGCTCTTTCCTGGGGTGTAAGGTCATGCTGGGGTCACCCCTGCCCAAAATCCCCTTTCTTTACATTGTTTGGCAATAGCACGCAAGAATTTATTAATCTGACATCCGCTCCAGCGGATTAATCCGAAGAAACCTTTGATCAAGAGGCTGTGGCCTTATTATTTCTTGAAAATTTGAACCAATCAGCAATAATCAATTAGCAGAACAATGAGAGATCAAAGGTGACGAGGAATGCGCATTAATCTCTGCTGGTGCACAATAACACGGGCTCATTAAGGCCTGGGCGGTAATCACAGAAAGGCAGCACATTAAACGGCCATTAGCCGTGATTGATGGAGAGACGGCCGTAGATAAACAAATGGCCTTATTGCACCCCTTCACCTGAGAGGAAAGGAAGTCATTCGCCCACGCTCCCTCGCCAGCCGGCACTCCTTCCATCAAGCTTAGGGACTGTCCGTCACTCCACACCTACGCAGATAAGGCCAGAAGCGTTGATGGAGTGAGTGTGTGTGGAGATGTGCATCTGTGCTCTAGCGAAGTCTGGCAGGCAGTGAGAAGTGTGGAGCACAGACAGCACGGGGGTCCGGCCAGCCTGATGTTACCCCTGAGTCAGTAGCTGATTTGCTGGGGGTGCAGGGGGCCTGAGACAGGCTCTGTTAGCCTATGCAAACCGCTCCCCTTCCTGAATTAGGTGAAAAGACCCCATCGCTACAAGACTCACCCGGTAGGAATTCCAGGATCTCTGGACCAAATGTCGCCCCATACTGATCCCTGTCCCTGTGGATGAAGTAGCCTGGCTTTAATGCCCTGTTGGGCAGGGCTGTAACACCCCCCCCCCAAATCCCCAATTTCACTCAGTTTTGAAGTGTTCTGCTGACCTTTTGTAGGTTGAAATGGGTGCCAGTTCTTAGGAAACCTGGAGATGTGGGGATGGGTGTCTCAAGGCAGAGCCGGGAGGGTGGGGGGTGCTAACAGACCACCTCAGGCAGCGTCCCACTCAATAAACTTCTGGTGCCTCCAGATTCTGCTGGCTGACTCGATAGGGCTGGGACCATGAAACTGAGTTTGACAGATCATTGCCAGGCTCTTTGGTGAATATGCCCCCCCCAAGCTAACCTAAGAGTACGAATGCACGCAAGAGTTGGTGACTGTGTACCACAGCGAGGAACAAGGACCGGAACGCATTCCCTGCATCAGAAGCAGCAGCTGCAGCTATGTGCAGCTACACAACTCAGTTCTGCAGGGGTTGGAGTTCCCACAATCCTCTGCTGGAGGCCAGGTTAAACGAGGTCTCTTCCATGGCAGCAGGATGACATCCGGCATCCTATTTTTGACCGCGCCTGTGTTTGGAGATGAGGGTCGCGGACAGACAAAGACGGATGGTCTGGCCTGGCCAGGGTCCTCGAGACGTTCTCCCATGCAGTGGGGAAACAGGCGGCTTGCTGGACGCTCGCCAAACCAAATGTGCCACGGAACGCTGGTGGAAACGGAGATCGCATTTCTGTTTCCTGAGCACTGAGCCAATGCCAGGAACCGAGGTGGGTGGGGGGGCAGCGATGAGAGCTGAACCAGGGGGGTAAAAACAGACAGATCGAAGGACTTTACTTAAAAAGCACTGGAAGGATGCTCCCAGATGTAACGATGGCAGAAAGCTGCTTCTTAAAATGGGACAAGCTGTCCTTCACTCCATGACGCAAGCCTCACGGGATTCTGGGATGAGCTGCCTGTATGTTAACGATTAATCCCGGCACCTGAAGACCCTTCACTCCCTCACGTGACGTCATGGGTCGCTACTTCAGGCGCTGAAAACCAGAGTGCGCTCCCAACGGAGAGCAGTCACGAATCCACCCCCCCCCAGCTGCATGCAGTTAAGGGCTCTCTTGGTTTAAACTGAAGCTGTTGAGTTTCCCTGAAGCCTGACTGGACGAGTACCAGCATTTGCTGTCTGACAGAGAGCCGGGCCTTTCCCATGTTTATCATGTTCGTTGCTTAATGAAACGCGGCATGTTCTTCGTAATGGGCGCGCTAATTGGGAAAACATGGGTGGACACGGAGCTTTCCTGGAAACAGGGATAGCGGTTCGTTAGTTTGTATCTGCTGTGGTGTGTGACCTTGCTGTCAGGGATGTGAGGATGTCGTGAGGGTGCTTTTTATGACATGTCGTATCAAGTCCGGTCCGACCAGCCTGGGCCCCCCCTACTCCCTCTAGCCTAAATTTAAACCATTCCCGGGGCGACCTTGAACAAAGACACTAGCGTCCGCCAGGAAAGTGGGCCATGACTGCATACCCCCCAACTCCCCCCCCGCCCGCCCCCCTGTCCCGGTGGAACGGCTGCTCTGTGCTCTGAAACAACAGGAAGCACGTGTGGGAAGGCAGATAGGGGGGAGGGGGGTGGCTCGAGTTGACCTGGACCGCGCTGGATCACTTCAGACTCCCCCTCCTGGGACACTTCCCCATGTAGCTGGGATGGCGGGGAGCGAGGGGCATGGGGAGCCAAAAAGGGAACATGTGAGGGGTGCCAGTATTTCTATCCGTATCGCAGGGCGGGGCAGCAGGTTGTTGGTCCCGTCTGCCACAGTAATGAGAATCACACGGTTTGAACACATCCTGGTACACAGGTCACATCTGAGCTTCACTCTACCTTGGGAGAAACATCCTCCTAACCCTAACCCTAACCCTCTCCTAACTCTAACCCTGACTCTAACCCTCTCTCCCTCCAGTAAAGGACCCGGTGGTCGAAGACACCCAGAAGAGGACGCATGCCAGGTCCAGCCAGGGAGTCAACTTCTCCCCCTCAATCTTCAAGTCAGCATGGATCGATAGAAACCAAGAGTCTGAGTCTGTTTCCGCAAAAATATCTGCTGAACGATCGTCAGAAACATGCAGGTATACATGGCAGTCTGCAAAGTTTTTCTTTATTTTTTAATCAGGCTGAGTGTGCTGGGGGCTCCCCACATGCCCCCTGGTGGTAAGATAAGCATATGCCGCCCACTCTGAGCTGTCCCCAACCTGCCAACGTCAATGTTTGCCAAGTACAGTAGATGAAACGGGTGTGGGGCCCTGAAAGGGAGCCCTCGAGTCACCGGACCCCTTTCAATAACACTCCAGGGCCAAAACGAGGCAGGAAGCACGCTGGCAGGATAACACCCCGATCCCCACTGGGCCAGAACCCGGCCGAGTCATGCTCGTTTCAGGCAGCCCTTCCTTGTGGAATGGGGCCACCGGGAGTCATGTGACCAGCTCACCCCAGCGTGCCTCGCTTCCTGTGCGGTCGCTTCGTCACCCCGGAACAGATGACCAGGATGGTCGGCGGCGTCGGACTGAGGACCGAGACGTTTATCTGCAGGCGTGATGCAGGAGCTGATACCGCAGTGAGTCATGCACAGGCATGCGCGCACTGGCGCGCAGACGCACATAAACACAGCGCGCACAAACTTTACATTAAAGCTAGTGCCCGTCCTGTCGGGACATGTGGGTAATCAGTGCGAATCCAAAACAACCGTGGGGGGGGGGGGTGGGATGGCGTGTTACTGCAAACCCTGCAGCTGTTGTGATGGGAGATACAGTGCTAGCAAGGGCTCAAGATGAGCTACCCCCCTGCTAGACACACATATGGGGGGGGGGTCTCTGCTGCCCCCCCGAGGGAGACCTAGCTTTAGAAACTGACAACATTGACAATTACCATGACAACATCGCTTCCACCTTTATCTGATCCCATCCCAGGCTTGACATCTAATTTTATCTATTTCCTCCCCAATCTCAGTGCCCCCCCCCTCCACCGCATTCAGAATAACGTGGGGATAAAGGCTCTCTGGATTTGCTGGAATAGTACGGAAAGGAACTCCACACTGCTAACGCTAACCCGGGAAGGGCGACAGAGGCCGAGCCCATCATGCTTGCTGTGGCTAAAAAGATTTTATGAAAAAAGGAAAGAAAATGAAGGTAGGGGAGAGGGAAGAAGTCCATGCCAGACTGGGGAGCTGACCTAGCACCTGGATATCTTCCGTTTTACCCCCCCCCCCCAAGCCTTGGCCCCGTTCTCCCTCTCTTTCCCCTGACTCCGCCTCCATTGCCTGCTTCCCTTCTCACTCATTTTTCGGGATCCAAACCCTTTTCCAAGACCAACAGTAAAAATAAACACAGTTCTTGGGAACCTGTGCGCATCCAAGGGAAATTCAGCTGTGAAGCAACGCCACTGTTATATAAGCCGTCTCCAGTTTACATCACAGTTGTTATACTTCATAAAACAGAAACACACACACACACACACACGCTCTCACATTTAATTGCAAATGTTCTCCGTATCCAGACGGGGCCATTTGCGGTGCGCCAGCCTGGTTTGGGGGGAGGGGGACACGCAGAGACGCAGGCCAGCTTGAATGCCTGGTGACCGGCTTTCCATCCCGACAACGGCGACAAGCAGTTTCCTAACCCTTGCTTTTAACGGCCTTTATTTATAACGGAATTATACACGGCAGCGACCGCGAGCTTGCAGGGAGGCGGCGTGCAGGCGGGGGCTGAGAGGAAGAGGAGGCATTCGACACGCCGCTCTCCGTTTCGGCTGTTTTGAAACGCGTCGGGTCGTAACCGAAAAAGCACGCGCCCCTCTGCACACTGAAGATAACCTGCAATTAGGGCAGGAGGAGTGCAGCTAGTCAGTCAGCAGCAGTGCGGGGCACCTCTGGTATGGGGGTGTACTGAAGAAATTACATAATTCTTGTATGGGGGGTGGCATTCTTTCTGTGAGGCCTCGACAGCCAACAGCACGGCAGAAGTGTCCCCCTCTCCATCAGTCACTCCCGGTTGGGGTAATCTCTGCCCCAGCTGAAACTAGGTAGCTATTAGTGTCTGAGTAATCAGTCGGTCACCTGTGTCCAGCTGTGTTTACTTAAAAGTGACACGTGGGCTTATCGTGAGTCCAGCTTGGGAGTTTCGTTTTGTGTCAGTCGTTCAGTCTTTGGTCAGAGACGTTGCTTCGTGTCGTGTTAGAGCCTCACGGGTCAGAAAGTAAGTGGTTCCATCTTGGCGAGGTGTCTGACAGACCACGGTTGGCCTAGACATCATTTCGCACCGTCGTCTTGCATTTTCAGAAGAGCGTTCCAGGGATGTCCCACCGGTGCGTGGCGGTCCATGGGGAGAACATGTTGAATCGCTGACATCTCCATCTATCCTGCCTCATTCTTGCCACCACGTCCTTCGCTGCCACGAACCCTAGTCCTGGACCTCAGACTTATCTTTCCTGTAACCTCACCCTCACCGCAGTGCCCCACGCACTTCCACATATCAGCTGGAATGTCCCTTTAGGTACAGATATCCAAGATATCATCTCACACATATTTTTCATGCATCTTAACAGGGCTTCTTTATGGGTATAAAAATATTGTGGGATTGAGTATATAATGTAGGGGTCTCACATACTTGGGTACAACAATGGCATATTATGTCTGAATTTCCCCAGGTTGGGGCATCCTGCCATGTTTTCAGAAAGCGTCTCTCCGTACGGATCCATCGCCTGGAGCTGACAGCCTCTGCTAATCTGCGGCATCTCCAGCCTGAGACGGGGAAGCAAGAGGGGCATGTTGGCAAAGTCCCTCTTAAAGCCGGTCACGGTGGGATAAGAGCTCCGGGGAGATAAGTGCTCCTCCATGGGGGTTGGCGGGGCCCGCAAACACGTAGCGGCCGGGGCCCCCGCGTCCACATCTGCAAACCGTCAGAGTTTCCGCGTCAGCGCTCGAGGTGTTGATAAGCCACAGCACGTGTTGGGCCCAATCAGACGGTGAATCAGGGAGGGAGGGAATGTGACGGGGGGGGTGGGTGTCACTGGTATTCGTAGTGGAAGCATGGGGCTCAAATCATTTTAACTCCTCGCAGCCCAGTCCCTGTTGCTTGGCCAGTAGGGCAAACCGTACGCTTGTCAACAAGCCCATACGCAACAGTCTATGACTAGAATCTTTATGCTTCACTTTCCCTACTTTATTACCCTCTAATTACATCACGGCAGACCCACGCATGGGGGTGTTAGTCTGGGTCCCCTCCATGGTGCAGCTCTACCCTACACTACTCAGGACAGAGTCACCTCGTCTAAACATTCCAGAATCCTGCAACAGATGAAAGGTAGTATTGGTAGATCGGTAGGGTAGTATAGGTGGCTAGGTATACCACATTGTGTAACTAGTCTGGAAAGTGAAAATAGGCTATGAGGACTGATCGGCAGGTCTTTGCTGAGCTGGTGACAGCGTGGTTTCCTCCCACATGTGATGTGACCTCGCCGGCGAATGCGGTTCCTCTGATGTGGTTCTTACCTTTGCTCCTAGACTCTAATCATCTAATACCTGCAAGGGTTTGCTGGCGCTCATGTGTAGGTTTCCAGAGTAAAAACTTTAGTCCCTGATGCTGGTCATCAATCTCTTTTGGGTGGGTGGGGGGTAGAGGGTGCCTGTTAGATTCTGGGGTTCCCCCGGAGCGGCTGAGGAATATAGGGATTACTTAGGGATTTTCAAGGTGGGGGGGGTTGCAAAAAGGTCCAGACTCATAAGCCAAGTGGGGGGATTGACATTAGGCAGCTGTGCAGGATGTGCAGGCCGTCAGCGTGGGAACGCCGTGGCTGCTCTCCCAGGAGGGGACCCCCCCATCCTTCCTGTCAGGCTGCCGCTGATGGCTGAGTGCCGCGTGGAGCGGAGGTGGCCCCCACGTGCATGTCGTAACGGCGTGACACCCGTGCGGCAGCAAATCCTTGTGAGCCCGTGTGTCTTTGGCAGGGCATGACTAGAGACTGATGAGGTGTCCTGCGCAAGGGTCACCCAGGGCGTCTGGGACACCAGGGTATTCTGGGAGCAATATTTGAGGCCGCACCACCGTCATACCAGATACCTGGAAGGTCAGTGAATGTCGTGGTTACAATCCAGAACCTCAGATCCGGAACCACAGATTCTTTATTCCCAATCACCTAAAAAATAAATCCACTCACCAGTGCAGAGGAACATCTGTGCCGGTGCAGAGATCTAGCGCCGCTCCGCAGGACGCCCGGAGCATGACTCCGCATATAAATACCCCGATTGCTGCCTGCTTTTCCGCAGCACTCTTCCACAGGCTTTGGCCTAGCATGGCTGGCAGAGAGCCCCCCCCACTTAATGGCCAAAGTGCCTCCGTTAAACGTCCAAACCCACCACTTTCGGTAATCGCCCCACATTATTGTGAATTCAATAAAAATAACGAGTCCCGATTTTTTTTTTTTTTTTTTTTTAGGGTTGTAATTACGGGAATCGCAGACCTGTGGGAAACAGCCCTAAAAATAGTGTGCTGATGGGGGGGGGGGGAACTGGACTCAGCGTGACCGCCGCCCCCTGCTCCCTCTGTTTACTGGCCCTTTTTGATTTGTGAGCCTTGTGTTGTACTTAATCATACAGCCCCCACCTCGCACTCTGGGCCTGCTCTTCCTATATGCTGGGTGTCTTACTAGGGCTACCTTAAGCCAGTTTTACCCGGTTCCCCGTCCCTCTTTCTGGTTCTGTGGGCCAACCCATTTGGCTGCCGGCCGGCCGGCCCAGCCGCGGCGCGGGGTGGATCCTCGCATGTGACGGGGGTCTCTTTCCACGGCACCATTGCTGACGGGCCCGAGACCTCGTGAGAAGCAGTGAAAGCCCGCAGAGGCAAATATATTGGCGTCTTGGAAGGCTGGGGTTCAGCAGCTGTTTCTCATTCCCCACCCCCCTCCCCCCCAAAAAAAAATATTAGAAACACAAAACTGTACCTGAACTCTAAATTACAGGAAAGGATCTTGGGAATGAGGCTGCAGGGAAGGAAAGGCCAGATAGACCCGTTAATGTGTCCACCGCCCAACCCCCACTCCCCTGATCTGCCCACATGCTCTCTTTATTTGTGTGTTTAGCTTCTGTTGGAGAACTGCTCTGAGGGCTCACCATTATGGGGCGGCATGAAATTCACATGTGTTAAAGAGCACATGTATGTTCATATGGACACGTCAGTGTTTACATATGGTTTTGTATCTATGTGTGTGAACATGGGTTTTGTGTTGTGTGCTGTGACAGCCTGTGTGACAGTCACAGTGCGGCCCTCAGTTCTGCACTGGGGTTTCTATGGCACAGCCGTTGTTTGGGGGGGGGGGATAGATGCCTCATGGCCTGGTGGACTCGGTGCCGGTGGTGGGAGGCCAGGTGCTCCCTGATTGGCAGGGTTAAGGTAGAAATGCACAGTTAATAAACAGCCCTCTCTGCTAACTGGCTCACACACTAACCAGATCCACGCTGAAATGATGATTCCTCCCCCACACTCTCTGCCCCCCCCCCCCCACACACTTAACACAGTGCAGAACCTCACTTACAAACTACCTGAGTCCTGTGTGCATGCAGGAGCCCCCTGCACGCACGCCCGTGTGTGTGTATGTGTATAAACACGTGTTCACGCTGCGTTCATACCTTTCCGGCCTTTCGGGTCTGAAGTCCATAATGAGCGCCTCCTGTCCCTCCTCGTGTCTCGGGTTATGAAGCTCATCGTTTTTCTGGGGGGTGAGGCGTGGGGATGTCGCGAGGACACAAAGGCCTTTTGTCTCATGTATCTGAGCAGGGGAAGGTAAACGCATGAGATGAAAGGATCGCGACCACGACCGGGCGCGATCCGATCTGATCCTAATTATGTGGGCATGGGGGGGGGGGGGGGTGCTGGTTACGCTGGGGAGGATGTAACTACCCACCCGCCAAACCCCGTCACACACACTTTGTGCGTCGGCGCCTAATTCCTGCTTTCTGTTCCTTTCAGCACTAGTGGATCAGTGGCATGCTGCTGCTATTTGCTGTACTTAACAAAAGTATTTCTTAAGGTATTTTAATTACTGTGTAAAAATCTAAATATCCTCTTATGGCTCTCTTTGCTAAAGGACGTATGATTTCTGTTATTTTTTAATAAGAACTCGCTCTGCCCAAAGGGGGGAAGAAAACAGTAAAGAAAACATGAACTGTCCTCCTGGTTAAGAAAGCAGGGTTTAACTGTAGTGTCGGATTACCTGAGAGCGGCGCTTTCTAGAGCAGCTAACTGCTCCTCATACTAACTGCTTTATTTTCCCCAAGGGCGCTGTGGAGCTCTGGGCTGGACTGTGCTGGATAATTATGCTAATTCTGAGTGTAAAGCGTCTATAGTGCGGAGGCCTCACTCTGATACCATCAGGGTGGGGTGTAAGGCATGTCACACAAAACAAAGTAAACCCTTCCTGGGGGGCTGAGTAATAACTAGCTGGCTTAAGATAGTAAAAATGATGGTAAGATGATAAGATGGTTAAAAAAAACTCAAAATGGTCCCATAAATGAGAGAAAGATCATACTTTGGAAATTATTAGTTTTTGAGCACATACCACTGACCTTTAAGTTTAAGGTCGACCAATAATTTATTTTACTATGTGCTCTTTTTTGTTGATTCTGTCTGCTTATCTCAGTAAACAGGGAGCTAACTGAATTTAAAGCGACAAAGTTAGATGTTTGCCGTCCATGAAAGCAGCACAACAGGAGGACTCACCATTCGCTGATGCATTGATGACTGACCTATAAGGAGAGTTGTGGGCAGGAATTTGCTCACAGCATGTTTGGTTGCACCCCTGTTCTGAGCAAAAGGACTGTTAGCACTAAGGTTGGTAAGAGAGGATGTGGGGGAGGCTGGAGGTAACTGGGATCCAGGAGGGGGACGAGTCAGCTGTTGCTGTTGGGTCATGTTAGCAATGCAGAGTGTGTTTTATGTCTGAACCCTACATGTAGCCAATGGCATGACCCAGCTCCATGCCCCCTTACCCCCCCTCCCCCACCTCTCTTTTGATCGGTCATGTGCCAACATTAGGGGATGTTATTTTGGGATCAGACTGCCCTCTCCTAGGCTGTCTGCCTGTGCCCCCCAAGCTCTCTGCCTGGCAAGTGCACATGCACACAAACGCCGAGGCTGTGCGAGTCACGGGGGGAGGCTGCCCCCAGCTGCACCCTGTAGGGGATGGGGGGGGGGCGTGTGTGATCCCAGACTTGCAATGTAAACAATCCCAAGAGTCGAGCTTTTAGAGTGTAGAAGAGGAGCTACAAACAAATGGTTGTTTTCAGTGGCACAGCAATGAAAGCAAACATCTGCATCCTAACAGTGCCTTTGATGTCATTTCCTTTTTTCTCCATGGTTTCTCATTCTGCCATGCTGAATGGAGTAACATTTCCAATGCAGAGATGATTAGGATGCCTCTAGTACAGCCGCCTGATTCTGGGGTGATTCTGACTGTAGCTGGTGGATATGCAACAGGACAAGGTTTCGTCAGGCTTGGCATAGATCCAGATTAACTGATCCTGTAGTGCAGAAGTAGTTATGTATGGATGGATGGATGGATGTTGAATGGATGGGTAGTTAGTAGGGCTGCTAAGTCTGGGTAAAATATGAATCATGATATTTTCACTTAGAGTTAAAATTTTGATCATTACTGGAATGGGGCTGTCAGATCAACTTTGCAGAAGGGACACGCTCCTGGTTTTTAATAAGCGAGTACTAAAACAGATCTAAACGTGGTCTGCTTTTAATTATAACACTTTCAAAAGTGTTCATAGCAGAACTCTGTGTTAATCCACGCAAGCGAATGTGACCCCTATTCCAGTTGGAGCTGAAGGTTATCACTCTCCTCCCTCTTCCTCACTGTCATCGGAAGGATCTCCTCAAGTCTTTGCCGTTTTGCTCTTTTCTAACCCCTTTCTTCTCCTGTCATTTGTTGATGTAGTTCATAGAGGGACTGCTTGCTTTGACACAATGGACCTCCATGCTAATGCAAACTCTGCAGAACTGCTGTCTTATAAGAATGAGCTTGCACAGAGTTATCAATTAAAAATTTATATCATGCACCCTTAGTAGGTTGATGGGTAGTCTGGGCTCACCGTCAATGCTTGTCTGGCTTGGTGTATTAAACCAGATGATTAATGCAACCACAGTGACAGAGACTGCCAATTGTCTAATTTACCCATCTTAGTTCTCAAGCTCTACTGTGTGATATTAAAGTTCTGCAAAGATCAAGTATCTTCTTTGTTTCTGTATCTTAAGCATGTGGTTGGAAAATGCTGCATCCGCGCCTCAATTGGGTGATGCCTGCACTATTCTGATTGGCAGCCGCCACCGTGTTCCCCCTTCACTTTAACAGCTTAATTGATGGTCCACCTCTGCAATCTCCAGGTGATATCAGTGGACAGCTAAACATGGACATAACTAAATGACTTCAATGTAGAAGGCCTCTGAAATCCATACTCCAGTAATCCGTACTCCAGTATGGGTATGAGGCAGCAGCCATTATTGGGGCCATTCATGTGCGTGGTGGTCCCAAACTGTCATGGTGCAATACACTCCTGTCCAAATGGGTACCTGCCATTCATTTCTATGGGAAGAACCCTAATCCCAGTCATGACACCCTTAACCCCTACCCAGCCCTAACCTTAACCATAAGTAATCAACCCAAATACAAGACTTTTGGCATTTTTTTTATTGCATTTACAGATTTTTTATAAAATTGAGGTTATCCAAATGGGGACCTGAAAAAATGTGCCCAAAAGTAGGGAAATATCTGGTTTTACCACACTTTGGGGACATTTTGGTCCTCAAATGTGATCTAGGCAAACCCAAACACACACACACACACACACACACATATTTGTATTCATATCTTTGAGGGGACCCTCCATTCATTTCTATGGGTAAAACCCTAATCCCAGTTATGGCAAACTTAACCAGCCCTAACCGTAACCATATGTAACCAAACGAAATACAAGACTTTTGGCTACTTCCATTTAGTTTTACTTTAGTTTTTCTGTTGCAGTCACAGATTTTTATAACACTTACTGAAACAAAGTTACTGAGAGTAATTATCCCCACAATGTCAGAATAACAGGTTCTTGTCACATTTGTCAGGACATTCGGTCCCCATGATGTAATAAATACATAACCCCCCCCCCCAACACACACGAACACTCAGGCACACCCCTGGCTCGCTTGCACAACACAAACACATACTCCATCTTCAGCCAGCCCCACCTTAAGCCCCCCCCCCCCATCTGCCTCATTCTGTTTCCATTCTTCCGTTCAGCTCCCTGATTGTAGTTATTGTCTAAACAGACAGATCCCCTTGGTGAGCAGAGATCTTCTGATGCCTGGCCTAGATGTGGGGGGGGCATCAGATTGCAATGCAGCCTTTGGCTCTGTCCCCCCCCCCCCACACACCCCAGAGACATCTGAGAGCGTGTACGTGCCAGGCAGGAGCAGGAGGTGTGATTTACCTGTGGAGAGAGCCCCTTCCTCCCCCACCACCACCACACAATGGTCACCCCCCCCCCCCCCCCCCCGCGCGCCGGGGGGGGCCCCCCGGGGCAGGCCAGGCGGGGCCG
>JAODKN010000111.1:569059-580113 GCA_026774425.1 Petrocephalus zakoni
CCATGTGATTGGTTGATTAGATAATTGAATTAATGAGAAATTGAACAGGTGTTCCTAATAATCCTTTAGGTGAGTGTAGTTCGGGACTGGGCCTGCATCATCACGATTCAGAAATTTCAAATGACAGTGCCACCTGCTGTCTTGGAGATCAACGTATTTGTGTGCCAGCAGCCTGTGGGATGGGATGGGGTGAGATGTGGGCGGAGCTAGAAGATAAAATCAGCCTCAATTTCCTGCCACCAAATAGAACCTCATCTGTCATGCAGTCACTTTCCTCAAGCCGCTACCTTTGTGTACATGATCAATGAAAATTTTCCATAATCTCGAATGTATTACTTAATATTTCACATTCTGTTATTTGTAAAAGTTTGATAGATAGTGTACAACAGCCCTTGAAATCCTCAATTGCGGTAACCTCCGAATAACTAAGATCAAGATGATAACACTTTCTTGGATGTTGGCTGATAGAAATAACCCACAAAGAAAATGAAAGAAGCACCCTAGCATCATGAAAATGCATTTTCATGCATAATAATGGTTCACGTTGATGTTTACTTAAAATTTTAAGATTTCACCAAATCATGCTGAAAATATCGTTGGCTCCGAATTTTTATTTCATATTTACCTATAATTTATTTTACTAGCCTGTAAACACCACAAAAATCTCATCAGAGATATCCAACCCAGATAAATTTGGGGAAAGCAGGGTTTATTTATTGCAGAGACTTTATCAACAGTTCTTTCCAAAAAAACATTCAAAAATGTAGTGGAACTTCAAGGCAGTTTCTCCTGTGCTTCCTTGTTTAAACTCCTGGTAACCTGCATACCAAATAGCTCTCTTTCACTGGTAAGAGAGGACACTACAAAATTACAACCATTGTAATTCTTTCTTGTGACTGTTTATTAGGACAGCATTGCAGTACCATACTGACTTTTGCAAACACGATCATGTTTATAAAAAAGCAAGTTATATTGCATAGATATTCAGTTGTACCTGAATCCACTGTTGATAACATAGTAGATGATAAAAATGGATTTTTAAAAAAAAGAATTCACCAATTCAGAGCCATCACTACTGAGCACTATGCTGGCAATCTTCACCAGCTTCCTGTTTGAAAAACACGTGTAGTGTGACTGTATGGTCAAATCCCAAATGTCTACACTTACTTTTATACGTACCACAATATACGCACCTTTTGTCTTTACGCTCTCCTTTTCTTCCTCTCTCTCTGCTTTCCTCTGACCTATTATTTTACAGTAAAAACATGAAACAGCATCTGACGCCATAGTTGACATCCTTATTACAGTACATGGTGATCAAATGAAGGCACACGGCACAGGGAAGTTCCCCACAAGTACTAAGCACCACCACTTTCTGATTTTCTGCAAGTCCATCCACAGAAACAAACATATCACTTTTTGAAGGACAAAGTAGCCCCAGTAAAGCACAATTCACTTGAATTGCCCACAACACACCTCAGTAAAGTCAAACCATGCTCCCAGCACGAAGTAGAGGGCATACTGGTAATGAGAAACTGTAGCAACAGTAACATTTAAATGATATCTGTATACATCTTAAACTCAATCATTCGCAGAGCATATCTATGGGTGTGATATTACCATCAAAACAAAAACCCCACAGTTATTGGAGAGTCCTTGTATTCCCAAGACCAAAACAAATTATCAATAATTATGGCATATGGCATAATTATGAATTAGGAATAAGATTTCTTCTTTCAGTGTAATTAACATGAACAAAGCACTTCTTAAATACTGAATATAATGTCACCACAAAATCATTAGCCATGAATTCTGGCCATGGTCCAGGTGACAGGAGCAGACAAATGTAAACAGCAGAACGTGTTAAACTTGGGGAAAAAGGAGCAATAAGGCATTAAGCTGAACAATGAGAAGCCAAAGCAATAAATACAAGTTATATAAATGAAGCAAAGCAGCTCCATCCGCTGGTAGTTGAACTTTATTCCTAAAACCTTGATTAGGATTCAGTTGATGGGGCAGTGTTGTCATACTGCATATTATGATAACACATATAGCACACAAATATAGATAAATATAGATTAACATTTGATTTTAAAAAGTGTCCAGATGAAACGTTAAAGTTCTGTGCACATACTGCGGAGACTTTTCAGCGAAGCACAACCAGCCAATAGAGCAGACGTAACTTCGGAACTATTATTTATGTTGTCGTCTGCTAATTAAGTTAAAAACTAAGTTGTCTTTTCTTACAGTTCCTTAATATGCATTTCTTTATTCCAGTACCACACATTTACTTGTTTTTTCTAGCTAAAAAAACATTTGGCGTAATTTCTGGGTGACAGGTTATTCATTGTGATGTGCAAAGTATTGCTTCTTCTCATTCTACTTACGCACATTATTTCAACTATTGCAACCTGCAGTATTGGAGCGTATAAATAGTCATCCTTATATGATGATTGAGTGACATCTCGCCCACTCGTAATTGTGGAACTTCGTGCATTTGTGTACGAATCAGCGGCCAAAAGTCACGTGATCCACAAATGTTTCGCGTTGCTGTGTACTTGTAAAAAAAATTTGTATCCATAAAACCAATGACCAATTCCAAAGATAAAATGTTTCTAATTGGTTTTATTCTGTCTTTATATTTGTGGAATACATTCTTTTTTTTGCTAGCTGTATTTTTATTAGCAAAATTCAATGTATTGGTTTGACAGCAGTGTTGACGTTTTGGCAGAGTTCTTGTTCCATAGTAACTTTACTATGTGGCCACGTGCCTGGTGCTGAAATTTCAAAGCGTAAAATACAGTGCCTAAATAATTGAACAGTTAAGTGTACCCGATTGTGCATAATTTCTGTTTTTACTGAGACCTCTGTCTTTTGGTACTCCAGCTGTTTTACCAGCTCCAAGGTAACATGGTGCTGAAGGTGATTGAGAACGGAAAGCACAAGGAGGTGGTCATTCGGGAAGGGGAGGTGGGTTCTCGCTCCTGGCCATGTGGACCATGCCAGCCATCCCAGTGATCTGTAATTCCGCATTGTCATGACAGTGTGCATTTCAATGGTGGTGATGTCACTACATGCCTTTTGGTTGGGGGGTGGGGTGGTCCTCAGATGTTTCTGCTCCCCGCACGGATTCCCCATTCCCCCCAGAGAGAGGCCAACACGATGGGTCTTGTGGTGGAGCGGAAGAGGCTTCAATCTGAGACCGACTGCCTGAGGTACTTCTGTGGGCCCATTGAGTAGCCGTGATTTGGACCAAACCCACATCTCTCATTATCTGGATTGAACTATCCCTCTGAGTGCTCTGTCTGTGTTTCAGGTTTTATGTGGACAACACCACAGATATTCTGTTTGAACGCTGGTTCTATTGTGAGGATCTGGGAGTCCAGCTGGTGCCCGTCATCCAAGAGTAAGATGGGCACTCTCAGAGCTCAACCTTGCCAGTAAACTGACCACCACGTGCCCAAGTATTAGCTCTCCTCTTACCAAGAGAAGAGGATGTCTGTAAAATAAAGCGCTTTTCTGGGAACAGCAGTGACGGAGGGGTGTGTGATAACCCTGCCCACAGGGGCCTGGTTACGGCGGTTTGATATGATTTCCACTCAGATAGTGGAAGCCTGGCAGATGTCTGCTCTGAGCTCTATTCACTAGTATGGTGTCTGTGGCAGGTTCCTCAAGTCCGAACAATGCAGAACTGGGAAACCAACCCCAGGTGAATGCTCCATTTCTCGTGCTGGAGGAGCATTCCCTTCACCCTCCTCCCCCCACAACCACACCACGCAACTTGTAGTAAAATTAACACTTCTAATGCTTGTGATAATTTGCACCCAGCTCAGCCCAAAATTCACACGTTGATCAGAGCTTCCTGTTACGCGGTGTTTATGCAATACCCGGCTTTAATGGCCGCCTCTCATACCACACATAGGGGAATCCTTCTGCAAGCCTCCTTTCCAGCTCAACACCATGAACCTGATGACGCCATTCAGCTTTGGGGCCTGGGTGTCTCGCCGGCGTGCCGAGCTGGACCAGGGACGACCGCTCGACATGTTCGGGGCACAGTTTGAAACCGAGGTGTGGTATCACCTGCTCAGTTACCCAGAGCGCTGGGGGGGGGGGGGGGATGTTGGCCTAGCGGAATGACTGTGACAGGCAGGGCAGACTTAGTTCTGCGGAGCCTTGAGGTCCATTAGGGGTGAAAGAGTGGCACTAGAGCCGGGAGGTGAGCTTGAATTTGCTGATAGTCTGCTATAATAGCAAGGCCTCCACTGACCTCCATCTCTTACCCTCCAGGCTGCGCTGTATGGACCAGGGCAGACAGCGGCATGCACACGCAACACTGATATTTGGATCTGGCAGCTGGTATGTCACTGGGCTGACCCAAAGCAGTAGGAGGTCTTGGAAATCACGCAACAGAGTCACTGAGTGATGTGTAATGTCTCTGCCTACAACGGGCCCCCGGGGACCTCTTCTCCCCATGTGCCCACCTACCTGTTCTACATCAGTCATCTCTGTCTCTCACAGGAAGGAACATCCCAGGTGACTGTGGACAGCACCCTGTACTCGCTGTCCCCCAGAGACAGCCTGCTCATCCCCGGTCAGAGCGAGTGAGTGGGCAAGCAGCAGGTGTATTGTAGCATAGGTGCAGAATGGAGGTGTGATTAGGACACGGTCAGTGCCAGAGGAACCTGAGAGCTCTCTGTCTTCCTTTCAGGTACCAGTGGGGCCGTAACAAGGGCTGTGTTGCCCTATTCATCACACAAGACCCTGAGAGGAAAAGCACCTATACCTGACCTGTGTCACTGACCTCAGATCAGTTTGCAGATAGACCACTGTAAACAGGGCACTTCCCAGTTTTACCTGCTTATTGGCGATTCCTTTTAATTCCAAATTAATTCCACTGTCAAATTATCCATTCCAGTTGGACTGTACTATATATGGAAATATGTGCAGTAATTAATATATTAATGTTTATACTGACAGTGTAAAAATGCCTGAGGGGAATGCATTTAGACTAATGTTTTAAAGTGGTGCATGTTGAGCAGTCACCTGTGCTGGGTGTTACATTTGCTCCCAAATGCCGCCACTAATGCGCATCTTTTACTTCATAATTTCCTGTTGTTCCCCATTGATAATTCTGCAGAATTAGCCACCTGTGCTCTATGTAATTTCTGCCAAATGTCACGCAACATCTTTTCTGTTGAGTCAAAGCCATTTCCGTAGCTGTTTCCGTCAATAATGCTGATTAAAAAATATGTTTTATGGGGAATGTGCACCATCACTGTATACAGCACTTCAATAGCAAATCAGTATTACTAATAGGGGTGTCAGGATGTGCTAATCTCCACAAGATAAACAATGGGTGAGTTCGACTTCATGCAGCCGCTTACAGCGCTGTCTTAAAGCGATGCATTCTAGTCTTGACACAGTGCATGATGGTTAGCTTTTGGCCAATCAGAAATGACCAGAATGCATCGCTTTAAGGGGCTGCATGAAGTCGAACGCACCCAATGTGATCACAATTTAATATAACTAGGACACAATAGGCCTATAACAGCCAATGAAACCAAAGAATGGCTTTCTAGAACAGTCTTCGATTTTCATTTGCATAGCGAGGTTATGCCAAACCATTTAAAAATCTCCCATTTAATTAGAATTTCAGACTTTAAGGAAGGACTCGCACACATTCATTCTTCTGTTCACAACAGACACAAGCCAGCGCTCACTTAGCGCGTCTTTCCGCCCGCCGGCTCGGAAGTGATCGCGTCCCGGCCGCAGCGGAGCTACTAACCATTTAAACGGAGGGTAGAGGGGCTCGGGTGAAAACTGTCACAAAAAATATTATCTGACTCGGCAATTTTCAGTGGGTCGTTTACACTTCTCACCCAGCAGCGGGGACATGGGGTTTAAAATAGTTAAAATGCTGAATTTTAACCCCAGAACTTTAATATGTTTTTGTGGCTTTACTGTAAAAATCATAGTATAACTGGAAGGCGTTTGAATTACTCATTGAAAATTATAAACGTCTTACACGCTTGTTCTACAGAGGAACTGCTGTGGGAAGTAAAATTAGATGTGTTTCATGGGCCAAGTACCCTGCTAAAAATAAAAATAACGTGACGAAAATCGCCTCGATATTTCTTAGAAATGACTTACGTTAATAAAACTTAATTGAAAGTGCACCAGGTTCTTAGGAGTTGTGCGTGCGTAAGGTGCGTCACGTGACCCGCATTACGCATTTTATTGATCAGACGAAACCAAGGTGTGAAACGTTTGAAGCGGTTTTGGCCATTTAAGGCCGCCCACCAGCTTCTAGAGGCTTTGATGTATTAATTCCAAATGCGCATTTCACCCCGATCGCAATTTCCGCTTCCACCCTTTTCTGCAGCAGGAGCGCCTTTTATCTGGGACTTTGGTTTTTTTTTTCTTCCGTTGTGTCTGTAATATACACATCATCCGGCGCTCACCTAGTCTTTTTAAAGTTCTGTCAGCGTATTAATTTACGAAAAGGTGCAGTTATGACGTATTCTAAATGTTACCATAATTATAAAAATGTTAACACTAAAATAATTCACTGACCCAAAATGTATTAAACAGAAATAATAGTTTGGTGGGTGGGTAGCTGTATGGGTTGGGACTCAGAAGGTTGCCGGTTCAAATACTGTGGTCGGCAGAATGAGGCCACCATTGGGCCCTTGAGCAAGGCTCTTAAGGAGGTCCCACATATATGCTGAGCTCTCACTGGCCTCTTTTCCTTCATTCTATACTGAGTTTAGGTCAGGTGGCCAGGTTATGTGAGGCTACACTATACCTTTTTTTGTGTTCTTTGTGTCCAGTCTTTTGAATATTGCTGTACTATATTCAGGCATTTAAGTTGCGATGGGATGTTGGTGGGGAAAATAATGAAAAGCACCCCTACCCCCCGAAGATCCCCACCCCGGTGTTTACAGCTCAGTCACTGTGTACATTTAAGCAGGGTTACTACAATGTGTAGTATTGACAGTTTTTCATATATAATAAGGTTATTTGAAAAACAGAAGGTGCCTCAGAATGGGTGCTCTTACTTATATTTGTTGATATACACACGTGGACAAAATTGTTGGTACCCTTCTGTTAAAGAAAAAAAACCCACAATGGTCACTGCAATAACTTGAAACTGACAAAAGTAATGATAAATAAACATTTACTGAAAATATACTGCCCGATGTCAGAAAGCTTGGTCTCAGTCGCAGGTCATGGGTTCTCCAACAGGATAATGACCGAAAACACACAGCTAAAAACATCTAAGAATGGCTAAGAACAAAACATTGGACTATCCTGAAGTGGCCTTCTATGGGCCATGATCTAAATCCTCTTGAACATCTGTGGAAGGAGCTGAAACATGCAAACTGGAATAGGCACCCTTCAGACCCGAGACAGCTGGAGCAGAATTGCTCATGAGGAGTTGGTCAAAATACCTGTCGACAGGTGCAGAAATCTCATCGAGAGTTAGAGGAATCGCTTGATTGCAGTGATTGTCTCAATAGGTGGTACAACAAAATATTCAGTTAAGGGTACCATCATTTTTGTCCAGGCCAATTTCATTAGTTTGTTTTTTAAAATGATTCTGTTGAGCAACAATTCAAAAGCAATGTCTGATTTTCATTAGTTAATTTTCAGTCATTTTTAATTTATTATTACTTTTGTCAGTTACTAGTGACCATTGTAGGTTTTCCCTTCTTTAACGAAAGGGTACCAAGAATTTTGTCCATGTGTAGGTGCTTTGTATTTGTGTAATGCAGGTATATGATCAGAAAGAGTAGCGAGAGCTGGCACCAGCTGGTTGAGATCTGTATAAATTCGGTTAGCGGAGCACGCCACATATTACTGTTTTGGTAAATCATGGAAGCGATATGCACTGAAGTGGCGATGAAGAAAGGGACAGCTCAGCAGCCACAACATCTTTTGGAAGAGATTCTGTATGGTGGATAAACAAGGTAAAGGGAAAACATTAGTGGTGTACTTTGTGCAATTTCAAGTCTGACACATTTATTAAACATAAGGATATGCCAAATTTATACAAATTATGAACTCTTGGGCATAGCCATACACCTCTCATTGATGTTTTAGGAATACTACTAATCTGCTTACCGAATTATGGGCATAAGTAAACGTAAATGTGTTATCGTGCAGCACTAATTTTAAGAGAAAAAATTAATTGCCAGTTTTCACTGACTAAATCTTTTAAGTGTATGCTAAACTATACCCAAATAATGCAAAAGTGCCCATTGTTATAGATCAGCTATCGCTGCTATAGATCAGATCAGTGTTCTACATGACTGCAGCCTTTTAATGAGGCCTCATATGACACGCTATCACACTTTTTGCAACATATTTGGGATAATGACCGGGATGAATATGCCTGTGTCACGCCTCCAGTTCACTGACTGCTCAGTTGGACTCCCGGTGAGGGTCTTGGGCCTGTCTGTACTTCTCCCCTCCTAACGTGCTTGGGTCAGTGCACACGCGTGTGCTTTTCTGTATGCCTCACTCCCAAGAAGGAGGGGAGGGGTGGTGGGGTCGGAGGCCTGAAACTGACCAACAGTCAAAATGCAAAGAAGGAAGTCGCACCACGGAGTAAACTTCTGTAAAGTGTCTGGCTCGGGCCCAGCTCTGGGCTGGCCCTTTGAGTGTCACTCAAATGCTTGTCCTCCAAACATTTGTGTGCTGTTTTGCACTGAACAGAAACACAGGCACAGAAATGTTAATAAACCATAATCATGCCCACAGTGCTGTAACCTCCGGGTCTCCCTTTGGCGTCTTAAGGATGAATCATAGCAGAGTGTTGCTGGGTGGGCGGGTGGGAGGGTTGGTGGGCGGGCAGATGGATCAGCCTCCCTGTTTCAACGTTAGCCGGTGATGGTTTTCGGTCTGGTTCATGGCCCACCCCACTACTGAGGCCATGTGCTGTGTTTGCCCACCATGTACGGTGAATTCCATGCCAGGAGAAAGAGATCCTGCAAGAAGACAAAGTCAGTTCAGCAATTGCGAAACAGAGTAGAAACCTCCCCCTCACCCCCCTCCGCAGCCATGAACGTCACCATTCTGTGTCTTTAAGCGGCAGGAAGTTCTGCTGCGCAGTCTTGAGAGTGTTCCTGAGAGCAGGGGGTGCTGCCTGGCTGTTTTTTTTCCGTGGTTCGTGTTTTTTTTTTTTGTCTTCCATTTTGTCCCACCTCATTTTTTGAAGCGGAAATTCAGGAATATTCTATATTCTCAAATCCTGCCCCCTCCCATACAGCAGGTAAGTTCTCAAGTAATTTGATATTGTTGCATTGGACAAGACTTCAGTAAAGGTTACGGATGATGCTGCCAGGAAGAGGCATGTTCTGAAAATATACAAATTAATACATTACATGGGATGTCCATGGAAACCAGTAAACTGTCATTTTGTTCATTTTAGTTTGAGAAAATGACTCCTGGAATATTTGCAGTTTATAACACTATAAATTAAGAAAATGACCACAAGTCAGTAAAAAAACAAGGCAAGACAGAAATCAATAAAACAAGATTCTCTTTATTAAAAACTGTTCAAATTAACAATGGAAAATGTATATCTGTGGTTGTCAGGTCTTCTTGGTTGATGAGGTCAGCTAGCTAAGCTAGACGTGATACAGTCATAGTAAGATGCCACTTGTATGAGGCAGCTACAGTGAGATATTGCTTAGTGATTGTTCAACTGTTTAATCAGAGTTTCTGTTTAGGTTCCAGATAGAAAAAAGATTCTGTGAAGATCAGCGTTTCCGGCCTTCGAGGGGCACAGCTGTTTCACACGCCATGTTGGCCAACTTTTCCGACGCGTGCCCAGAGTTTACGAAGCCACTGGTCAGCGTGCTGCCGACGTTCCTGTCCATCGAGTTCTTGCTGGGCTTGCCGGGCAACCTGCTGGCACTCTGGATCTTCTGCTGCCGGGTGCCGAACTCCGTGCCGAACACGGTGTTCTTGCTGAACATGGTGATGGCCGACTTCCTGCTGCTGGCTGGCCTGCCGTTCCAGATCGACTACTTCCGGCGCTGTGACAGCTGGGTGTTCGGCACAACCCTCTGCAATGTCACCCTCTTCACGATGGCCGTCAACCGCTCGGCCAGCATCGCGTTCATGATGGCCGTGGCAGTCAACCGCTACTTGAAGATCGTTCACCCACACCATCTCATCAACAAGATAACGGTGGGCCAGGCGCGGCTGATCTCGCTGGTGGCCTGGGTGGTGGTGGTATCCCTACGAATCCCCCTGCTGAGCAATACGCTCTTGTGGAGTGAGAACAATGTCACCCGGTGCCAGAGTTTCGGCAACACGACCGGCCTGTCCATGAGCATGAAGCTGCACTACGGTGTCCACCTGCTGGAGTTCCTTCTCCCCTTCCTGGTGCTACTTTTTTGTTCCTTCCGCATCATCTATGTGCTGCGGCACCGCCAGATGGACAAGGTGAAGAGAGTGCGTCGGGCCATGTGGGCGGTACAGACCATCGTGGCCATCTTCATCCTCTGCTTCATGCCCAGCTTCATCACCGGTGTGGTTGCGCTGGCGATTCCCCGCAAGTCCGAAGCCTTCAACCTGCTCGGCATGCTCTTCAGGTTCTCCCTGACGTTCACCTACCTGAACAGTGCCCTGGACCCCATCATTTACTGCTTCAGCAGCCCCTCCTTTCATAACGCTCTCAAGATGTCCTTCAACAGCCTGGGCCTGTTTCAGTTCCAGCTCAGCCGCAGGGGAAGCACCGTTAGTGAGGACTGACACCCCCACCTGCCCATCTTTGGGAAGGTGAGATACCCCCAGGGCCCTCCAAGGTTACTCCGAGGTTACTCTAGTGCAGCGGTTCCCAACAGGGGGGTCCTGGCCCACAAGGGGGCCTCAGCGAGCTCTGTGGGGGGTCGCGTCATATTTTAAAACATTTTTAGCAGTGGGCAATCAGGAGAACGTTAATTTTATTCCCTGGCTGACCAAAAGATGGACAAATGGACACCACCTACCTTTGTGAAGCTGGGTTTTCAACCATGACAGCCCTTAAAACCAGTGTGAATACT
>JAODKN010000111.1:587009-597815 GCA_026774425.1 Petrocephalus zakoni
CCCCCCCCCCCCCCCCCCCCCCCCCCCGCCCCCCGCGCCCCCCCCCCCCCCCCCCCCCCGCGCCCCCCGCCGCCGCCCCCCGGAGGGGAAAGGAGTAGTCTTGAGTCATGAAGGCTCATCTTCTGAGGCCCGAAGAAGAGCATTTTCAAGATAATCCTCAGTACACATGAAGGGTGAATTTTTTAATGACAGAAAGCTTGCTACTCTCCTACAGCTTCTCTTTCTCCTCGCAGGATGTTTGAAGGCATCTAATTTACTGTTCTGTCCCTGATGAGTCATGTCACCCTGAACTTCTGCAGTTCTGCAGCCCATGGGAAAAGGATTCCCTTATCTCCTACCCAATCCCACCCAGACGGGACGTGAGAACCGACTCAGTGGAGCCCAGACTGGCTAATTATCACGCTGATGGACTGGAAATCAATCTAGTGCAGTTTAACAGTCCTCGGCAAGGCTTCCCAAGGATGCTAATGACACTCAAATTGCCTCCCACATCTCGGGGAGGAGAAATCAGAGGTGGAAATCCTTATCGCTTTTAAAAGCATTTCCAGCCGACTGATGGATTTCAGCAGGTATCAAGTGCCACCGAGACCGCCGTCTGTAGAAACGTTTACATTTACGTTGATTAATTTAGCTTTTGTCCAAAACCATACACAAGCAAGGCGGATAATGCATCACAAGCAAGCTGCTGTCAAGGTGTCGCCGAGGCATAAGTGCAGCTAGGCTGAGCTTCCAACAAGGGACCAGAAACAAGTGGTGGTAGTTAGAAGTATCTGATCAGATTTATGTTTTTTCATTATGGCACACCAGGAGACATTTCCGAAATGCAAAATTCATTATAATCTCAGCACACTGAACAATTCTATTACAAATCTTGCATGTAAAAGGTGTTACATCTAGGAACTAAAATAAAGCCACAGTATTCAACTTTTTTTTCTAATTCTATTACTCTGTGTTTGCATAAAATTTGCTGCTGTAATACTTGAATACATACACGTTGCCTAGCCTTTAGCTTTAATTATGGTGCACATTCATCATGGCATTGTTCCCATATGCAATATCTTGACATTTTTTTATCCAGATTTGCATTCATTTACAAGATCTTGTATTGATGATAGGTCAGTTGAACCATTCCGTAAAGTCTTCTTCAACACGTTAAGGTCAGGGGGTGGGTTCCTCATGCTCCCTGAACCACTCTTTCACAATTCGAGCCTGATGAATCTTGGCATTCTCATCCTGGAATATCACCATGCCGTTAGGTTTAGAAATAATCCACTGATGGGATAACCTGGCCATTCGGTAGGTTCAGGTATTCAGCTGACTTCACTTTATTGCTGCGTAACATTGCTGAGCTGTAATAATGATCTAATCATTAAGTATTAATTAAGTATTTGCTAATATAAATTCTGGCAATCACTTTTTTGGCCAGGCAGGGTAATATGTGTAAGATGTGCAATTGCATGGTTTGGGTCATGTGACATAAATAATATATATTTGGATTTTCTTGCAATAAGCACACATTAAATATTTGGGAGTGAAGGAACAATGGAAAGCCCAGGGACAGTGATAAGCAGAGGAAAACTCACCAGTACGGACCCTCCAACGTGGCTGGAGTTATCTGTAAGTAAAGCCAAAATGCACAGGATGGAGAGAGGGCGTGGAGGACACTTGGTACAGATTGATAAGATCAGAGAGAATTATGGGAGAATTTCAGTAGAAGACCTCAACGGGCCTGACCGTGTCCCGGCTCAGCTTCCTCCTGGACCTGGGGTTAGCGTTGCCCAGTCAAAGAGCCCCTAGTTCCCTGTGCCCCAACCCTCAAAGACGAACAGGCATCCGCGATGCCATCTGATATTGCTGCTGGCTCTTGTCAAGGTGTGTCTCTGGTCTGCTGGCTATTGTCACTAAGTAGGTAATACGTAATGTGAGGTTTTATTTGTTTTGTTGGCTTGGCGGATATCAGACGGCCAGCTTGTCGATCTTCTGCTTTGAGGTGACTTATCAGCACATGACATGCCAATTACCCCCCTGCCTCTGAGGGTTTGGGCTTCAAAGATATCCACCGGAGAGGGGGTAAGTCCACTGTGTCTTTGCCTTTATTGAAACCATGCAGGTATGTCACCGGCCTTCTCTGTGCCCCACCCCCCGCCCACCTGTGTCCCCCAAGGATGGCTCTGTGATTATATTGCTGTTTGAGAGGGGGGTGCGATGGCAGCGGGACAGTAACGGGCAGGCAGGAGCCAGCACAGATCAGTGTGCGGCAGAGATGTGTTTCGATTCACTATGTTGCGTCTCTGAAGATGACTCCTCATTCCCATCTATTCTGAGACCACTCATAATGAGGACACTTACAATCAAGGGAGTTTCGGTAATCGAGTCTTTTCTGAGCATTTCACTCTGCGCCATGCTGTCGTTCTCGAATCATGTGACTTCTAGTGGGGTGGGGGGGGGGGGCGTCATGGCTTACCTTGGCAACCCACATTCCCCCGCCTCTCTGCTGCCTCTATTCGGCTGTGGTGATGGTAACTTCTCTTTCCCAGCATGCCGAGCGGCCCGTGGTTGGGGAGAGAGGACAGCAGGCTCTTGGGGGGCTGGACTCGAAGGCCGTGGGTACGGGGTGTGCGTGGAGCATGGGGCGTGGGTCGAGATTCTGAAACCGAAGGGCACTGGTACATGAGAAGTGCGAATGGCTGGGCTGCTTCAACAGCATTCATGGGGACTGGGGTTTATATGCATGCATCCAGGTTAAATACAGTCATGTTTATGCTACAGCTTTGCAAACATGTGACTCAAAGACCTTAGCATGCTTTCATCTCATTGGTCAATGAGTAAGGTGTAGGGACTAGTTCACTTATTTCATCAGTACATTTACAGAGCATGTTGGGTTAAGTGATCAGTCAGCTGGGAATCCCAGTAACAAAGTTCCATGCTAGTTCTGTTTGTAGATACAAATGTGTCCGTATCCCCTGGCATGATCAAGCTGGATCATGCATCTTGACTGTGTGCTTGTTTATACATGTGCATGGAAGACTGTGTGTGTGCCTTCTTCACTTTTCATTGTTGTGTTTCTGTGTGTGTGTGTGTGTGTGTGTGTGTGTGATTGCAAGTGCTCCCACATGTGGCTCACCCAGGTACTGCAGGACACTGGAGATGGTGCTTCTCTGGGATGCTCTGAGGCGAGTTGGCCGGCCCCCTCCCTCCGGACCTCTGCTCATGTCTGCAGAGAAAGTACAGCATGAGGTTCAGAGAGTAACTGGTCATCGGAGGACCCCGACAAAAGGAGAATGGTATCCCGACACTCTCTCGCACATACAAGCCTGCTTTCCCAGAAGCACTACACAGACCTATAATTATAGGTGACAGCAGCCTTTGGCAGTGACAGTGCCCTCTGCTGACAAGAGATGGGAGCCATACACGAGTCAGGAATGCCAAGAATGCTGATGGAATTTTGAGCAGGTGACTCCTCTCAACAAATGATGTGCTCATGTGCAAACAGGCCAGCTCCCTCTGAGGGGACAGCAGATGTCAGGCACTGTCAGGTGGGTTCGTGAAACTGTGAAGTGAACCTCGATGGATAGGCGGGGGGCAGGGGGTTCCTATCAGGTTTATCCTGTGCTAAATATGCCAGCCCTTTAGAGACCTAAACTCTCTATTTTCTCAGGAGAAGAAGCACTATCCACTCCTGTCAAAATGATACATCTACACTTTCTTCATGGCCCCCATCCTGGTGAGGATCTCTTGCTGGGGGATACCCAGACGGTCCCACTCCAGCTGAGAGGAATAATGGGTCTCAATCTACCTATTTGGACGACTTTGACCTGTGGTTCTCAAACCTCTCCCCCAACACCCTACATCTACCCCTGTAAGTAATTCAGGCAACTAGTCTTTTAAGTCCATAAGTCACTGAATTTGGTGCAAAGGTGAGACCACTTCTCCTTCCCCTTGGGTGTGTGATGTCCTTGTGATACATTTTATCTGAGGTTAGAGGTTCGGTTTAGCTTGAATATGTCGTTAAATGAACTATTCCTGTCATGACTGCAGTCTCGGCCATGTTTGGTCTGGGCAGCAGTGTGGACAGGTGACAGAATGAAAGGGTGACATTTATTTATAAGTATGTAAAGTAGGTGTGGGGTTAGCAGATGGCTGTGTGTGAAGTAGGAGGGTCTAATCGGGATAAACTTCTCAACCAAACACTAATGCTAAATGCACAAGTTGGAAAAACAGCGTTGGATGACGCAGTTTAAAATAGGGCTAGGTTCTTAAAAAAGCTGGATAACGCCAAGTTAAGATCACTAACTGATCACTAACTAGCTCACGGCGAGGCGAATTCTGAGATTAAGAATCTGTCCGAATTTAAATATTAGGGTAAAACCTCAGGTTGACATTGACATTTTTGGAAATTATATTTGAAAATGAAAAGGCTGTGTTTGTGGATCTCAGATCAAATGATGCTGATCAGTATATTCTCCCTTAATTCTCCCTTGCACAGTGATTGATGCCACCAGCTCAGTTCAGTAGCCCCACTAATGATGGATTAATCATTTACTTTCAGCCACCAGATTCCATACAGGGCAGAGAGGTGCAGTGCGGAGGGGGCAGAGAGGCTGAGGCAGGGTGCTAGCCAATCAGGAATCATGTCTCGCCGAGCGAACAGGGGCTGCAGCTGGTAATGATTTCATGAAATTACAAGAACTCGAAGGGTAATTTAAGCCATGGTTTTATTTTTGTTCGTTCGTTCATTCATTCATTTTCCCTTTGTTTTCGAGAAATAAGACACTTGCAGACAGCAGAAGCACATTAGCATGAATGGTAACAGTAGATGGTGGAGAGAGAACTATTCCGATAGAGCAAAGTCAGAACTTGCAGGTGGGTAATACACAGTGTACCAGCCAATGGTAAAGCAGGGTCAGGACAGAAAGACACTCAGCTGACATGTCAATTTATTCACAAGAGCGGCTCTGGCTCCCATAAAGACCAACCAAGCTGGCCGGGAAAGCAAACTTCAAAGTCACTAGCAGAGAATTTCTAGGTAAAATGGAAATGAAAACATAACACAAGCAGTGAGATGTAAATCCGAAAGCTATATATATATCGGCATCAGCAGTTCTGCTTGCAAGTTTTCGCTTCACTGCTTGTATATATGCAGTATATCTCTGCGGCCCAAAGCCACACTGAAATAAACACCTGATCCACCGAGAGTTTGCTTTAAGTACAGCAGGCTCTTGGGGGGCCTGAAATAAGGCTCTCAGTTTCTGGCGGTTATCTGGTAAATGTTTCTGCTGGGTCTGTAACAGATGCCCAGGTGTGCCTCCTTCTCCAGCCAATGACGGCATCTTCTTATTTAGCTCCGCCTCCTACTTCATGCCCACACAAAAACTCTTAGGAAGGACTGTCAGAACAAATGGCTAAATCTTTCTTAAATAGTTTTTAATTAGCGGGACTCATTGACCGATGTTACGGTTACAATAACCCTTTAACATTTACAAAGCTTTCCCTATGTATAGAGAAATATATATGTACTTTCCCTATATATAGGGAAATATAGATGTGTTTTAGAGTAAGTTGGACATGCATTAATTGTACAAAAGAAACACTATATTTCTTAATAGTCTTTTCCCTCTGCTGCAAGTACAAGGCTTTAGATAAGGGAAGAGAGTCAAAGAAACAAGCTGCATAATGATCAGACACGGTCAGCACCCAGGGCACAATTATCTGCATAGGCAGTCAGCGAGGTATCCGACTACTGTGCAAGCTCAAAATAATGTTTCATCAGCCACATTAATAAACCAGAGTCGATCGGCTATGCATGGCAGGATTTCGCAGTTCCTGTCGTATGTTGTTACAGCAGAGGTAGTTTCTTCTGTACTGTTATATTTAGGGGTTTGCCCACATGGTGGCAGCAGTGCACACGGTGAAGCACAGTTTAAATCATTCATAGCGTCATTGGTTAAGCGTTATCTTCAACTGTGCCAAGTCGTATTGTTTTGATAGTTTGGAAGCTTTCATGGAGCAACATCCAGTGTTCCAACAAGAGTATGCCATCCCGCTGACCCGGCAGGGGGAATGGGGGAGGTGACGAGGAGAATGTTCAAGCCAATTAATGATGACTATTCAGATCAGTTTGAGTCTATTCCCAGTCATTGTCCAGAATATATTGAAATCTGCTACAACGAGGAAATGTATGCATGGACATTCAGGCTAGAAACAGATTGATTTTACTGGGCCTTTTCATTTTCATGAGGCCCGGGAAAGGACTGCTGATCATGACAGTATGGTGGGCAGTTAGAGGTTTCTAGTTAGCGACTGGTTCTAGACTGACCTTTAAGCCACCCAACTGGCTAAAGACAAACACTAATAAACAAAGTAATTAGATTGAATAATAGTGAGAAATTCTTCCACTTCTCTCTCCTCTCCTAGGAGCACACCCATGACTATCTATTGATGGTACAGCAGCACCATCAGATCCTCATTGACAACCAACAGTATGAACTGCCTCTGCTTTGCTGTAATGGGATTACTTCTAATTTAATACATGCCGTCCATGCAGCCCATTCATGGTGGATTTAAGAAAAAAACAAACTGCAAAACAATCGTGAAAATGGTTTTAATGAAGGGGCAGCGTTGTGCGCTGTCGGCTCGGATGTCTTTGCCAATAAGCCTCCATGGAGGCCCTGGCACCATAAACATACACCTCCACCAGCAAGGCTACATCATTCTGACTAGACTCATGGATTAAACCCTGCCAAACATAAGGCACACACTAACACACCAGAAAACCAACAGCTTTGTCAAATCTTCAAGTGCTTTAGCTTGCACGGTGTCTATGAAGGCTCTTAGCAAATTAAGTTTCGCCATGCTTTACTCTGCCTTATCCAATGCCGGGTCCCGAACGAAAGCCGTTAAGAATGAGGGGCCACAATCCCCCTCACTGACTGACTCCTTCCTGAAGGAGCACATAATTAATCCGAGGGTGCTGTGTACCCCTAGGCACTCTTGCTAACCCGAGTCTGGCTTTATCGGAGGAGAATCCTTTGGGCACTCTTCTGTTCTTTCTGACTCTTGTAAAAAAATATTTTTTTCCCTTCCTCTGACTACATAAAAGAAACCTGGGGGCGACACAGGCTCTAGAAAGTGTGAAGACAGATGTCTAACAAAAACACACAGACCTAATCAATAAAATGAAACTGTAAAACCACCTGTACGTTGCTGTTTTCGTTAACAACAAACTGCCCTTATCAGGCCAATTTTTTTTCCTCACACAACAGCCATAAATGCTGAATAGAAAACCGGCAAACATAATTAAACTCCATATGTAAGCACTGAAAATGAAGTAAAGCACCCTCTGTTTTAGCTTGCGAGATTTTTTTGGTGTAATTTTACGTGGAGTGTTATATCCTTAATGCAACTTAATGTGCATTGGTGATGTATAAAGGCTTGGTTATCATTAAATATGATTAAATCATATTTAATTCTCTTTGTTGGTTATAAAACCTGGGACAAAGTTATCACCCTGGCTTGAACTACATGCAGGGGCGTAGAAACCGGGGCGACGTACCCCTCCCCCGCACACCCCCCAGTAGTTAATTTGAATTCATTAATCCCCCCCAATAGGCAGAGCTTTGTATTTAAATCTCAAACTCTCTACTACGCCTTTGATATCATCTGCCCTCCTGAGGGCAGAGACAGATACAGGTCTGGTTGATAGAAGCAAAGTTGACTGTATATTATGATTATTTTATCCTGGAAAACTGCCGTGAAACAGAGCAAGGATCTGTCGTCTGGCCGCAGTAATTCAAAGCACAAACAGTGTATGGCTTTGCACCACTGTCACCTGGAGATCCGTCTCCCTAGTGTCTGAGCCCTCCCCCATCGTCCCACCTTAAGAGAGACCCGCCTAGCAGTAGGTCACGTCATGCTCCATATAATAATATAAACATTTAAATTACCCGACAGAAAAATCGATATTTAAACGTTCTCATAATGAAAACATTTAGATTGAAAGAATCAATATCTGTGTCGATCCTTACAAATCCCTAGTACACAACAGAATGCTCTTCTCACTGGGAGGATCAAAGCTACGCCTGTATCCGGTGTTTGACGATCACCCTACAACCCAGGCTCGATGGATAAAATGAGCTTAAAGAAATTCTTTTTTCTGAAAATGCTTTCAGACTCTCACGCTCATGGAAGAAATCTTGCGGCAAATCAATATTATTCCATTATAAACCTAAAATTAGCTACATCAAAAGCATTGAAGCAGTTTGCAAACCCTACAGACTGTTTACAAGGTAATAAAACTCTTACATGCATGTAAATGTGTGTGCAGATTAGTCTCAAATTGAAAATTCCACTCCAGCCAGCTGACCAAAGCTGCCGACCCTGATAATGACAGAAATGCCCGCACCACTTGGCCAACAAGCATATTCTCCCTACACAGAAAAACAAATACATCGAAAAGCTATGTCATGCTATCTAATAAACCCTCCACCAAAAGCCCCCCCCCATCACTTTCTAAAAGAATGATTTTCGCAAAATATAATTTTACCATCCCAAAGTCATATTTCGAAACATTTGTACTACCTCCGGTTCAGATTAGCGTTACATTTGCAGACCTGTACAGGAGGCTCACGCGGCATTTGTGATATTACACAAGTGTCGCTAATGACTACCAAATAAGACTGGCGCATCTTCCGCGCTCGGCTGCGCGAATCAGCTCAGATGAAGGACCCGGCATCTAACGCGATCCCTAGCTGCCTCAACACATATATACCAAGTTCCATCATGATTTATTCTGTTATACGTTCTTTAAACTTTCCTCTAGGTGTACCTTCCCTGCCATAGGTGGGCATTGCATTTTTCCTGACGTAGCCTGCCGGCTCTCGGTCACCCGCGGTGGATGCAAACAGAAGGAAACGCTCAAATAAGTCAGCAAAGGAAACCGTACGAAGGGCCACCGGAGCCATAGCTGTCCTGTAAGGGTAGGATGTGAGCTAAAGTGTGCTGCAGAAAAGCAGCCTTGTGGGAGGGAGCCTAGCACCGTCACCCACCCACCGCGAAGCCACAGAACATCTCCACAGCCAAGCGACACACACGACTGAATCAAGCCCGTCTTTCTGCTTCTCACTAGGCCCCTCATTGTGTCACAAGTGCCTCTGCCTGGCCAGACAGACACCCTCTCCCCTTCTCCATTACATCTAGCAGCCTTGTGCTTTTCTACACCGTAATCACTCACTTGATCTCCCCCCCCCACCCCACACCTACCCCCACCCGGGGGAAAGCCGTCCGTGGGCCCCACCCACCATGCACATCCGATCCCTGATTGGAGAATTATCACCCACCATGTGAATAGGCTGGGCGGGACCGGGTTCAGGCAAAAAGAATTAGTTACCCCATTACTGAGAGAACGATGACAAGCACTTCCTGTGTGATGCCCTCCTAATTGAGTAATGACCTACAGCGGGTGGGGGTGGATGGCGAGATCAGCCCGGTGCAGATTTGATTTGCTGCTACAGCTAGAAATGCAAGCCAGCTCCGGCCCTGAAAGCTGAAGACAGCTTACACAGAGACGCTAAGTGCTACGACGAACTGTTCAGCATAGGCCCATCCACCTTTAAGCTACCGGGGAACCAAAGCACAGAGAGAAATTATGCCCATTAATGTCCAGTAATGATGCAACTGCCTGACCTGATGTTATTCTGTCCCTTTAGACACTCTGGTGTATGCATTTCAGCTTAGTCAGACACCTGCCTGGCTTTAATGTCACCTCTGTAACTCAGCACGTGCAGCAGAGAGATCAGAGAACGCGTCACCTGGATGAGGCTGGGTAAAGCTGTGGTGGGAGACTGCGAGCTACCAGCCACGTGAATACGGTGTGATCGGCCTGCAGAAGACACCTCAGAGATTCTGCACCGGTCACAAAGACCATTAGCATTAAATCTGAGGGTTTTAGCACAAGACAAAAATGGCACTCTTTTATCGCTAACAACATGCTCATAGTAGCTGGAGGTAAAATATCGAGCCAGCAACACATAAAAAGGAATTACAGCACTATAGAGGAGAAAGTCACTTGAGATCAGTTCTATATTCAAGGCAGAGTCTCGGGTATATGTTAAAGGATGAGATAAACAAACATATATCTCTGCAAAAATACAGCTATAATTGCAAAGAACATGGGGCAGAAACAGCCCCCTGGAAGACAAAATATATTTATATACAACCTAGCTTTCAAAATATAAACCTCAGTGTTAATTGCATCTTTCCATTCCAGCTATTTTGGGGGAAACCCTTGTAAGACAGATGTTACACCAAGTGGCTGGACCACATGCGTAGAGAAACTGCAGAAACGTAAATAAAAACATCAAACTTAACATTAAACTCTCGACTTAAAGAAGGGATGAAGGCAATCTATTGGAGAAACAGAATAATGACTTAAAAAAATTATGAAGCAGGGACGAATGGGGTGGGGGCAGGTACTCTTTATTGGAACCAAAAAAATACAAAATAAAATAATAATATTAATATAATAATATAATATTAATAATAAGGAGAAACAGGTAGATGGGGGAATGGCAGCGAGATGGAGGGTGACAGAAGTTAGGAATTTAAAGAGCTCTTACACTCCGCCTTTATAGCGCCACAGTTAATGGGCACAAAGGGGCGGCGGGCTGCCTGGCGCAGCCTGATGATGTCACGGCACATGTGACGGGCCAGCTTGGTGAGGCGTGTGGCCTGCAGCAGGAAGGCCTGCTTGGTCTTCATGGAGGACTTGGGACTGCTGCTGTTTCGCATGGGGACCATGTGGGAGGACTG
>JAODKN010000111.1:608752-630731 GCA_026774425.1 Petrocephalus zakoni
CCCCCCCCCCCCCCCCGCCCCCCCCCCCCCCCCGGGGGGGGGCGCCCCGGGGGGGGGGGGGGGGGGGGGGGGGGGGGGGATTGAAGGAGCTAGCAGGAGGTCACGTGACTAGGCTGCCGGAGTTATGGAGGTGTTATGGTTAGGGTTTTAACCCCCATGCCCAGGATTCTCAGAAGTCGGACGGGAGCTTCGACCAGTCCTGACGAGGCAGCAAACGGGGGGATTAGCACATCCCATTAAGAAGCCCCCCCCCCGAGGTGTGCGTGAGGCACACTGGGAGGAGGAGCCAGCGTTGCCCCGACTCAGGGGGAGCGGGTTTAACACATTCTCTCAGCCTCTGGAGATCAGAGGTGCAATTTCACGCCTGGTTACTCCGCCCACCCAAATCTTCCATCCTCCTAATATGCAGCATTTATTTATCTGTGCCCCTTTGAACATCACAAATCAAACCCATCACTGAACATCAGGAGCTGCTCAGGGTGATGTCACAGTGGCTGCTCCATGGCAACAGACCCCCGGGAATTCCCTCTGGGACTCGCCCACCACACTGCCCGTCACAAAAAGGGCGTCGCGCATGGGAATCTGAATCGCGTCTCTGTTTCTCAGCTCAAAAAAATGTCAAACGAATGGACAGGGGAAGATATTTATGTAAACCAGGCAAAAAAAAGAAAAAAACACATTCAGAAAGTCCATTAGCGCTCTTTACCGACGCATGGATTTAATGAGAACAGAAATGATGTAATGAGACAGACAAATGAGGGATAATGGAGCCTGGACCAGCGATACATCCTTACTGAGTGTTTTGTGATATCAGATTAAATCAAAGCATTATTTTCTGTTCTTTTTTATAATGAGTGGTAAGAAGACACTGCCAGTATCCGCCAAGATGGCCTGCTGGTATGGAGTGCTGGGCGGGGGGGGGGGGGTCGTTGGATGCAAAACCAATTCCACCAAGCGGCATTTGGTGATCCCTGGGCTGGCTGGAGGGTGCCAAGCAAAACAGAGAGGGATTCTGGCCATGGAGCCGCGCGTACGAATAAGCGGACAGAGCTGGCATCCGTGTGAGCCAGCGTGCATGCGCGAGTGGCGAGGAGGGCTGGGGGGGCGAGCTGCACCAGGGGACTCACCCTCCTGCAGCATGTCCGGCACGTCAGCCTGAAAGCGCGGGCCCACCCTGATCTCCCCCTTGTCCGCCAGCAGGGTCTTCTGTGTGGGGTCATACACCAGCGAGTAGAAGAAGGTGTCCTGGGTGAGTGGGAGGGGGGGGGGTTGTCACATTTCAGCAAAACGCTTTGCACGAGGAGAGGGATTGCAGATAGCTGCCGCGCACAGCCTCGGGCACGACTGCGGCTGTGTCCCACAGACGTACCTCTTTTTCTAGGTACGAGAGGACGGCCTCCGTCTCATTCAGCAGTGCCACACTGCACTTCCCCCTAAAGATGGAGGGGACGCAGGAGGGTGGGTTAGAAAAATGGGCCCACACTTTCGCTGCAGGACGTGGCCCTAAACAGCAACCAAAATGAAAACCTAGGAGTACGCCATTGGGGGAAGCAGATATGGATCCGGCCAATCAGCAGGGCTGACAGATGGGGGTGTCGGCTGGGGCGGGGTACGGGGTAGGGGCTGGGGGGAGGCGGTTTGCCCAGAGCCAGTCACGTGGGGACAGTATTTGACTACCTTATATATACAGGTCTCACAGATGCAGGTAATTAAAAATTGATTTGCTGAAGGTGACTGCTTATCCATTTGGATAGCTGTATATTTACTGAGGCAATTCCGGTTAAGTGTCTCATTCAACAGCGAGGCCTTGTTGGCGATGCACTCGAAAGACCACGGCGAACGCGCACCGCTCTCCCAGCCCTTTCAGGTAGGAGGCGCAGCGGTGAAATGACACTCAGGGGCAGGAATCCATTACGGGCAAGACACTCTTCATCAACACAAGTATCGACCGGCCCAGGTGATGGAAAGGATTACAGACCCGCTCCCTGCATCATCTGGAGAATGGCGCAGTTTTCCATAGCCAGACATCAACTGTGAGGGTGACCCGAGAAATGAGATACCAGGCCCAGATGCCGGGATGGAGAGACGCAGCTGGATTGGACCTCCCCGTCAGATGGACCTGATCTCCGGCGCTGCCCTGCACACCCGCTCCCCATTACTGCTGTCCTTCTGCTCTTTATGCAGTGTGCTGTGATCCATCAGCTCATTCCTCACTCTGCCAATCTTCCCCTTTCCCACATTAAACACCCCGTCCAGTTTGTTTCGCTCCCCGAAGACCCCCCGATTGTGCGGCTCATGGCCAGCGGCGGCGTACCGGATGTGCGTAGCTGGCAGGGACTCGTATTGCCGAGACAGGAAGAGCTCGCGATGCCGTAGCTGGTGCTTCTGTTTGTCGGTGAGCTCGGGGCCTCGGGGCCCCTCCTTCTCCTCCTCCAGGTCTCCTGCGTGACATAGAAGCAGAGGCTCAGGTAGAGGCAGGAGGGCCCTCATTACCGGCCACGTTAGCCCCGCGAGGCCCGAAAACTGAGATGTTTCTCATTAATATCAGACGGCTCCAAGTTGGGGACTCTGCGGACCAGCCGCTTGGTTCTGAGATAATTAGCATTGTGGCTATGATTCCTGGATTTCTGAGACAACAGTAATTAGCATGCAGGACTCCTGTGGCCAGCTATGTGTGGAGATGCCGGCCTCAGGTATGCATATGGAGGGGGGCAAGACCTGTTGAGCTCATAAGTGATGATGCGTGCCAGGACACACGTGTTGGGTGCCAGACCCGAGGCCGCAGCGACACGTGACACACACGTGCGCACTCACTCGCGTGTTTGTCTGCCAGCTGGATCAGGCTGTGGGAGATGTCCCTCCGTCTGTAGAAGCAGACCACCTTGGCCTCCACATTCCCGCTAGCCGTCTGAAAGGCAAAACGCAGACGTTTTAGGAAGGTCTACAGACGGCGGGGAAAGAGGTTGTAGATAACATTTAATATATAGAGTTATTTATATATTTATATATATATTTAATATATAGAGTTATTTTCGGGAATCAAAACATCTTACAGAGGGAAGAAAAACAGTAAAGACTTTTTACCAACCTGACATATTACATAAACTAAATAACCGCATCATCTGTTCATGAATATGTGGGGGAAACGGAACAGGAGGCGCGCGCGCACACACATGCACAAACACGCACGCGCACACACACCTACAGACACCATCATTTTAACACATGGCGACGCCTTGCGCGTGCAAGTGGTGAAGAGTCTGGTTTTCAGATGAGCGGCTGACATTTAGTCTCCACTGCAGACTGCCTGAAACCGGCCTTAATAATTAACACAAGTGAATGGGTTATTAATGTATAAAATATGATGTAGATATCAGACAAAATCATTCCAAGTTTGCCTTTAACCCTCCCACTACCACCACCCCCCACTTCCCCAAAGTGCCCCCCCCCCCCGCCCCGCCCCGCGATCCCTGGGCTACTTGGGAAGCCTGAGAGGGGCAGCCTGTCCGAAACCTGTCCGCAGCCCTTGTTAATTTTCCATAAATTACAGCCTGCTTCTCTGGGGTAGTGCCTGATAAAGTATAAGTGTAATTCCCCAGATACAGCTGCCAGAAACGCAGGAAAGAGGAACTGACATACAGCGGATGGAGGGAGACGGGCAGCCGGATCCGCGCCCCCCCTCCCCCCCGACTCCGCCAGGGTTTCAGCTGGGACTGCAACCCGCACCCCCGCGTGTGATGTTTACGCTTCTTTCATTGCCGCCTAGGATGGATCCAAAACACGGGCGACAAATAGCCCGATATGTTCATTAAGAGACTGTCTCATTTTCGGAGTTCCGCGATGACAGTTTAATTAAGGCGGGATGATTAATGAGTGGCAGGAAGCGTGTTTCACTGCTTTTCTGGGGAGTGGGGGGGGCACAGGACGCAATCCTTTTAGGTATATGCTACCATTTTACAACCCTGATAACATCTCTCGGTCTGAGTTACCCCCCCCAGCATCCTTATCGGTAAACCAGCACAAAAGGTACTTTTGTGTTTTGAACTTTACAGGACAATGCCAACCATAATTACAACCATGTCTTCCAGCATCAGCTGCCCGTTTAAAGGCTGGGGCCACAATTAGAGCCACACGTGACCAGCCCCAAGTTTAGGAGCTGAGCAGTGCTCCACACAAGATCAGCCTTTGTTATCAGCCTGCAATGTCACACATACCCAAGTAATAACTCTCCTGCTGCACGAAACGATGTGAGCAGAAAAGAGAGACGAGCCAAAAGTAATTTAACACATTTACTTCAACAGAAAGCTAAAGGAACACCAAGTCACCAAATATAAACAGCCCCCTCACACTCCAGACACTATTAGGTATATATACATAAACTGATACAGTTATTTTGTCAGTCAAATCATACTCCTTGACTAATTCTCAGAGACCATTTACGACTCCCACTATTTCAACTCATCTGTGCATGTATTTTGGCCCCCTCTCCAAAGCAAAATGACTCATTCCGGCCATTTAGTGGCATCCGGCACCTCTGTCCCCCATCTCTAAATGGTACCTACTGTCAGACACTGCCAGACTGTATCTTCTCCCCAGCATTCAGTTTGGTATGAAGGCATTTATTCTGGAATGTATTCCCCACACACATTTTTTTTGCACACAAAAAAACACCGAAAACTGTGAAAAAAACCCTCTTTGAGCCTAATAGGGAACAGGCCCGTGGGACAAAGGGACTGAAGGGACTGAACGAGGGGATTTTATTTGGCACCGTCTGGGTATAACAGGTGGGTGAATCAAACTACAGACTGTCCCCGACTACATCACCGGCTGGGTGAGGTGTGACATTAATTTCGACATTGCACGTTACGCACATGCAATTCTCACATTGAGAGGTACACAACTGTCAGTTGAGATCAGGTTGTTTCATACCTCTATACTGTCCCGACATTATCCCATGAGGACAGGGCTGGGAGGTTAAGTTTCACTAAAACATTTTCACTCTGTCATAGGAAACAAAACTTAGCAATCATGTAAAGTTTACTGCCGCTGCTTTCGCACGAGCTGCATATGCGCATTCTGAGTTGTTTAAATTAGACGCATTTGTGAGCGATTTAACAAAGTCAGTGGGGTGGAGAAAAGTGAACAGGAACTGGTACCTGAAATCCAATTGCCTTCTGCTGTATGAAAATATTTTGAATTCCTTAGTGATGATATTGAGGAAACGCTAATGATTTGTTGGCACAACCTGCAGTAACAACCCCAACTTATTTGTCAGACTGTATTAATAGATATGTTCCATTTGGCTATAGTTTATTTCGAGTTTTAATACCTTTTGCTTTTTTTGCTTTATAAAAGTTGCAATACTTATCACGTCGCAAAAGAATTCACATCGCGAATCCTGACATCTTTCCAATACCTTGCAGTCCAAGTATGTCAAAATGGATGTCGGAATGGGAGAATGGATGTCGGAATGGGAGAACGGCACCACCTCTTAGGTGTGAGACGGAGACAGGATGATGCACGTAGGCTGGGATGGCTGCGTTGCCATACGGTGCAGTACTTTCCCATGGCAACTACTGTACGGCGTGCAGTGCGCACTAGGTAGCATCGCACCCTCCAGTGCACAGCCACCCAGATTTTACTTTTACTTGTATTTATTATTTAATTATTATTATTATTATTATTATTATATATATTTTTTTAAAACTTCGGTCATGTGTGCAAGTCATATTAAGTTGCGCAAGTTGTAACCTGGGGACAGTGTAGAGACAAATGCATGTTTCTCTCTCCACCTCAAAGAAGCACCCAGTAACCCTGAAAGCTAAGGCACTACTCTCAGTCTCCCTCTCACCTTCACACTAAACAAACTTACTTCATACAACTAACAATTAATTACAGCTACCCTTGCCCCTCCCCTGAAACAATCACGCCCTTGCACATTATACCCTCTAGAGGCCACTTTTGCTCACTATGGACAGATGGCAGATCGCAAGTGAAGGAGCAGACCCGCAGTGACGTGACACTCAAAATTTGCTCTTAATCAACAATGAGAATATAAGACTCATCAATGGGCCTGGCTTGGCCTAATCTATCTCAGGGAGATAACCCTGGAAGGTTCTGTACTGACACTCCTATTCAAATGGATGACGCTTCTGGCAAAACCCACGACCCAGCCACACCGACTCGGAAACTGATCTGAGCAGTGGAACCCCGACTATGGTACTTGCTGGAAATCAGGCATTGGGATGGGTATTATCTGGAATTTTGCATAGTCCAAAGTAAAGACACACACCCTGATGTTCTACATTATATAACAAACCAATCTCAGGAGACTGAGTCTATAAATAAATGTCTATATAGATCTTTCCGACATGTGGTAATAACAGACCTCCTCCCACTGTGCTGTGAACCGAATCCGGGCCGCCGTTCTCCGAATATTTTAATGAATGAACACAGGTTCTCTCAGATGGCTCCTCGCTGACCAAACAACTGCTGTGGATCCTCCCAGCCCGGTGATAAAAGGTGACCTTGGGCCTTCCATTGGCTGCCAGAACATAACATTACAGAAGGTGGTAGAACTTGTCTCTTTAGGGATTGTCCACTACTTGGGGGGGGGGGGGTATGGAACGCAATCAAACTCAATTCCCCTTTAAAGCCGGGGAATCTCAGCAGGCTGGGCATTAGATACCCTTGAAAGTCCACCTGTCAGATGAAGTAAACGGGATACTGCTTCCTCAATGCTGGCCAGGGTTCGAATGCAAAGCAGTCAATAACCAGAAACAGCTTTAGGTGTCAACTGACAGGCAGACATTTGATGGCTTCTAGGTACCGGTACACCCCCAAACTGGAAGTCAAAGAATGATCACAATTATCACACCAGGACTTCTTTTCGGTTAGCCTCCTTGGGCACTTACCCACCACACCAGGTACTTGTACAGTACTTTCCCTTTTCCAAGACTGCCAGTTAAACACTAGTACCAAAAGTTCCAGTACCTAAAAGTACCAAACCAGCTGGGGTACTTTTTTGATACTTCGGTACTTTGGGGCCGAACTTGCAAACGCTTTGCTTGTTGATCGGTCATGCGAATAGCCTGCTTACGAAACACGATACAACCAACGTCTTGAAAAAATTTGCGAACTCAGAAAACAAAGATAAACTAAGTAAAACAATAATAACAATAATGAATGAGCGGACAAAGGAAGAGAGCCAAGCTTTAATTGAGAACTGGCTGGAAGAAAAGATCCATCAAGATCAGGAAGTAAAATTTTGAAAAATATTGATGTGATTTTGTTATAATAAATATTGAGGTATTTATAAAGCAGACCTATAAAGCAGAGTGATTTAAACAGCACGGATGAAAATGATTATGATCGTCTTGGAGAACGCATGCAGCGCTCATGCAAAAGCAGCGGAGGTAAACTTTAAACTGATTTATAAACACGTGCTAGATAATCTCGAAAAAGAATAATCATTCATTAAAATTGCAAAACTTGCTACGTTTTTTTTCTACTTATACCAGAGTAAAAATGTTTTCGCAAAACTTTAACCCCCTGCGCTATAATGTCCATACAGAACTGGAAATAAGAGAAAGTTTGATCTCAATCTAGCTGTCTAGTGATGTAAGAATCGCATGCGCATAACATGGCGGTATTAATATCGCACATCGTCCAGCCCTATAAAATACTACAGCCATTTTTCAATTTCAGTACAAAATACCTCACGCTGTGATGTCATTCAGGGCCGGTACCAGTTTTTACTCCAGAGGAAAACCAACACCTTGAAGTACCATACTTTTGGTGCTTTCGAGGAGTACCAAAATGATGGTATCTGATGCAGTGGAAAAGCATCATTTGACTCCCAGACTTGCCCAAAAGTAAACATAATACAGCCAATTGTATTTATTGTGCCATCCCACCATAGCTTAAATCTTACCAACAGACTAGAAGGACCCTAAACATAAAAGTTTAAGGTCCATTCACAACTCTGCAACGTTTTGAGCAATAACACACAGAGACAAACTGTGTCTGACCTGAACCCTCAGGACCGAGCAACCAAAGATGGTATGAAGGTCCAAAAGAAAAAAAAAGAAAAATACTCAAAATTGCATCTGAGTAGGAAAATAAAATAAGACACCAGCTTCTGAACAGGACACACAGAAAGAGTGTTGGCCATATTGACATCTAATGAGTCGATGGGTCGTGTGACCTGTGTTTTCATAGGTAAACACCCGTCACTGCCTGTGAAGGCTGCCGTTAGCAGAAAGGTAACACCCAATGAAAAAAGGAGCAAACTACTACCTTATGGCACTTATACGACTACAGTATACAGTAAAAACCAACTGCATGTCAAGACTCATTTAGGTAGAATATTAGCTATGCAGCCAAAGTAGTTCATAAGTTAAGCAATATGACTAGTGAATGGGTAGTGCATGGATCAGACTTCAGAAGACTCTGGTGGCCCAGTTGGGTTATGCCCCCATTTCGCTACACCTCACCTTATTCAGCTCCTCTATTCGCCTTATCAGAAAAGGGTTGCTGGAAGAATTCTCGAAGAAGACGTAGTCTGAAACAACAGAAAAAGCACAAAAATGCAGTGTAATACCAGTGGTGATGGGTCTGTAACAAATGTAAAAGCAGAAGCAATGGAGCTCTGTCGTTTAAGACGCAGAACCCGAGTCGCTCGCGAGCTGTATCTGCAGAACTCGGTGACGATTATCTGCAGACATGCATTCAGGATGACCGTCACTGTTAAAAGGCTTGCATAATGTGACATTTAAACGCTATTGACCTCTACACTTTTCCTGTGTGTTATTTCAAATAGTTTAAGCGATACATTAAATGTCAATACCTGGGCAAGAAACTTATTGTGGTGTGGATGAATTATGTTCAATTTGCAGACCGAGAACAGCGCAGGCTACCCCATTAGAAGCTTCCGGTACAGCATTCATCTTTTAAGTTGGAGAATTCGTTGAGTTTACTCAATGGGCGATTCACAGTGCACTGCTTCAAGAGCCTTTTTGTTACCCCGATACAATCCACTAATACAGGAGAGGGCAATCTTATCCAAAAAAGGCCACTGTGTATGCAGGTTTTTACTGCAACTGCCTGATTAGATGGCTAATTAGAGGAGTATTTGGCTGAAGAGTCCTCACAACTGGTTTTGAACAGCTGTTGTAAAAGTTATCCCAAAAACCTGTATACACACCGGCTCTTTGCGGATAAGACTGCCCACCCCACAAGGCTCCAGAGCTACATTGTGAAGCAATCCTTGACCCAAACATTACTCTCTCCACATGTGCTCAGGAAGAGTGCAAACTAACTCCAAGTGTTTTCCAGTTCTTTTAAAAACTGTAATGCTCTTCATTAATATTGTTACATAATGAACCTGTTCATGAATTGGGAGTAATGAAAACTTTTAGGGAACTCCCTACAATACAGCAGCCTGGCTGCACCTTGCCAGACTGGTTCGGGAATGCCCCAGTGGACCAGGCTATTTCTAAAGGGTGCATTAATTTCCACATCACTTGTCCAGTTAAAAATGATATTTAATTGCAAAGCGATTTATTCTGAAAGCTCCGGAAGCCCAGTTCAGCTTTAGCGTATTGAAACCGCTAAAGAAATGCCAAAAAAATTGACTAATAACTGAAAGCGACGATGTAGCGTAAAGTGGGCGGCGAGGCTCCGGCTGACGCGCGCGGCCGTCACGTGACCGGCGCTCCGATACTTGTATCGCGTTAAATAACAGCGCGCGGCCAATTTACCGATATTCGCAGCGGGCGTCCGAATAATTCGCAGAATCATTTAAGGGCTTTCCGGCACGTTATGTAGTAACGCAAAAAAGGAAAAACTATGTTCACGAGAACAATATTATATTTTAAATCCGACATCGCGTCCGAAAACCTTGCATCAGCGTCGCTGCACTTTCGTTATCGTTACAATCTGCTATTAACATACTGCCCGAAAAAAAACACATATTAGGAAATTTTGCTAATTATTTCGCATATAACAGCCAGAGTCCTGCGGCGATCAGAACCAGCGCAGATACCTTAAGTAGCTTAACCCGTGTAGCATGTGGAGCTACGCCAGGAACGTCCCAGTCACAAATGGACCGATTAAAAATGTGCATTAATGTAATTTCCTGCACTCTGGATTGATATAAGATCCCTCCTGTCAAACACGGCAGGGATTTATATCAGTGTTTATGTTTGGGGTGTGTAGCCTTTAGCCAGATTGCTAACTAGCTGCTTTCTGGGTTATTTGGAGGCCCGACACATTTTTAATTCCAAATCCTTTAAATCCCAGGCGCGTGCGGCCCATGTATTAATTACAGGGGTTTATTTCTTACAAACAAATATTAACAGATTTAAAATATGAATGAAAGCGGTGCATCGGTCTTTTCTATGCCGCAGCTGCAGTACACACCGATGCACGCTTCGTACTGAGACTGACATACCTCCGACCCGGTACATGTTGGCCGCCATTTCTGCCCTCCTCTTGAGGTGTGCAAAAAATAAAGACAAAGCATGAACTGCGAAACGCTACAAATAACTATTCGGGCGTGTTATAATTTAACCGTGTCCAACTCTAATTGCAAACAAAAAAATAATACAGTGCAATTAAATAGCGTAGTTGCTGTTTATTGATTTTTTTTTTTTTTGGAGGGGGGTTAGAGTCGGGAGCGGGAGAGATTTAAAGAGCCCCCCTCCCCAGCGTGCACAGATCGGCGAGCAGAGGAGCCGGACCCGTGTTTCCTGGTGCGGGTGGGGGGAAGGAGCCGAGCCGAGCCGAGCCGCGCCGAGCGGGGCGGGGCGGGGGGGTGACGATCCGACGCGCACTGTCCCTGTGGCGGAAAGCGACGCGGAGTGTCGCTGCACCCGATATCCCATTCAGCGGATTCACTGGATTGTACATCTGACCGAAATCAGATGCACTTTTGTCTTTTTCTATCATTTCATATTTCAAAGGGGCCGTGTCTTTTACCGGCATGTTACTGATCTTTTAGCTTTTACCGCGGCATTCATTTTATTGCACATTTTTTTTAATGGTCAGCATGTTCTTGCAATGTTAGTGTCGCACTACTTATTTTATTGAATATATTTGAGTCCAGTGCTTGGAAAAAAATTAACTGAAAAATGAGTTTCAGTAAGATTCATATTCTGCATCGGTGCTTCAAGGCGCTTGGAACAGAACCGTGCGCCAAAGTTACGTTTCAGCTATACCTGCGTAGCCGGTATAAAGCTCGTATTTCTCATCATTTGGCCTGTGCTATTTAGATCTGTTAAATCTCATTTCATTTAGGTCTCAGGTGGCTTGTAAACTCACGATCCCACATTGTTCCACTTCCATTCATATGCAAATTTTGGGGTTATATAGGCCAGGATAACTTCGTGTTTTCGCGGATGCCTTACTTTGGTCCCTGGTTGTGAGCTGCTTCTGGACATTTCATGAGACATCGTTAATTAATCATTATTTTGAGTCGAGATCCCAGTAGTTCTGCGACAGCGCGGCCGTCGGAGTCGGCTTGAAACCGTATTTGAGATATCAGTGGTCTGGTGGGATTCAAACTTTTGTTGTGTTTGAAACGAATGTTTGCCGCCGGGTATAAATTATTAAAATTAACACTTGACATTGACTTGACACTATGCGTTATGGGTTTGTAAACACTCACGGATGCGGGACTAACAAGGTGCTCGGGAATTTAACTTCAAATTACTCAGATAATGCAAAGAAAGCGGCCGTGATATTGATCTCTGTATAGTGAAATCACACTGTCTGAATCAAGTTTATTAAATTCAGCAAATGTTGAAAACGAAGTGGGGTGAATAATTTTAATTTATTTTATGGACTATAACTCACATGAATGCACATGAATCGCATCAGATTTCACATAATGTAATAAGTGATATAAAAATAGCAGCTACCGGCTGCAGTTTCAAAACAATGTATCCCGGTTTTAGTCCCGCCGCATTTTTATTAAATTGTAACTTCAGTGTAAATACATTAATCAACATTTTCAGACTTATTAATATCATAGTAAATACTGGGATTTATACTCACAGCCAAAATGGCATATTAATTCACTCCCCCAGCCTTATGTTTTATATCAAAAGGATCTAAAATTGCATGCATTGCGCATAGCTTATTAATCAATGTTTGCATAAGTTTTTATCTAGTTTCGCAGTTGTGGAAAGAGGGGGAGGGGGCGTGTTGTTGGGTGACATCACGGTCCGGGGCTGCCCGCTTTGGACTAGCTAGGTTTGACAGGCGGAGCCACAACCCAGTCTGTGCAAACGGCGAGACGCGCTCGGGAAATGCGCTCCGCACCCAGGAGTTTTTAAACCCAACAACCTGTCGAGTGTCTCCCTGAAAAGGGTCAACGATGCATTACTGCCCGCGCAAGAGCAAGAGCCTGTTTCCAGGCAACTTAAGGATATTCGGATCTGGACTTGGCAATGAGGGGGGGAATAAGATGCTGACTTATTCATCTAAGAGAGAGGGTCCTCTCCCTTTCTGCTGTGCATAAACCGGAGGAAAGCCACTTTCTGTGCGCGCCGAGGTGGGAATTTAGCACAAGATGAAGTTTGGGAAAAGCGTGTGCATTTTAAATGTGGGTGGCACTAAATATGCGTTACCCAGAGATGTGATAAAGGACTTTCCTCTAAGGAGGGTGAGTCGCCTTCACAACTGCGCTTCCGAGAAAGAAGTGCTGGAAGTCTGTGACGACTACGACAGGGAGAGAAACGAGTTTTTCTTTGACAGGCACTCGGAAGCCTTCGGCTTCATTATGCTGTACGTGAAGTACGGAAAGCTGCGGTTTGTCCCGCAGATGTGTGAGCTGTCCTTCTATAACGAGATGATCTACTGGGGTCTGGAGAGCTCACATCTGGAGTTCTGTTGCCAGCGGCGCCTGGATGACAGGATGTCCGACACATACACCTACTTCTCCGAGGAAGACACCAAAACAGAAGAGGAGCCCCGGGGCCACGATGAGCTGGAGCAGCCGGCCGCCGGGCGCAGGGGGAGCGCTACGTGGCTGGAAAGGATGCGAAGGACTTTCGAAGAGCCCACCTCATCCATCGCGGCGCAGATTCTTGCTTCGGTTTCTGTCATTTTTGTCATTGTGTCCATGGTTATACTTTGCGCCAGCACGCTGCCGGACTGGAAAACGGCCGAGAACAACAGCGTGGAAGAGCACAGGTACACAGAGAGTTTAGAAGATCCATCAGGGTATTTACGTTTTATTAATATATTATATTCTTCAGTGTTCTTTATGTCCCTTTATCTGTTTGCATCGTAATGGAGCGCACTGTTGACTTATTTGTGTGAGTATTCTGTGGCGTGAACAACAAGTTCTTATCCCAGATTGATACACAAATGTCAAGTGTAACAGTAATTTGAAACCCAGGCTCAGACATAAAATAGTCTATTATGAATTGCCTCATAATTACTCTGCACCGCTAGCAACGTAGGAGGCATAATCGTGTGAAATTCCCATTTAAACAAATGACAGAATGAATCTGACACTGGCTCCGGAGGTCGGAACACTTGAAACAGCGTCTCCTGCGCACTCCGAAAGCGCGCACGCGCAAACGGGCGCGCACGCGACGGCTCGAGGCCGGAGCGCTGTAAACGTATATTAAATTTCCACGAGCACGGTTGTTGATACGAGGCCTGTTTGGTTTCGTAGCAGCATAATTAAGGCGACAGAAGAGCAAGCATGCAAACAAAAATACACTGTGCATTCACGAATAAGACCTGGCAGGTGAAGTCCTGTTATGACTCGAATTTTAAACAAATCTTAACGCTGTTCTTTGAGACATTTTTCAAGAAACACTTGATCTTTAGTTAATTAGTCTACATAGATATATTGGCATCTGAAATCATTTTTGCTGTTTGCCATGAATATCATTATGGATTGTGTAATGTCCTATTGTGTTGTTTCTGTCGGATGTCTGAACTGTTTTGTCTTTTATTTTTCAGAGTAAAAATGCACAAATTACCATATCCGCCGAATTACATAGACTACGCTTTCAAAAAACAGAAAACATCCCCGCCTCTTTTCGTCAAGGAACACAATTGCTGTTATGCGTTCGTTTGAACGTTTTAATATCTGAACGGAATAAAAGAAAAACGCAATATATAGGCCGCACAATATCCCAGTAGTATTATACCGGGCCTAGCTTATATAGAAATGAAAGAAGAAAACAATAGCATGAATTAAAGTGATGGTTAATAATATAATTAAAATACCGACGACATGTAAAAAGAAAGGTGTCGAGATTTGTATACATTTACATGAGCAATTTATGCACAGGAATACGTATTTGATGGGTGTATTTGAATGGTCTTGCTATTTTCAAGCCTAGAAGTCCAGCTAAACGCCTGGATTGAACTGCGCCACTTCTTAAGTTCGGTGCAAATGCCTCGACATAATGAACCTCTGCGTTTCAGTACAATTCCATTTTACATCTGACCGGTAGTTCAGCCACTCCGGCTCCCAGCACCGCGCTTAATTACAATTAGGTCATCTCCTCTCGACTCTCGATCATGTTGCAGTGGAGTTTAAGTAGTACGCCCTATATTAATGCTATAGTGCAAAGCGAAATAAATGCCCCCCCCCCCGTGCAAGTATGACAGCCTATAGTCGAAAGGCGTTTTTTTTACCCTTGTCTTTGAATGCTGCCAGATTTGACGCCTAACGATTGTTTTCCTTACCATGCAAATAAAAGTACAACTTCTTATGCAAATATTTAGACTTTTCAGTATTACATCTGTAGGATGATGCGCATGGTTTGGACAGAAGCAAGTTCACAGTAATCCGATTTGATCTGGCGCACTTTTGGATTAAACGCACAAAGTGTGTCTCGGAAGTACCGGTTACCCGCAATTCCAGTCTGACAGTAATATCTGTAATATTTCTGTAATATTTAACTCATACAGCATCACGTGTCTCCTGGCGACGTCTTTCCACTGTCCAATCTATTTATGTGCGGCTACGGCAGTGTCTCTCGTCTATCTATTTTTCCCTCTCAGTCCGTTTTAAACTGTCTGTCCTCTTTCCATCATCGCCGCGGGGACTTATCGGAGGAAGTCAGGGAGCAGGAACTCATAATTATATAATTCGATTGCATGGATACGCGTGTGCATTGCATGCGTGCAAGGGGTGGGGGGGAGGCATCTTCGTGGCTCCCAGCCAGCACCAGCACAAGGGCACAGTCCAGGTGGGAGGTAATACCTGGTGCCTAGCCGGTCAAAGGGAAGCTGGAGCCACGGAACCGCCAGGTTTGTCATATTAAGGTCGTGGCAGCACGGAGCCACAAATGCCGGCTCGCTTGGGCGACGGCTGAGGAGGTAGACCGGCTGACTTATTGTCACCTGTGGCAATGCATATTTTTACCTAGTTTTTACACATTCCCAGAGGCATGGAATTGGCGTACATTAAAGTAGAATCAGACACGCAATGAAAAGAGCGCTGAGTGATTTTAGATCACGCTTTGAGTTTCCTTGTAGCTTCGCAGAACTTGGGTTGCGGCATCAGTAAGCACTTAGCCAATCAGATCCTTGTGCCAGGATACGTCACAGTTGGTATTACTGCTGATGAGCCTCGGGGTTTAGCTGAGCCCGATAGCTGATTGGCATTTGCCGCTCAGTCGGACCCTCCTCTTGCTGTCCGCTCTCCTCAGGTCACGTGTCACCCCATCCCATCGCGCGAGCCCGAGCGCTCCGTCTTCCATATGTCCCGTGTGTGTTCGGCACTCATTCTGCGCTGTGGCAATACTGTTTGGGGCTTTGTGTAAAGCAAATATAAGAGAACCCCTCCCCCCTTCTTAAATGCCTCACCCTTTAAGGCACAGCAACCAATCCTAAGGCAGACTGATAAATGCTTATGCGGGATTGGAAGCTGGTTCGAATATGGCCCAGATTGGCACATGCGGGTTTTTAAAATATCCCTGCATATCTGTGCAGATGCCTCCTGGTGGTCAGGTTTCTTTCCACGTTTCAGGGGATGTGTGATGCATGTACCTGACATCCAGGATTATATCTGACTTGTTTTATATGTGACTAATTTCCTATGCTGAGCTGGGCTGGGCCCATTTACGGCCCTGCCTTACGCTTTCTGATCAGCACAACCCTGACCGTGGAAGCCACTGAGATGAGGATGTACATATTCTCTTCCCTCTATTATGCTGTATCCATTATGCACTTATCCTGACAGATAAATAAAAAGTCTGGTCCTTAAAGGGTGATAAAACTGCATGGCCGATATTTTCATATCACCATATAGGGTTAAGCAGCAGGTAGCAGATGGGAAATAAGGGGAATAGGGATCTGTCAGGTCCCCTGTGCCTGGGGAGTGTCTGTGAACTTGTTACCTCCACCCCCCCCCCCACCCGATAACACCTCCCTCTCTCTCCCCTCGCCGGCCTGCGGCCTCAGGATCATCGAGGCGGTCTGCATCGGCTGGTTCACCGCCGAGTGCATCGTGCGCTTCATCGTGTCCCGGGACAAGTGCGAGTTTGTGCGGCGGCCGCTGAACATCATCGACCTGCTGGCCATCACGCCGTACTACGTGTCGGTGCTGATGACGGTGCTGACCGGCGAGAACTCGCAGCTGCAGCGGGCGGGCGTCACGCTGCGCGTGCTGCGCATGATGCGCATCTTCTGGGTCATCAAGCTGGCGCGCCACTTCCTGGGCCTGCAGACGCTGGGGCTGACGCTGCGGCGGTGCTACCGCGAGATGGTCATGCTGCTGGTCTTCATCTGCGTGGCCATGGCCATCTTCGGCGCGCTGGCCCAGCTGCTGGAGCACGGCCTGGACCTGGAGATGGGCAACGAGGACTACGCCAGCATCCCGGCCGCCTGCTGGTGGGTTATTATCTCCATGACCACGGTGGGCTATGGAGACATGTACCCCATCACCACACCCGGCCGCGTGCTGGGCGGCCTCTGCGTGGTCAGTGGCATCGTGCTGCTGGCACTGCCCATCACCTTCATCTACCACAGCTTCGTGCAGTGCTACCACGAGCTCAAGTTCCGCTCGGCTCGCTGCACCCGCAGCCTCTCTGCCGAGTTCCTCAACTGACCTGGCCGTCCCACCACCACCTCGCCATCCTCCTCCTCCTCCGGCTCCGCTGATGCTCCTGCTTACTCCTTTCCTAGGAACATTCCTTCTCTGGCTATATCCTTGTCTTCTTATGCTTGTTTCATACCAGGATTTTATATTTGATTTTTATATTTACAATTTGGTGTTTTTTTTTTTTCTTGGTATCTCAGCTGTGGGTTTTAGGGTGAATACTCTCAGTCGAGGCTGGGCTGGTCCTCTGTTAGGCCATACCTCCCCCCCTTGGAGTGTGGGTAACTGCAGAGAGAGAATCTTCATTGAGCTCCTGGAGATTTCCCCCCCTTTAAACGTTCACCAAGTTCTGGTCTTTCACGTCGCTCCTCGCTGTCAGTGTGCGCCAGACGCCAATCATCTCCGAGATCACCTGCTTTCCCTTTATTTACAGAGTGTAAATACAGTTTAGCCCGTCAAACAACCTGGCATCGCTTGCATAATAAACTGTAAACATATGTCAAGTGTATAAGTTGGAACATACCCTACGGAAGACACTGTGAAGGAGTAAAGCGATAACTATTTCGAATTTTGTAGGAAACTATAAGAAAAGGGGAAAATGGGCCAACAGCTGCAGACTAAGCAATGCAGTATATAAATAACAGTAAGAAATACATGTTGTTCGGAACCGGCATGGTCTCCCAGGTATCCCCTTCCCTATGTGGTTTGTTAGCAGCCGGGCCATGTCTGTCAGAGCACCTATCGTGGGCAGGCATGGAACACACCACAGGGTGACCTCAGAAGTCGCTGTATGGTGTGTACATCGCAGAATCTGCACATTCCATTGGAGAAACGCTCTGGTTAGTGCAATTTGACCAGGCAACGGTTTCATGTAGTAAGCGTGTCGCCCGTGAAGCCAACCTGGATTCAGTGAAGCGGTCCTCTGCCTGAGAGCTGTGTGGGTAGGTCTGTAATGTGGAACAAAACGCGCCACAGAGTGAAGACATGTCATGGAGAAATCGGTGGTTTGGCTGATGCCCGCACAGTGCAAGGCGGGAATGTCTGAGAGCGCGGCAGACCTTGGGACGACCTCTGGCTCCTGGCCCCTGTAGAGTGTGGCCCCCTTTTGCAGCAGAGACGTGGGGCGTCCTGGAGGCTGGCCTCGATGCACATTCCCTCCCAGCTTTGGCTGCTCCACCGTCTTCTCCTCGACACGCTGTCGCTGCTGCCTTGTGTGGCCCTGTGACACATTCGTCCTACTCTGCAGTCCTAAAAGGATCAGGGAAGCCGTGCTTCACATCGATCGGCCACAGTCAGGGTCTCGTGGGCCTTGACCCGATTTGAGTGGGGCTGACATTGATTGCCCGTTACCACCACCTTCGGCTCCCTCTCAGGCCCGACTTATCCAGATTTGACCTTCAGAGCTGCAGTATATCGAAGGAGGATTGTGTTCTCCAGAACAGATGTTTACCAAAATGATTAACGAACTTCACCCGCAAATAATCGGAGAAGCCTGTCTCATCCCTCAGCTCAGCCAAGCTAAAAAAAAAAGCACAAACTGGAACACAAATCAGTATTAAATCTGTAATTTTTTTTCCTAATTTCAAAAGCTTTTAGGTTCCTGTTGAACATTTTGGAGACTGATTTTCACTCACTGTACTTAACATTATTAGTCCATTAATTTTTACAAAGCTAAAAGTGCATATTATTCATAACCAAGGCCACTGTTGATGATTTTTATCTGTAGTCAATATTCACCGCGTGGTTCCTGCTTTGAGAAGATTCCACACAAAGAATAAATACGCACACACTATGTAATAGACCACAGCCTGCGACTCTCCTGTCAAGCAAGCAAATTGTAGCATGTCCTGTTTTCAAGGTGTTATTGCCCTTGTCTGATGGCCTGTGGCTGCATGTCAGTGACCCACCCACAGAAATCCCAGAGGGCTTTGGTGTTCATAAGGATAGCAGATTCTTCAGCGAGGTGAAAATGGTGACATAAACATCTGTGTTCATCTGTTCCCCCACAGTATGTCCCTTTCCATACTCTGACTGCCTTACAGGTGTACACGACTGGAATTGTCCTTTGTAAAGGACTGTAAAAACTTTACACCTTTCTTACACTTTTACGAATTTGTAAACACTCTCTTTCTTGTTTCAAGTGAAATCTGCCACAGCTACTTTTTTCTGTGTTGATTATGTTCCGTTTTCTTCTGGCAGTCAGTCACACTCTCCTCTGTTCAGTGGGATTCTTTCTGTTGTTTTTGTTAAGTTGTCAGCACGACGTAAAAACCTATTAATGGAATCAGAGCCGTGTGTTTGTACAGATCTGCGACGACTACGTATGATAGCCAGAAACTGTTTGTAGAAAAATGCCACAAAACAATGAGTAATTATTTTTGTTTACACCTCAGTGTCTAATAGATATTGTAAAAATTACAGAGGTCAGATGTGTTTTTGGGGGCACCCCCCGTAATTACTCTGTTTATGTAGATCTTTAATTAGTAAAGTGTATTCGTTTTGTTGTAAACTGTGACTGCAATTTACGCAGAACCTCATTTTCTTTATTAAAAATGTTTATAGTTTTTAATATCATAAAACATCTATTTTATATAGATCTTATGTTTCCAGATAGAATGGTTTTATGGCTAAAAGTACTTGAATAATAATAATAATAATAATAACAACAACAACAATAAAAATATTTTGCTTCTGTGATTTTTACCACATTTCTTGTGTTTCTGGCCGCAGGGTCATAACGTAATGGTCACTTACCGTATGTATCACTGAGGGTTTGTGGGAATGAAGGCCATATTGGATTATGTTAGGAAAAACACGGTTGCCTGTAATTTTGATTTTATGCTTTATGCATTGCTGGAATGAACAGGAATTCCACTAAACAGTGGTTGCCGTAAACCCCTTAATATTGTTAATATTATCCCACTTAACAGCATAAGAGGTGTACAGTTACCTAGAGACCCCGTATTGAAAAAGCAGCTACCAAGATGCATGGTGAGTCCCCACAATGTAATATATACATTACCCACACACACACACACACACACATGTTTGTATTCCTATCTTTGTGGGGACCGCCCATTAATTTCTATCGGAAATACCTAAACCACAATGACACCTTGACCCCTACCCAGCCCTAACCGTACCCACAAGTAACCAAACAAAATAAGAGTTCTGGCATTTTTAGCTTTTTGATTGCAGTCACAGATTTTTATAAAATTGAGTTTATGAAAAAACGGTCCCCATAAAATAACAGGCTATTATATTTATATAAAATATGCCAGCCATGTATTGCACCTTTTTTAATGTATTCTAACATCAGTGGCGCAGTGAGTATCTACCTACATGCTCCAGGGTTCTGGGTTTGGATTCAGTATGTCTGAAGGACACAGGATGATTACTTAAATCGTTTGCAAATTGTTTGCAACAAAATTTCACAGCGTGTTGTACCTGTATAACGACGTATGTGACAAATAAAGAATCTTGAATCTTGAGCCCCCCACCCCCCACCCATTCTCCCTGCCTTACGCTCGTTTCCTTCTGCAATCTAAAAACATGCGATGAGGTGAAATACATGCATGCATGCGCCCTGCAGTGGAACAACAACTCGCCCTGTGCTTTCCTGGACAGATGCCAGGCGTATTGGATGCAAGATGCATTGGAGAGCAACTAATTGACATACCTGGGTTCATGATTATATTTTTATCGTAGTGAAGCATTTCAAATCAGGCAGTGCAGAGTAAATCTTAATCCATTTATTTGGGTCCTTCAGTCTGGAAAGTCCATGTAAACGTGTGTGAGAATAACTATACTATTGAAGTCAAAATAAAAACTAGCTAATACAAGCTAATGAGGTATTCCACAAGGTGACAGGATTCAGAGAAAAGCTAAGGGGACGTGCAGTGCCAGCCACCTGCGGGTCGCTGTGGGCTTGCCGGGCTGGGTCGCAGTATGCCGGGCTGTTCTGGATTGGTTAGGTTCGACTTGGCTCATGGAGTCCGTGGTCTGTTCGGCCACTACATCAAACCCAGCCAACATCCAGCCCAGCTCACTTATGTTTGCAAGTAAAAAGACACTCTTCAGTTTGTATCCCAGAATAATTCCAGAGCTGTTTGTTATTCTGTTTTGTGTCTGCTACTGTAGGTACTCGATAAATATCTGGCCAAATGAAAATTCCGACAACAGAGAATTAATATACACTGGAATTATAAAATTAACGTCATGAAATAATTGTTCAATAAAAATTTGATCACAAAAAAAATTATAATAACGTTATGGTATCCAGAGAGGGACTATAACTTCAAGTCTTCTCAAGTCATAGGGTGCAAATCTTCAGACATCTGCCTTCAAGTCAAGTCCAAGTATTTCCATCAGTTTTGCCAAGTCGAGTCACAACTCCTCAAATTTGTGACTTGAGTCCGAGTCAAGTTGCAAGTCAGTGACTCGAGTCCCACCTCTGATAAATACATTTTTAACTGTGAGATGTGTGGTTGTATGCAGCTGTTTTGTTGTCATACATTGTCTGAGAGTTGTCTGAGATGACCACATATCTTTTGTAGTATAAACGCTAACGTGTCCTGGACGCGTTACAATATATGCATGCACAGGGAAGTAAGAAAATCTGAATGTAAGTGGTCAGCTGGACACTATGGAGACACAATAGACTCAAGCATAAATGTGTCCCGGCCACCTACTGAGCCAATCAGCCAAGACATTCTAAAACCAAGTGTAAACAGAACGTTTACGTCATGACATTGTACGTCATTAGATATGATTGTAACTGTTCAGTATGCTTAATATGGGTTTCCAGCATCAGGGAAGCGAGTTGTTAGCAAGCTAGTAATGCCACTGTGGTACTGTGCACTTATTGGCATAAACCAAGTGCTCAGAAGTGCTTGTTCAACAAAC
>JAODKN010000111.1:630831-645452 GCA_026774425.1 Petrocephalus zakoni
ACGGTGGACCGGATTGGATGTGGGCCGGATTGGATGTGGACCGGATTGGATGTGGGCCGGATTGGATGTGGACCGGGTTGAATGTGGGCCGGGTTGGATGTGGACTGGATTGGATGTGGGCCGGATTGGATGTGGGCCGGATTGGATGTGGACCGGATTGGATGTGGGCCGGATTGGATGTGGGCCGGGTTGGATGTGGACCGGATTGGATGTCCAACCACGCCTTTCCACAGGTGGCAGCAAGACATACCTGGCTAAAGGCATGGTTTTATAGCTCCGTTAACATTTTAATGAGCACCATGTCTGTGTTTTTAATTGCAGAAAGCAGCCGGTTATAAATGCAGGTGAACAGACGTTTATGGATATCGGCAAATTAAGTTAGCAGTATGTGCAAGAATACTTAATTAATCATAGAGCAGACGGTTTAGTGTGTGCAAAAGCACTTACCCAAACCAGTTTCCTTATAAAATGTGTTTAAAACCGCTGCCAGTGCTGCCAACACCTTTCAGTATTATAATTACTGCCTGAAACACCAGACTAACTGTACAGTTATTTACTTATTAAGGTAATTATAGGATATTTTCACAAATGGAACTCGCGGTGTTAGTAAAGTTAAAGATATGAATTAGCAATTGATCATGACTCACTAGACACGAGGATCCTTCATGGATATGATCACGGAAGGCGCGATACCGGTGACCAGGGGAAAGATAAACCGGTCTTGCAGAGCCCCAAAACAAAAACTCATTTGCCAGAGTATGTCTGAAGGACAGATCTAGAGGATGATTACTTAAATCGTTTGCAAATTGTTTGCAACAAAATAAAGAGAAAAGTAATATTGTTAAATATAATGTTTTACACGATTTAACACCTTGGGGAAACAATCCTCTGAAAAGAGTCCTGTACAGTAAAAATAAACCATTACCAAATTAGGTACATGAGAGATGGTTGTCTAACATATGGTTTTGACAAATACAATAGATGTTCTTTTTGCTGATTCTTTTAACCTTGACTTTATTGCGCTGTCATGGTGTGTATTAATCATGTGAACTTCTTTAGCTGCACGCACAGGGTTTGCAGAATTAATCTGCCGCACACGATGCATCCCAAACGTAGATACTCTGATTGGGTGCTTTCTCCCGCTATTTCCTAATTATCTGCGATATTAATTCCATTCAAATCCCTACGGTAAAACGTGGCGGCACATGAGCGAAGAGAATTTTCTACTATTCAAATGATGTTCGCTGTCACTTGGGGGCAAGACGGTGCAATATCAGACCGGTGAGGTTAATTGAGTAATAAGTAAAGGAAGTCTGAGAGAAAACCTTTGGGGGTGGCAGGCATATCAATTTGCTCTTATTGGACTCCCGAGCTTCTGCGATTCGCATTGTCCTTTTCGGGTCCTCTTGTGTACGCTTCTATCCGGAGATGCAAGTGATGATTAACGCCTGATTAATTGGCATAGCGGATCAATTACGGCTCCTTAGGCAAGCTTGAGTCTCTGTTGAACTTTCAGCATTATTAACAAGCTTAATAACTTCATTATCTCATGTGGTTATGTTGAATATTGAGTTTTAATTACCTCGAGTAGTTGGAGATTCTATATAATTAATGATAATCATATTATTATTATAAATAAAACTTTTATTTTTAGACAAGCCATAGATATGTAATCAACAATGCAGGTAGATTGCAGAACACATATTATGGGTTTATTCAGAATGTACGACATGTTGTGCGCTATGCTAGTTAAAGCTTTTGGAGTTCATCCGTCAGTGATGTCTGACCCTTTCTGCGCTACAGCAAACAATATCAGAGCTATTTAGCATGTATTTTGGGCGCGTATTGTCCAATTGACAGCAGTCAGAGGAGGCTGAGTCTCGCACATCTGTAGTAGATCAACAGTCATACAGTTAATTTTCCACACCCGAGTCCTACAAACAAACAGTTAAGCAGCTGGAAGCCATGGCAGTAGTAATAATAATTGAATTGTGTAATGATTGTAAAGGTGATTGCACAGCTATGGCATGAGAGAATTATGCAGTGTTAGGCGCCGTCACACGTGACACAAAAATAATTGAATACAGGACCTAATAGCAATCAGTTCTCATTAAAAATGTTTGCTTGTGTAGAGGAATTAACTGAGCTTAGGAGAGTCCCCTGAGATGATGTCACCACCCCCAGAGCTTCAGCCAGCTAGCACATGGGACTCGGGTCTTTGGTTATTCAGCTAATCTCCCTGTCTGCTATGCGACGCTGGTTTGCAGGAGGTGCGGGGCCTTCTGATTGTGCCCCCCAGGGTTCACAGACCTGTCTGCTATGCTGCGCTGGTTTGCAGGAGGTGCAGGGTCTTCTGATTGTGCCCCCCAGGGTTCACAGACCTGTCTGCTATGCTGCACTGGTTTGCAGGAGGTGTGGTGATTGTGCTGATTGTGGCCTCCAGGCAGGGCCGGCCCGAGCCTTTATGGGGCCCTAAGCAGAATTTGATTTGGGGCCCCCCCACCACCTAAATCAAGCGCTCTTGGGGGCCCCCTAGTGGTGTGGGGCCCCAAGCGGCCGCTTAGTTCGCTTATGCCTTGGGCCGGCTCTGCCCCCAGGGTTCACAGACCTGTCTGCTATGCTGCGCTGGTTTGCAGGAGGTGCGGGGCCTTCTGATTGTGCCCCCCAGGGTTCACAGACCTGTCTGCTATGGGCTTCCAGGATAGGCTCTGGAAGCCAGGGCAGGGCAGGATGGGGCACCAACCATCACAGGGTACATACACCTGTCACACACATTCTCACCTATGGACAGCTTGGCAAGGCTGCTAATATTAGGCTTAATATGGTGGTATACCTGCAAGCTGATCTTTGCCAAGTGCAAGAAGTTCTGAGGCCCAAAATTTTAATTTGAGGTTATGTTTTAAAACTTTCTGGGAATTGCATCACAGTTACTAAGTTAAGCAACTTGGTGTTTTGTGCAACAAGCTCAGTGTAGTTCCTAAGAGTGATTGAGGAAGCTAGTTCAGTAATTATTGGTTTCTCCTAATTAATTAAGTTGCTTTACAAGCTGCAGCAGCACAGTTTTTTTGGTGAAAATTAATACCTTGGTCATTGCTGTTCAAGAAAGATTATTATGGGAATTTTTTTTCTCTCTGATTTGGTTGATTACAGCAGTGACCAATTAGGGAAGCCTGGCTGCCACTGGAAACAAACAGTGGTGTAGCCATGGTGATGAAAGTTCAACCCGACAGTACGCAAAGTGTTGACGGTAGACACGTCAGCGAAGTGGATTTAACTAGACGTGTTTCAGAAGATTGCCGTACCGTGGGGGTTTAAGTGCCTTCCTCTGTGCTTGTGGGAATTTCGAGTGGGCAAATGTGGATAACCCACCACTTCACTCAGATCATTCAACAGCGTTTCTCTCTAAATCAGTCTTTGAGCCCCACGCCCCCCCCCCAAGCACCCCTCTTGTGATTACTAATTTGGCCTCACTCCAGGCCTGTAGCCAGAAATTTTGTGAGGAGTTTGATAGGTCCCTCTCTGTAGATATCACAGACTGGGGAGGGGGTCCCCCTCCATAGTTTTCATGGAACGGGGGGGCTCAAACTTGTTATTCAAACCTCTGATTTTCTGTGGCTGTGTCTTCCCCCTCACATGCAGCATGTATTTCTCTTGCTTTATTCGTGTTTGTATGGGGCTCTTCCGTCGTTTCCTCCTACAGTCCAAGTATATGGGGGGAGGCAGACCCCTGCTGGTTGGCCCCTGGAGTGCCCACTCCCCTCCCACACACCGATTCGAAACACATAATTGGCTAATGATAAGTTTGGCCCCTCTGCATGAATTACAGCCCTCTTGTGCCCCACCGTAAAAGAATTTGGGCATTTAGATGGATAGGCGTCTCTGAACTGCCCATGGCGTGTGAGTGTGTGTGCCCTGTGATAGCCTGCCGTCCCATGCAGGGGTTCCCCTACTGGCTAAGCCGTGTGTCTGCGGGATAGACTCCAGTGAGTCGGTATTGATTAAGCGATTATGGACCCGTATGTCGGTATTGATTAAGCGATTATGGATGGATGACCTTGAAGCCCGTGCCACTTTTTCTTTACGTGGGGTAGACCTCTCTGACGTGTCGTGAGAGTCCCCCTCCATCCAGGCGTGGCTGGCACCACGATTCCGATGGAATTCTGACTTAGGCCATTCCTCATCCTCTCAGCGGCGAGCACGTGGCGAGGAACAACAGCATTAATAATGGTGCTGGGAATGATTCCGCGGCTGGCGAAATGGGCCACATAAATCTCGGGGAATGGAACACTGTGCCGTGTGCCGGAGTCGGCGGTCAATCATTCGAGAGTCGGCCGACTAATCTCTCAGCAGAGAAAAACCGGATGGCCCGGGTGGCTTGGGGCTGTTGTTAAGAGGTGTTTTCTCACAGCAGGAACTTTTTTTCCCACTGCAGGAACTCTGGCCAATAGTAGTTCCTCTTAAGTAGTTCTGGAACCATTTTTTAGACCCTACTCTGGAGTAGGTACTTTTCGCTCAACCAGGTATTACTGGGTGGGGCTTATAGTTGTCTTCTATTTTCAGACCATGTGATCGATAACTCCCCAATAACTAATAAATAACTAACTAAATATCTTGTTCATCCTCCATTGTTTTGGGGCAGTGGTGTACTTTTGTGTGAAATTATGTGTGAAGTTTAACCTACAAGCTTCTTGTGTCTTCCATGCTTACTGGGTTCTGTTGTGCTGTAGAAGTGTGACACAAAGAGTGGCCAGGGGCTACAAAATTCCCAGTTGAGACTGCCCAGGAACTTGGAACCAGGAACTTGGTTCCTGAGCTTTGGTGGTAAAACACCCAAAGCTGGCATCAGCTCGTCTGCATCCCATTCTGTCTGTCCCCAGCATTGCCATGGTGAACGAGCATCTTTTTGTCCGAGCATATCGAGTTGCTACTCCAGCATCGATCGGCGGGACATAAATTGCTCCTCGATGAATGCTCATTAGCCCAGAGCGAAATCTGATCACCTGGGACCAAGCAAGGAGGACTAAGAACCTGAGATGCCAGGCACTCACATTGGCATTGGGATGCAGCTGTTCTCATGGCAACGTTCTCATGGCAACATTCCTATGGCGGCGCGGTGCTTTGAACATTCCGCGTGGCACATCTGACACGAGAGGCGTAAACAAAAGCCAATTCAGTTTCACAGTTCCTCCATGTATTAATAAAATACAACTGCCAGAGTGGGATGGCGGCAGGAGGGGCCGCCTTGGGTAAATATGCCATCTTTCATCTGGATTAACATTCGGTAATATTCCCGATAAACTGGGTTGAAAAGAAAGACGAAAGCAATTGAATGTGGGCTGTTTTTTCCCCCCAAGGCAGCAAGGGCTCTTACTGGGTTGATTCACTGTGAAAAGGCAGAGTGGGTGAGAGGCATGCATACTGCCCCCTACAGGATGATGGTGTCACAGGCGCCTCTGTGGCCGCTGCAGCCATTATATTCCCGCTTCACTGGGCTGCCTCGCAGGTGGTGACCCCCACTGGCTGAGGGGCCCTTTGAGGGGTGTCCTGATGGACGGCTGGCATCTACACCGCCAAGACTTTTTCACCCCCGCTAAAAGTCTGCATTTGATGTGCATCAGCTCATTGTTTGCTAGTCATGACCTACATTATAATTCAGACATTTACAAACTCCTTCCCCCCCCGCCTACTGGTGCATTTATAACAATTGCTAATGTTTTCCGCGCAAGCTGATGCCCCTGCGATGGCCACCCTGAGCACGCAGCCACGGCTGGCTCTATTTCCGCGGAGACGTCGCCGCCTGATCCGTTTCTTCTGTCCTCCGGCTTGCGGCGCCGACGCAGATCCGAGCTCCCGCTGGCTCCTCGGGCTCCGTAATAACGGCGATACCTATTCAAGTCCCCGACCCGCCTGCTGTCAGGCTGCCTGGTTCTGTCTGTTTAATTGTTTGTAATGGGGATTACCGCGAGTGTTTGGCGGCCTAATTCAATAGGTGCCGTCTTAATATTTCACAGCCGCGACGTACCGTGTTCACAAACACGACAGCGAGCGTATTGTCTGAGGAAAGCAGGAGCTGCAGTATTAATTACCGACGGCTCTATCCATGAATATGGCTATCAGGGCCTCGCGCTCGCTTATATGACACGTCAGCCTTGAAGAAGTGGATTGGCCTGTTAATTAGTAGTAATTAAGTTGAGTGCTCATTAGCAGCGATGAATTGCTCTGATGCCACTCCAGAGCTCTGTGAGGTGGATCTGTCCAGGCTTGAGTTTGAGCTGCTCAGGCTTCAGATGTTTAGTTCCCACCCATCCTGGTTCTGGCGTCTTGCCGCCTTGGGCTCCGTTTGGAAGCTTCTAGAATTCAGCTTTCGCGATAGATTGGCGCGTTGCTCTGCATGCTCAGGCTGAATGACAGAAGGAGGAAAGCTGCCCAGTGCCAGCAAGGTGGCCTCCATCCTTACCAGTAAGCGCAGACGTCAGATGGTGTGGGGGCCGGTATAGTGGGAGGCCGCCCAGCCTGCCTGCTGGATCGGTAGCGAGTGTCTCGGCCCTCGGTGGCACGCCGAGTGGTGCCGGACCACGTTTCGCGGTCTGGGCCGTGCAGCCACGTGGGAGACACTCAAGCCCACTACGGAGCCTTGGCACATGGCTGCCTGCTCAGTAATACGAGAGGGCCCCTGCCTCCACTTAGCATGAACCTCGGGGCATTCCACTCCTGCCTCACCTTATGCTTGCTTCTGGACTGGGCTCAGCCAGCCAGGGCAGCCACTCTTAGAGAGATGTCACCATGTGTTGGTCCTCTGCATGACATGAAGCTGAAATAGCTGGAGGTTAGAGCCCTTAGGATTGCAGAGGAGCATCTGCTTAGTTAGAAGGACTCTGTAGCTTTCTAATTAGCTTGTTAACTTGCTATATTATCTCTCTGCCAGGCATGGGGTTTGAACTCACAATCTTCCGGACATGGGTACATGTTCCTAACCCACTGAGCTATATACTCCCCCATAATGGTTATTCCTCTCCCCTTCTAGCTCTCGCCCCCCCCAGCTTGTGAGAAGATGTAACGTTCAGGGAAAGTAGGCGTGGCCACCTGTGTTCAGGACAAAGAGGAAGACACCGCCATGGCAAGTCACACATGTGCATATTTCGAGTGCCTGAGGTAGAGCGGAAATGCTCTGTAATTATGTGATGGATCATTTCCTCATTGTCACCTGCATACTGGGAGCTGTCCTAAAACTTGTGAGCCTGCGACCAGACTCTGATCTTCTAGTTTGCTGTATAGGGGGGATGATAGCCATCTGATGAAGCGCAGTGCCCACGTGAATTTACATCTAATTTATTTACAAAAACTACGGGAGGTATGGCGTGTAGCTACAGGAACTACAGGAGGTATGGCGTGTAGCTACAGGAACTACAGGAGGTACTGCATGTAGCTTCGGGAACAACAGGAGCTACAGCGTGTAGCTACCGGAACTACAGGAGGTACGGCGTGTAGCTTCTGGAACTACAGGAGGTACGGCGTGTAGCTTCTGGAACTACAGGAGCTACAACGTGTAGCTACAGGAACTACAGGAGCTACAGAGTGTAGCTACAGGAACTACAGGAGGTACGGCATGTAACTTCAGGAACTACATGAGCTACGACATGTAGCTACAGGAGCTACAGTGTGTAGCTACAGGAACTACAGGAGCTACAGTGTGTAGCTACGGGAACTACAGGAGGTACGGCGTGTAACTACAGGAACTACAGGAGCTATGGCATGTAGCGTCAGGAACTACAGGAGCTACAGTGTGTAGCTTCAGGAACTACAGGAGCTATGGCGTGTAGCTACAGGAACTACAGGAGCTATATACCATGAATGCATTCACTCCCCCAGTGAATCCCCCCGCACTGAGATGGCTCCTCTCAATCCGCGGTCTCACATAGCTGACAGTCACAGGATCGCTTGGAAGCTGCTGTGACTAATGAAAAAAATCGCCATTTGCCTCTCCACTGCCTGTTACCACTGCCACCACCCACCCCACCCCCCCGAAATCTTTCCCCCCATTTACAAGGAGTGAGCAGCTGTGCAGTGACCACGGCGGTCTAGTTGTAGCCAGCGAAACGGCACCCGCCCACTCCCCCAGCTGAAGGCTTGTCGCTCTGAGTGCCATGCTGGACCGGGTACAGCTACAGTCGGTACGCTGATGCTAGAGTGTCAGGTGTATCGTCATAAACAGGAAGCAGCTGGGAGCCTCAGGGCAGTGCTCCTCTGTGCCATTTGTGGCCTTTACTCAAAATCTGAACATGTGTTTATTTCTCCGGAAAACGTTACTGGTGTATTTCTGCAATGTTCCATGTAAGACGTCATGCAGCAGCTGGTCCGGTTTGGGATTATTTTTCTTCGTTCCTATTGGCCGAATCGCTGCCCCCACAAACAGGCTCGGTCTTCTCAGCAGATATCGACGAGCTGTGGTTCAGGTTGTAGTTCCGGCCGTGGAGAGGCACTCGGGTGTGTATGAGCCAGGAGACGGAGGAGGAGGTGTTACCAAAATAGTGGGCAAGCAGGTGCTGGTGAAGCATCTCCTGTCTTTGCAAAGTGGTACAGATCCCAGTCTTCGTACATTGCCGCAACCCAATAAGAACGTAGTGGTAACGTTAGACCTCAGCCGCGTGGCGCTGTTTGGAGCCAGCTTGCTGCATCCTGCTCTCTGGAGGGGAGCTCTGGGAGTGGGTGTGCACCTTGGCACCACTGAGCCTCCTGATCAAATATGCATGTATTCAAGCTGATAATTGCCAGGGTAGACTGAAGAGCTGGGATTATAAATAACACACTTACAGCTCGGCGATTAGAGGGGCCCTCCTGTTTATTTAATCAAAGGCGATGCGCTTTAATTATCCTGCTCTTGATGTTAGTGCCTGATTTCCCCTCCCGTGTCATGCAGGCCTGGCCACTTCCTTGTACCTCCCGGTCCCCAGCGCGGCCTGCTATTCCCCCCACCCCTGTGCCCCTTTCTTACAGGATCCCTCGCTCCTCTCCTCGCCCGGGCCGTGTCCCGTGCCTCCCTCCCGGGCCCGTCCTCTTCCCTTCCCGTCCAGCCGGCTGATGGCTTTGCCTGCCAAAGTGCAAGGCAGCGTTTCGTCGCATAAGCCTTGGAATAAGAAGGAGAAGATGCCGGGAGCCCTCGTCGATTGGTGATAATTACTTGGTTATTGATGGTATGACATCTGCTCCTACCGGGACGTGTCTGGGACGGGCCATTCAGAGAGGTTCCCCTTTCACCTTTACGTGATGCGTGCCACTAAGCAAGCATGCATACCTACTCTGGATTGAGAGCAGACGTGGTGCTTAGCTCTCAGAGGTTTGTCTTACGTGGGAAACAGCAGAACAAAGGCTTTTAGTCTGGTTTAGTGCATTCCAGCTTGTGACTCTGTATCAGAATCTGTAACAGATGGGGTAAAGGTTAAGACAGACATTGCACTGTGGCTTAAGATGAGCGCTTAGGTTCTCTGCATGCTAAGGCTACAGTAACCTATTACAGGGCCCAGTGACTGGCATCCTAACTTCACTCCACAGAGGCAATCTCCGAAGGCGGAAGGGGGTCACTTATTCTCACCCAAACTCCCACGGGGCCGCGACATAGCAGGAGAAGCTCTCTCTGCGGCGACTGCCAGCAGGGGGGCATTTTGAGCTGGACATGGGCCCACGGACTGAGAGCAAGCAGTTTAGAGTGTTTATCAGGGACCATCTGCCTTTGGTAGCTCCAGATGGGCACGCTTGGGCACAGAGGTTCGCTCGCTGTAAATAATGGCCGGCTCTCAGGCCTCCCTTCCACTTTTCCCGGCCCTCTGTTGACCCCACTCTCATCTCCCTTCATTTCTCAGTCTCCTTGCTAGCCTCCAATCCCGCTCTACCCTCCTCTACGGGGGTGCCGGGGGTTCGGAGGGAGCAACGCGTCCTATTTCAGAAGGTAACAGAATGAATGCATTTTCCCGCTGCCCCACTCTCTAACTATGAGGGGGCCGTGGAAGTCACACGGCGTCGAGGCCCCCTGGAGCGGAGCATCCTGATTGGTTGTTTTCTGTGGCCGTGGTCCATTATGTTGCCCTGGAATCTAATGAAGCTCCCTCAGTAGGTCAGCTCTCCTCTACTTAGGAGAGACCGAAATAAGATGTTACTGCATGACAAAGCCGCCTTCTCTAGGATGCGGCTAATGGTTCCAGACACGACAGCTCTTAGACTCAGGACTGCACTATAGAGATATCATTTTGTTTTCGTGTTATTAATTACCGGCACTTATTGAAATGTCTCCTCGCCACGACGTATCTTCAAAGCGCGTGGCTCCCCCAGCAGACGGACGAGCTGTGCTTATTAATCTGCCCTCATGGCTGATTTGAATTCCTGATAACGAGCAGAAGTCACATGGTAAGAGGCCGGGGTCAGAGCCGGCCCCGCGCTAATGGAGCCCGCAGCTCCGCTCGCCCGCCCGTGCCGGTCGCTTTGATCCACTTCGGGGCACGCTAGCCAAATTAGCGCCGGCATATACTTTCATTAATACCATTAGTTTAAGGGTTTAGTTTTTAGACCAAAGGACCTCACAAGTACAGGAAATCCTCAAAAAACACGAGTAGTGAGGTCATTATGTCGGTCCTCACTACTTCAGACTTTTCAAGTTAATCTTTAATCTAAATCTGTGAATGCGATCAAAAAAGTTAAAATGCCTAAAACTGTGCATTTTATTTGGTTACTTATGGTTAAGGTTAGGGATAGGGTTGTATAGGGGTTAAAAATGTCTTGGGGTTTTTACCATAGAAAGTCCTCACTACGACAGGAATACAAATATAAAAATGTGTGTGTGTGTGTGTGGACATATTTATATTACGTTGTGGGGACCCAATGTCCCCACAGTGTGATATAAACCAGTTATTTTCTACCTTGTGGGGAAATTTTTTTGGTCCCCATAAGGATAACCTCAATTTTATAAAAAATTGTGTCTGCAATCAAAAAACTAAAAATGCCAAAAGTCTTATATTTAAGGGTGTCATAGTTGGGATCAGGGTTATGCGCATAGGAATGAATGGAGTGTCCCCATAAAGATAGGTATACATGGTATTTGTGAGTGCGTGTGTTTGTGTGTGTGTGTGTGTGTGTGTACGCACATGTGTGTGTGTGTGTGTGTGTGTGTGTGCACTGTGGTGGACTGACATCCCATTCATGGTCTCCCCTGTCTCATGTCCTGCACTTCCTGCCATAGTGTGTATATATATGATAGGTCTGCCGCCTCATTCAGTGTTTAAGGCCCTTATAGCCTATATTGTGAGAAGACTGTCCCACTGTGGGCATTTGGAATTGAAAGGCTAACTGATGGCTTATAAATTCACTGATAGATTTTTGTCGTTCCTTTCGGTGATCCGGTGGCAGGGGTCAAAGTGGCATGTGTTCAGCGAGCAGCAGAGCTGAATGGCCGTCGAGCGGGTGTCTCTCTGGACAGGTGTCTCTCTGGACGAGTGTCTCTCTGGACAGGTGTCTCTCTGGACAGGCGTCTCCCTGGACGGGTGTCTCTCTGGACAGGTATCTCTCTGTACGGCTGTCTCTCTGGACAGGTGTCTCTCAATATGGGTGTCTTTCTGGACGGGTGTCTCTCTGTACGGGTGTCTCTCAGTACGGGTGTCTCTCTGGACGGGTGTCTCTCTGGACAGGTATCTCTCTGTACGGCTGTCTCTCTGGACAGGTGTCTCTCAGTATGGGTGTCTCTCTGTACGGGTGTCTCGCTGGACGGGTGTCTCTCAGTATGGGTGTCTCTCTGTACGGGTGTCTTGCTGGACAGGTGTCTCTCTGGACAGGTCACCTGACTGTGCGGCATTGATCTCACTGATCTGAGACTAACAGCAGGCAGTGGGCTGATTCGTATCTCAGGGGTCCTGCATGGCCATGCCTACAGCACGCTTCCCCATGCGCTGGCCCACATCTCATCCTAGCGACGGCTGGACATCAGCCCAGGTGATGGAGTATTTCTGGGTCACGGAGTCCCCAGCCACATCTAGTTAGCCACATCTGGTTATCCATGTTTACGTGTTTGCGCCCATTTTCTTTATATATATGTATTCCTCAGTACCCCCCCCCCCACCATGGTGACCTTCATTCAGAAAGTAAGAAGATAGTGTAGCCGGCTGATGCCAGAAAGCCGCTAGTGTTATACAGCATTTCATTGGGTTTAATCTCGTTTCTTACTTTAGGGTTGCCAGGTCCTGTAACAGATTTTTTTTTTCCATTTCCAGTCTGTGTGAATAAGAGAATTTAAACTGGCATAGCGTGCGCAGGAAGCTGTGTGAGGTGGCCACCTTCCTGCATGTCTGTGTGTCGTGCCACTGCGGCCTAAATAGCACTCTGCTGCCAATGGCGTGTCACCAGCGGGCTAATCAGACATGACTGGGTTGAGGCCGCTTTTGCCAAGTCGATGTTATTTCTGGAAAATCAGACACCTTAGAAGTGCTGGCCCACATAGCTCTCTGCGGCGTCACGGCGGCAGTGCGGTCCGTGGCGAACCCCGGAATATTCTAATCTCAAAGCGCCTTGCATCTGGGGAAGCGCGTCATGGTTAACATCACCTGTTAGCCTGTGGGGGAGGCAGCTTCTACAATAGCACTGACTGATCTACATGTAAGTCCCCAAGGGGAGGGCTTTGTTCCCTTGTCAGTTTCCCTTTGTGGTAGATGGGGGCATCACGGGGATGGGAGGGGGTGTTCCTCCTTCTGGCACTTGTGTCTGACAGCCCTTCTTGCGGGTCCTCGGTGGAGGTGAGGAGAGGCACCAGGCTGGGTGCACCGTGACAGTGGGGGGTGTCACGACTGTGTTTCGCCCTCCCCCTCGCCCTGTTTGCCAGCTGATGTCAGGGGGACACTGCACACTTTGGACGCTTCCCCCTGGGGTCACGGAGTCGTATCTGAGCCCTTTGTGAGCTGGGAGTTGTCAGTCACCCTCTTGTGATACTGGCCCCTTCTTCTATCCGGCAAGAGTATCTTCCAATTTTGTGTTTTCCTCTCAGTTCCAGGTGGTGGGGGGGAGGAGGGGTGTGCTCACATTTTATCATCTCCGATGTGGGGATCGCCCCCACACGTCGCCACCCGGGGGGGATCCCTGCAGTCGGCAGGCGCAATGGGGTGCCGGCTTCTCCGAGAGCAGACGGAGAGGGTCCGGGTCAATGCGGGGAGCTTCAGCCCCCAGTGGCATGCCGCACTCCAGACGGCTGACTCCGGGGGCAGGGCGCGGCGTCCTGTCGCGTCCCGGCATTTGGGAGATGGAGCGAGCGCGCCGCGTGACTCATGTGTCTGCTCGACAGAGAGCTGGCTCTATTTCTGGCTGTTCCCTGGTGCCTCTCTTCACAACTGAGATTGCTCCTTAGGGTGGTACGAAGGCGACCGGGCCGAGATGAAAGGCGCCACGGAACCTTCCAGGGATGAAGTACCGTCTGGATGGTGCCCCGGGACAGAGCGGTTCAGAGGGGGCACCACCTGAATGTTTCTGGTTGCCTTTTTGTGTGCTTAATCCCTAAAAGCATATACATCCTCCATCCCCTTAGGGCTAAATACACCATTTGGCCAGTTAACAGCATTTCTGCCACTAAGCGTCTGAAAGGGGCTCTAAATCGTTAATCCAATCAGACGCTGGTTGTCCTTTTGAAGCACCATGACATGCTGGGTGTTGGGTGGCATTCACACACGGAGAGAGATGCTCTCACTCCACTCTGCCCAAGTGAAACATTATAGGGAAAAATTCATGACTGCATCACCCGGCGCTCTCCTCTGCCAGCATACATTTCCCCTCTTTAAAGGCACCGTCGCTGCTTCCTGTGTGGTTTGTTTTTGGGTCCATCAGCCGCTTGCAGGTGGCTGGCTGGTGTGTCACTGGATTGCATTAGGATACAGTCACATCTGCTGCAGAGTATCAACGTGATCACGGACATGTGGATTCTATGTGCCCACCTCCTTACATGTACCCATGACTTGTTTTGTGTTGATGGGCATCTTGGTTTCTGGAAATATAAGGATCATATGACTGGCTTTTGTCTGGATTTATCGATTGCATTAGACTCACATTTTGTTATTTTTTAATTATAATTATATATATTTTTTAATTATTTAATTTTTTTTTGATGGTGGGAAATTCTGAAATGTGGGTCCTGATTATAGTGCATATGGGAGGGGGTTGAACCCTCGACACTGACCTTCAAGATCCATAGGCCACCCTGGGGTAATGCATCTCACATAGAGCTAATTGGGGATCAGAACAGCATATCGACCAGGGAGACTCGCGGCTGAACGGGCCACGTGGCCGGGGGGGAACATCTAGTCTACTCCCCCTGTCTTATAAAAAGCCGAGATCAAAAGCAAATGTCATCTCGCAATCACAAGCCGCCACACAACACTCTCGGTATCCCAGCCGGCATCTGAGGTGCCATAAAAGTGCACGGTAAGAAGAGCATGGGGGGGGTTGCGCTCCCGAGGCGCCATAAGAGCGTGCGGTAAAAAGAGCGTGGGGGGGTAGCGCTCCCGAGGTGTCATAAGAGCGCACAGTAAGAAGAGCATGGGGGGGGTTAGTGCTCCCGAGGTGCCATACAAGTGCGCGGTCAGAAGAGCCTGGGGGGGGTA
>JAODKN010000111.1:670370-684840 GCA_026774425.1 Petrocephalus zakoni
ATTTGTAAAAACCAATAACACACAACCGGTAAATTCACACCCCCCCCCCCCCCCATGACGCTATGCAGGATAATGACACGGAAATAACATAACGTGTTGTTTTGAATAGCATGAGAATGGGTAGATGCCGAAAGGGTGAGTGTATGCCCCAGTATGTTTCTGCCCGATAACAGAGTGCTGCCGCATTCATTTACGGCGACGGAAGTAATTTTCCCCATGCATGAAAACCCTCGAACGCCTCCTCTTAAATACCCCGCAAGCAGACTCTTGGAGGTCTTCGTTAAGGCCGAGCATTTAATTGAAATACTTGCCAGGAAACTAAAGCAAAAAGCAATTAGAGGGCGCCTGCCTAACCGCACGCATACCTTAATAAAAGTGCACAGCCTCTCAAATCAGGGACACACACATAAAAATGAATAAGAATCAAGCTATTTAAATCAGTACCAGACCTTGGGTTGTTAGTTCAGACTGGGAGTGGGAGCCCTGATCTCTCAAAGGTCACTCCATTCATTGAATTCACAGTATCTAATTCACAGCACTGGTTCTTAGAATGGAACGCAATCCAGAGCTATTGGAGTGTTCAACCTTTTGTGACACACTTGAAAAAAGATCTGGTTTAAATGATTTACCTTCCAAAGGATGTCGAATTTACTTTCTTAATTTGTGGGTGGGGCCAAAGTTGGGGGGTGTGTTTAGGATAATGTTTCAAGCAGTCCTAACAGTGAAATTTTATCAACAGTCAAAGCGTCCGACGCTCACACAGGGATAAATTACTGCCTTTGACTGAGCCACTGTTTCATATTTCAAAATGAATTATTCATAATGCGTCTTCATAAGATCTGGGTACGTCGTTCAGCTTGTCAGATATTAAAATGTTCGCCTTTGTGTCCCCAATAACCTGGCTTACTCATCTCAGAAGGCAGATTCTGGCTGGCAGGGATAGGAGCAGTTGTCTTCCACACAGCCCTGCAAACGTCTGCTTTATTAATGCGCTGGTAAGTTTTTGAGGAGTGCCTTGTTAGAACAATTCAATGCTCCAGGCCTTATGACTCAAGTGGAGGTAGCTTGCTTTCCTGCAGCCCCGAGTGTTCATTTACGTGACACACATGTATGATGCGCCAATTACCGGAGATTGTGATGCGAATTTGAAGGATCTCAGGTATAGCAGCAAAGCAAATGCTCAGATGCATCAAAATGGTGTCCATGTTTGTCGATTTATAACCCATTAGACGTCACCAGATCAGACGTCCTGCAACTTGACTACCGTGGAGGGCAACAAGTGACAGACCTACAAGCATCTGGCATAAACATCCACCCCTCCGGGCTTTATTACTGAGGGCCTCTAAACCAGTGTGTTTCTCAACAGAAACCTCAGGAACCCCCAGACAGGCCACATTTTTTGCTCCCTGGCAGCCCCCAACACACCTGTACCAGTTATTAGGTGTCTGGGAGGGGGCAAAAATGCGGCCTGTCCGGGGGTCCTGGCTTGAGAAATACTATGTTAAACCAACAAACCGCACATGAGGCCTAAATGGCAGTGAGAAGGAATGTCAGATGGATGGGGATCCAGAGCCTCCAACATAACCCTTTATAGGCAGAGAAGAGCAAAACATATAGTTGCCCAGGAGTTACAGCTTCTAGTTAATTACCATCCATTCCTTTTTCATGACCACTTCTATGAGTGTGGATATAATGCCAGGAAATAATGCTGGACGGTGCTGTAGGGGTAGTAAGAGGGCCGCTTAGGAATGCATGGGAAGGAGGAAGCAGGTGGAAGGTCAGCGCATCATCAGCGGCCAGCTGGTTTAACCCAACAGGAACCAATCAAACAGCCACCGACACAGGTCTGGGGATCCACGGCCTGTGATGACCCCACCCAGAGGATGTTCAGAAGCCTTCTGTCGGGCAGACGTAGTAAACAGCTTTCTCAGAAAGAGTAGAAGAGCAGCTCCGTGATTCAGGGCAAGAAATCATGTGACTGGGCCATGTACCCTCTTTTCTGACCTATTGGAAGTGTTATCAGGAAAGAAAGTAGCATTAGCCAGTGTTGCAGGTGCAAGGGTTACAGGACGGCAGAACCTTTGTCTGCTTCCTCCGTAGAGACTGCACTAACCTCTGAGTGCTCCCGCTGGGGCGAGATAGCAGCAGGAGGCTAGGAAGGAGACGTGATGCCTGTCTCATTTATCTCCCCATGTTTTTCATACTCTTTCTTGTCTTTTTCTGGAGGGTGACATGGGCTTCGGAAGGCAGAAAGCTCTGCCTGCTCCTCTCTCCTCAGGTGAAAACGCGCTCCGTGACTCAGCTACTGAGGCTGACCCCTGCTCGCCTACTACGCCCCCTCCCCTCGCAAGTATAGGTTAAAAAACACAACTGCCTCACATTTATCTCATCCTCGTCTTACATAATAGCCATGATATCCATGAAGCATGTTCCCTCATAACCAAAACCCAGCAAGGAGGACATTCTCGCCTCGACTCAAGTGACAATCATTCAGAGCCCCTATACGTGGGAGACAGATACTTCAATTTACCTGCAACAGCATAGTTAGAGGCAAGCACACCCCCTCCCCCCAAGCCCTGATCTGCTTTATTGAATTTTAAATGACTCCTGTGGATGCGTCAGCATCGACTAAAATACCCCATGATGAGGTTTCATGAGCGAGATGTTCTGACAAAGCAATCGATCAGAGCATGGCTCGTAAGAGGGGCCCACACCTGGGCTGGATTTACAGCAGCGCAGTGGAACTTTAATCAATCTTAAACCGCCGGCAACTCCCCAATAAGACGGGAGCCATAAATCACCCCCAGCTACATACCACGGCCGAATCTGCGGACTTGTTATGCCGAGGAAACGATTCACTCCCAGAGTCATCAGGAGTCCGAGGAATTACGAGACGTGGCAGATTAGGTGACGGGACATCAGTGACTGCAGAGAATAATGATGGGAACCGATAACAGAGACGATCCGGATGGCGACGGTCAATAGGGAGCTGTAGCTACGCCTATGGAAGCTGAAGGGAATTACACGCCACTCATACTGGCCATGACACCGAATCACATGCACTGGGAGGTTTTTCCTCCACCCCCCTGGAGTAATGCACTCCTGTTTACCTCGATCTGGTCCCTTGATCTTACCTGTCAAAACAACAGTGCACTACTGAAGCACAAAATCAAGCGCAAGAACGACGAGGAAAATCAGACGGAAACACTTTGAACGACACTTTATAATAACAGAGCTGCCTAAGAGCTAATATACTCAAAAGCAATCAGCCATCAGCGTACGCAGTGGTGATTATACGACTCAAGTATCCGCCTGCTCCTACAGATTCCAGGCGTCAGATTGATGTGCACACCCCCCCACCCCCAACCCCATCCTGTTAGAGGTCTCTGGGTGTAAATGAGAAGGGGGAGTCCTGGTGAGCAGTACTGTACACTCCCATGCAGAGGATGACGGGAGGTTTGGAAGGAGGGTACTGATGGGAAGTTCAGCTGCTGGGGAGTAATGGGATGGAGGATAAGTATGGAGAGCCTGAGCCCGCCGAAGGGGTCGGCTCTCATTAGCCGGCTGGACACCGACGCCTCCTGAAAGCTCAGCTTCTCCCTCTCCATTATCCTCCTCTCCAGGCAGTGTGGAAAGCAAGACCATGCGCCCTCACCACACACACCCATTTCCGACTTGCCGGGATTTCCTTATTGCTGGGCAACCAGAAGCCAGCGACGGTAGGTCTGTCACTGCTACACACCAGGCTGCACTCTGGTGTTCATTACCGTGGTAAACGGGCAAGCGGCGCCTACCCCTGTCTCAGTGACCGATTCTCTTTTAGGCCATATTAGAGGTAATTAAGACAGGGCCTGTGGTTACCACAGATTAGTGGTATTTACTTTAAAAGCAAACACAGCGTGCTTGACTATGTACCATATTTGACCCCCTCCCCCCAACCTGTCTGTCCTGCCCGAGGCTGACCATCTCGTCTGCTGTTTACCCGAGAAGCAAAATAAACCAGAAGAAGCTTTAAAACACGAGAGCCATGTAAGCAAAGCGAAATGGCGAGTGCATCTCGGTCAGGCGCCGTTTTGTGGGCCCCGCGTCTGACATGCAGTGTCCTCGCGAACACTTCCGCGGATTGTGCAGCGTGAGGCTCCCTGCCGGTCCGAGTCAGAGCAGAGGCAGGGGAAGACTTGTGGCCTTAACACACTAGAGGAGGTGGCTGTGCCCTGGGCAGGGCTCTGGGGGGGGGACCGTGCTCTCAGAGTGCCAAAGGGACCGTGTAGTGCACTGTCTTCTGGGAGAAAAGAAATCTCCTCCTGGCCATCACCAGAGAAGAAGGGCTACCATGCAACAGGCTGTTGGCATTTCAGAGGACTCAGGAGCCCCAGCGGAACCTGTAGCTGGACACTGGTGCACAGTTTGGGCACAGGGGTTACACAGTCACGCTATGTGCACCCGCCTGTGTTTAGTACCGAGCCACAAAGTGCAGGCGGTCCCTCAGGGCCTGTTGTACTGTGCTCCACATAGAGATCTGCTGTTCATGCTTGGACTCCCTCTGCCTTTAATCGTGAGTTATTAATTAACTTTTTCATTAAGAGTCACTCACATCGGTTTTTGTTGTAACCCCTCACTGTTTGTTCTGAGCAAATAAAACTTCCTGCTGGTGGTATAATAAAACAGCTGGCCAGCCGTACAGCGGGTTGGCTCATCTTCCAGGAGCTGCTCTATGCAGGGAAGAAGGCCGGTGCGAGGATGATTTTAAGATTCAGGGCACTTCCCCTTGGCCCGGCTGGCTACCGTAGCCCGGACTGGTGGGACCTTGTGCCTGCCACTGCGGCGGACAGCCAGTCAGACAGCCGGCATGAAGTGAAGACTAATGTCAACATTTGGCCTAATTAATATACGATAAGACTAATACACCTCCATCCAGGGCCCCCTCGAACCCTGATCTGAACAGCTGGACTAGAACGAATCTGTCTAGCAGATTTGATATAAAAAGTTTAAGCAAATGTATCAAATTCCCATTGGTGGATAGACAGACCCAGAGCCGATACAGGAATCACGCAAGCCATCTCATAATGTACCCCTTCCCTGGCTATCATTTGCAGAAGAGCCGAACCACAGCCCCTTCTCCCGGTTTTTCCCACAATGCAGTGCCAAACACATGGGAAGCATCACGCCCCGAATCTCTGAAAAAAATAACGGAATGAGAATTTAAACTGTTACAACCGCCAGGGAGGTTGGGGCCGCTAACGCAGCACTTTGTCGCCACCTGCTGAGGGGCTCTGGAACACCCCAGTCACTTTAATAAGAATTGTGCTATGAAGAAGGGCAAAATTACCATATTATTCATATAGTGTAATATATATATACACACATGAAATAGTGTGATGTTATATATATATAGGAATGTATCATTCATAGAATTAAAATATCTGCCGAAAAATGCATCCTTTGAAGATTTTCAATGTCACATTACTCCTAGTACACGTTTCGGAAGACCCAGGAGACCCAGTCAAGTTAAGCGGACTGAACCCAGAATGTTCCCAGAAACTTCAAGTGTGCATTTATAAAGCTGCTCTCCTAATAGAAGGAAATTGACAAAATGGTTATTTGTCAGATTCACAGTTCTACTCAGTTCAGTGGATAAGATTTGCGGGGGGGCAGTGACCAAAGAGAGGACAATCAATCAGAGGCCTTAGAGAAGGTGTTGTTCTGCTCATGACAACACCATCCACACAGATTCTGTAGGCATCTTACACTAATGGCTTCTTGTCTGGACAGGAAGCGATATCTATGATCTATGCTGGAAACCTCCCTCCATCTTCCATGTCCATTTATTTAGTGCAGGGTCACTGTTAATGACAGGAGGCACACAGTCAGAAACACCAGTTCACCATACCACAGTTCCTCTGGGTTGTGGGAGTACTGGAGTACCATGAAAATACCCACGTGGACCTGAGGAGTTCAGAGGCGGGAATCAAACGCACAACAGCCGTTGGACGTGATGCCTCTGAGCCACCGTACTTAACTGGAACAATGTGGACTTAATGTGGTCTTCATAGGGGCTCAGAATAGCAAGGGCTCAGGTTGCAAGGCCAGGTTTAAGACCGAGGTGAGATTCTGTGAGCACAAACAGATGTTGAATAGGTCCTATTAAAGTCATTCATGTCTTCCTTAGCCTGTCCCCTCTCTCCTGTTGGAGCATACTGCTCTCCGGCCTGAGTCTACACACACCCGAAAGTTTTTGCCTGAGCTGGATTTGGTTTACAATGACTGACAACCACTGGCATCAACTTTGTGGTCTTCCCAGTCGGCTTCCACAGGGGCAGCCGGCTGGCAGTCGCAATCTGGAGGGTCAGTAGAAGGGAGGGGGGCAGGCTGGCTTCCTGGAGGGTGGAGGAGGTGAAGTGGGGGACTGAACGAATCTCGGAGGAAATGATTACGCAGGAGGTGGAGATGCCTGGTGTGGAGATGGAGCTTAGGGATGATGCCTTCTGAGGAACGTGCAGTCCCAAGCACACTCACAAGCATCGTGGAAGTGCAAGGACACGAGTGCGAGGCAGGGGTGAATAGTTCAGGTCTGGAAAGTAAAAATCCCGACCAAGACGGGATTTTTACTTTCTGGACCTGAACTGTCCACCCCTGGTGACGGATATTTTAACCACACTCTCCTCCAAGCATAAAACCCTTTTATTCCGGCTCTGCCGTGCGTGACTATGGTCCGTTTCCTGTTTCTGCTGAGCAGGGCACATGTGGTCCACAGCAGACTTCAGGGGCCCAACATCTGGGTTTTCTGGAGGCAGATGCCTGACAGAGGATGCTGGAGATTGTCCAATTAGGTTAACACCATGACTTAATCTCAATACTGCCAGTAATAAGCAGTGGCAAATGAAACGAAAATATATAGGCAGATATTTCATCCCGACTAGGCATTCTCAGACTATAAACGGACAGATAAGTCACAGATGCCCAGTCTGTCGCATGTTTGTCTTACTGAAAGCTGTAGGTAATGTGATATGAATACAGACAGACCTCCGGGGTGGATGGGAGCTGAGCTGTGGAAAACAGCAGAGTGCTGGAAATGGAGCATCTCACCAGCTCTGCCATAGGGGAGTCAGGTGGTATCCTGTTCCTTCCATCTGAGGGAGCTGGTGATGCAGTGGTGCCCCACCTTACCTCAAGCCCAGCCTTGGCACATCTGTGGGCCCTTGAACAAGGCCCTTAACCCCCAGCCCAGGCCACTGCATGAGGTGGCTTCCCTTCACAGCCAATTCATGAAGAACAAGGTTTCCCCACAGGGATCAATTATTTATTTTCGTATTTTGTTTCTCCACTCAGCCAGAAAGATACAACATAAATGGGCCTGAATTCATTCCAAACTATACAGGCAGTCCCCGGGTTAAGACCATTAAGAACCTTTTGTCAAAATCAAATCCAACCACTAGGTTGGATATTTTAGTAAACCAGCTGCCATAGGATTCTCCCGCAGAGCCCCACTAACAGCCTTCCTAATCTGGAACGAAATGCAATGGAAAGGCTAGAGCTGGCTGCCTGTGAGAAGGTGAAACACCAAAGTCATGGATCACATCATTTCTAGGTCATGATGTGCTAAATACCTCAGCTTTTCTTATCGAATCAATGGATTATCAAATCTAAAGCGAACGCAACACAGCAGGATACAAATAAGATTTTCTGACCCCCTTACTAGCTTTACTTGTCTACTCTTGGCCCCACCTGCTCTTTGAACCAGAATGTAAACCCTACGCACCATGATTGTCCCTGTCTCAGCCCAACCATGTTACACACTCTGAGAGCTTGTGAGCATGACAGGGGTGGGAGGGTACCAGACAGAAGCCCACAGCCTGGCCGTGCAGGTGAACGCGACACGGCATTTTCGACTAGCGGCTTAAGGTCAGACGTCTCGCAGGAGAAACTCAGTAATCGTAGAAGCTAAAGAAATTTTGGAACTACAGCGGGCGGCATGGCGGTGCACTGGTTATAACTGTTGCACTGGGGTTCGAGTCTCTGCCTTGGCTCCATGTGTGTGGAGTTTACATGTTCTCCCCATATTGTTGTGGGGTTTCCCCCACAGTCCAAAAACCTAAGGTGAACTGGAGTTGCTCTGTCCATAAGTGAGAATGTGCATGTGACTGGTATGTGTGTCCTGTGATGGGTTGGCATCGCACCCTGGGTCATTCCCTTCATTGCCACATTGCCACATCCCGGTAGTTACTGGGATAGGTTCTGCCCCCCCACCCCCCCCCGAGACCTGACAGGAGTCAGTATAGAAAAAGGAGAGATGGATGGTTAAGTTCACAGATTGACACAAGATCTGTTTTGCAGGATTTCAACACTAACAGCAGAAGGTAAGCTGTGCTTTCCCATTGGTCCACTGCTTCCCTATGTATTATTATTAAATTATTAAAATGTTATTTTGTGTACTGTTGAGCATCATTACTCCCTGCTGCGCCCTGCAGGGCTCTCTGCGCTCTTCAGAACCCACAGATGGAGTCCGGTGCCCTGATTGACGTGGCCGGGCACCTGGGCTCTCTGCGTCTGGGAGAAGATGCTGGAAACCGCGCCGTAGAGTGAGGGCGTCACCACCGGCAACGGCCCATAAAAATTGTGGCACGGCTCCTGGTCTGATGCCCCTCCCCCCTCTCGCTCCTCAAGCCCGATCACCTCGGACCCCAACATGGCGGCCCCATGGCTGGCCGTCTCGCAGACCTGATGGAGGTGCGGTACGCCGGGACACAGCCGCAGCAGCCCGACAACCCGGAGCGGTGGAACTGGTGTGTGTGCGTGCTGGGCGTAGGGGTCTTCCTGGCTGGGCGCCACTGCCAGGAGGCGGAGGTGGGCAATAAGACAAAGTGGGACCTGGGTGTGCTCCGGGAGTCCGTCTAGCGGAGGGGTCGTGCTCCAGGTGAACCCGGCCAATGGCTTCTGGGCCGTAGCCCTTCGGGATGGGGGCCAGTACAGCACCTGCACCCAGCCCTGGTCCTGCGGGAGAAGCCCCAGGTCCTGCTGGACTACGACAAGGGCGAGGTGTCGAATGTTGTCTAGTTTAAACCCATAGATCTACGTTTAAATACAAAAATACAGTAATATAGTGATCTTAAGATTAATAATTTATATATGGGGTAGAGTATGTTATGTCTTTCACCATCTCATAAAATCAAGGTTTAATCAAATAATGTCTGTTTTTCATCCGCAATGAAACCTCAGAAACGCACCCTGAACCAGCTGGTTCAGTAAGTTGTTGATGTAAGAATTCATTCTTAATTAAAGTGGAAGTATTAGATTTGACCATATTCGCGAGAAATATTTGCTTATATATAAAACCTGTCAGACTGGAAACGTACCCAAATTGTTTGCATTGAGGCTGGCCTATAGCAGCTGTTTTCACAATTCAGATTAATTAGCTGAGGAATTTAGAGGGGGGGCGGGTAGGAGACTGAGGTTTTACAAGCTTAATAAATCCGCACGCAGGAACTACACCCAGGAACAGACCTTCAGAAAAAGCAGAGCTGGTGATTACTTCCGAACACATGCAGCCCTGGTCGTTTCAAATCAAGCAGAAAAATACCAAAAGCTTGCTACAGAAACCCTGCTGGAGTATGGGAACAACCTCCCCCCCCCCAAAAAAAAAAATAATGAAATAATGGTTCAGAAACATCAAACATGGTTTAATTTAGAAAAGAACCAACAAAATTGTTCATTTTGAAGCCACAAGGCTGAGGATTACAGAAACCGAGTTGAAAGTAAAGCAGCTCTGTAAAGATCCTGCTGGAGACGTGGCCTCTGGTCCATCACAGAAGCTGTGTATGACCTAGACTGACTGGCGGGGGTCACGTTTTTTGGCTTAGGTGTAACATCATACAGGGGGGTAGGGGGCTGGCTGGCTGCCAAGCCACAGCTGACTTACAGTGACCTCAGAGGAACCTCCAAAATGCCTGGTCTGCTACCCAGAAACAGCTGGCACTGATCATTGGGGGAATGGGTCCTCCACTATTACCTCCTCACCGAGCCACCCACACACACACACACACACACACACACACACACACACACACACACACACACACAGATACAGGCAACCTAAGACAGCTGGCCAAGCGTAGTGTGACCCCTTCTCTTAGAACTGCAATGGAGAGACTCAGAGCAGAAAGCTCCCCACCTTCAGCAGATCCCAGCATTTTTATCCTCTGCTTCTCCATAAAATACTGATTCTCCAAGAGTCACTTTCACATGAGGAGGCCCTTGGCTGGCAGGAGCTCAGTCGAAACCTCAGATTACAATTTCAATTTTTATAAAATTACATATTACAAGTTATAACTCACAGCTTTCACACCTTGGTACTTCAGTGTCCAGGCTAATTACCAACCCCGGTGCACAAACTCCTAACTGATCGGAGTAATCATTAAAGCCAGCCAGAAAGAGCACCACCTCAACATGTCTCATTAAAATGACATAGAAAGCACCCCTACCTGGATTTGCCCCTCCCTCTTGTAGGAATTAATTCCATGGGGCACCTGCCTCATTATTGTGGTCCTACATGTTTAAACAGCACTGGCTCTCACGCTGTAATTAAGCAGGCTGAAGAGTGCCAAACAGCTGTGATTAATCAGCCAATCATCAAGTGACTTTCCATGTGGAGGTGGGGCCATGTTTAACCCCTTGTGTGCCAGGCAGTATTGTGTGTCCGGAAGCTGAGGTCATGGTAAAGACGAGGCACCAGCTGTGCTCTGTGGGGTTGTCACACCTCATACATGTGCTCCGGGAGATCCTGCTGATTCCTCTGGTCTGGGGGGGGGGGGGGTGTATCATGCTGAGTCAGGGTCAATAAACACCCCCCCGGATGTTATTGGCAAGGACAGGAGCAGGGTACGGAGTACTGTCATGCCTGTGATCAAAGGTCCTTGCTGGGGCACAACAGAGAATGAGGAAATGCTCAGGATTGTGTTGGGTAATAAACGAACTCATCTATCAACACCTAAAGAGTGATAGTGGCGCAGACAGGCTTTGCCAGCCAGTGTGATTAACTGCCCTCGCCTTTTTATTTCCACTTTTGCTCGTCTAACTAGAAAGCCAAGACTTGCCAGAGACAGTCACGCAATGTCGCACTACTTTCAAATATTGCTTTTTAGTTCGAGATGTTCCTCCCGAGCTCAGCCTCATAAGATCCCCAGGAATTGCGTTATCTTCTGTAAACGAGGACACAGGGACACGGGTCACACACAGGAAGATCGATGCTGTGGTATTACCATAGCGGGAATGTGCTTGTGCCTGAACTATTCCCCACTGCATTGGATTTGCGCTTGAAGAAGCAGCACAAATATACATCGTATTATTATTAAACTATTTTTATTTAAAAGCTACTTTCATGAGGCTTCACATGAGAACAAATGGAAGGTCAGAGAGTAGAAAGAAAGATTCTGGCAAAAAATCATGAACAACCACAAATGCATCCAGATTCCTCCAACAACTTTAAGGGCCGTACTTTTCAAGGTGTTTTTGTGTTTAATCAGTGTGGTTAATCTCTGACAGCCTTATAATATGTGTGTGGTAATTAGAGCATTTTCAGAATACCTTGAAAAGCAGCCAGCTATAATTTTATCCTCGAATAACACTTGAGCCGTCTGGACTGGGAGAAACCAGTTCCATCCAGTTTATAAGAAAGGCCTCTTTAGGTCTGTAAAAAATCCTCACTATCCGAATGTTGAGTCTGTTTGGAGATTCTACCCATCCAAAAAAAACAATCAAAGGTGTAGTGTCTGCTAAACAGAGCCAGACATTGAGCAAAAGCAGCTCCTGCTCATAAGATAAGGACATGTTTGCGCGTGACCTCACAGTGTAAGGAACCTGTTAAAATGAGATCTATATTATCTTGTTATTCCCCTGGTGGGAGTATTTTCCCTTTTGCTCATTTTCCCCCCTCTAAATTGCCAGGCACCTATCCATCTTCTAACCATCGGTTAGGAGGAAGACGGGGTGTGGGCTGGGACCTGTCTCAGACTAGGATGGATTTAGTTGGATGTTTTTAAAGAGCTATATATTTTATCTAGTCTTTTATAATCCTTACCATCCCCAACCTTGATAAACTGTTTACCTTCCAGGAAAGAGACCAGCATGGTGTTTATACATCCTACAAGCACACAGGAACACAAACAGGCCGCGGTAATTGTCCCTTTAAAATTCGATTTACACTCCCTCTCTACTCTTGGCTCCTGCCCCGTGATAAAGTCCACACTGTACCCCCGTGACCCCCCCCATGCCCGCCCCCATTTCCTGTGGTCATGGCATAGCCCGGCCGGTTCCCGAGGGGCGGGTTTGCCGTGTGGGTGCGTCAAGCTGCTTCACAGCTGCGTGTGTGTGTGTGTGTGACCGGGACAGAGGGCTGCACATAAAGCGGCTGGCGTGTCTCTCTGCCAGCCACAGCACGCACCCGCGACTCCCGCGACACCACAGCACGCACCCGCGACTCCCGCGACAGCCCAGCACACACCCAAGACTCCTGCGACATCCCAAGAAACACCCGCGACGCCATGAAAGCCGGGCTTCTCCTGCTGATCCTGCTGCCCCTCTGTGCAGGTATCTGTTCCGGGGGCCGCCGGAGGATAACAGGGCCACCTCCCTAGACTGATCGCAGTTACCAGGATGCCACCAATGATTGAATTGTGGGGTATTGGCAACAGTGCTTTTCTGTACATTTACTCATTTACTCAGTTGTCGACTTGAGGGGGTGGCGATGCCAAGTTATTCTATTATTCTACTGAATTATTAAAGACTGTTTAAATTTGCTCTGTCTCTGTTGGGTGCTCCGACGACCCCCACCCACTTGTAAGTAGCTGTGCCCCTGCTATAGGTTTTATGTTTTATGGGATCAGGATTCACCCTTTATAGGCTTCCTGGACTGTGATATGTCTTGCAACTATCTGACTGAATCTGTACAGACCTTAAACATCGATTTGGGTTTGGGTGGGGGGGGGGTGTTGGCAGGAAGTTACAGTTGATGAACACTTCTCTGCCACAGCCCAGTTCAAGATTGAGTGCTATGGAGAGGACTTCCTGATGGTGAGGAACCAGCTCCTTTCGTGTTCCAGCAAGGTACCCCAGGCCTGTTACACGCGAGGTGAGTCCTCTAAAACACAGCTGTGGCTGTTTTTAGAAAAGCTCTGAAGATGACAGACTGTTATAGAATACTCTGTCATTTATGTGATGGACAGGTGATCACAGAACTGGGAGGTTTGATTAATTAGTGAAACAAATTAATCACATTTAATTGGACTGGGTTTGCATACAACCCTGGCATCCGAGTGCCGGTCCTAGCTGAAGTGGTGCCCTAGGTTAGCATTACTGCCCCCCTTTGGAGATAAAGTGAAACTAGCTAGCAATCCAGCACCAGCTCAGAAGGTGGTTCTGTAGACGGCCACATATGTTGCCTATAGGACTGACCGGTCTGGTGATAAGGTGGTACAGACCTTTGGTGTGCGTTTGTGTGCGTCTTGGGTGTCTGAGCTCCTCTGCTGGCTAACCACGTCTCCCTGCTGCAGTCACTGGTGAAAAGGGGTGCACTACGCTGGATTTCTGCACGAGGGATGGCTGGACATGCTGCCATAAGAACCGCTGCAATGCCAAACTCAGGCCACAGGGTGGCACCAATTAACGCCTCACAGCAGCTTGCTCCGATCTCCACGGCAACTCATCCGGCACCTCGCTCTCCCTCCTTCCTCTCCCAAACCCCCATTGAAGCGGGCTTGAGACTGGGTCACAAGCCAGTACACATGTAGATATGTTCAGGAAATAAAGCCTTTTGAACATCCCTGGCCACGTTCAGCTGTGTCCCGTTTAAAATCGCTAAAATTTCCCAGCCGGGTCTGGCTGCCGGGTCGGCAGGCAGTGGCAGCTTCCATCAGAGTGTCGCCGGAGTGGGGACGGTGTGTTGAAAGACGGAGACGGTGGCAAACGAAACGCGCCAGTCGTGGCACGTGCCTCTGTGACGCGCTGTAGCAGAACCTGCCGACTCATGTGGGCCGGGATGGTCTGATGTGCCCAACTCGGAGTTGACATTGATAACCCTCCCCGTCTGGCCTGACCCACGCCTGTCTGCTGGTTACAGATTGTTTGTCAGGAGAGGAGCAGGGCAGGAGTTCAGTCCTGTCTGGGATGCCGGGACTGCCTGGGGCATTGACTGACTGCCATTCACAGAGAAATCCCTGCATAAACGATAGCTAGATGTTACTATAATCATAATGTACTCGGCGGGTATATCTGCATGGGCATTGTGACAAACAAGCGTTGGACATGGTTACTTTTCAAATGGTTTATTTCAAAATCTTCAAATGTTCACTACTTTCTGCCCTTTGACAGGAATGCATGAGAAATAGATTGGCTCAAACATCTTCACGTAAAATGAGTACCCCCCCCCCCCCCCCCCCCCAACTACAGGGCGGAACCGCCGCAACCTTTGCAGGGAGTC
>JAODKN010000111.1:687487-698612 GCA_026774425.1 Petrocephalus zakoni
TAAAACGGGTTTTACCCCCCCCCCCCCCCACCCCCGCCGAGAGGCACACACTGCCCCGCGTGGGTGTCCCTGTATGTACGGTATGTGTTTGCTAGTGTCGGCGTGCTAGTGTCCATCTGTGTCAGTGTGCATGTGACCATGCTAGCGTCCACATGTCTGTCTGGCACACACCCCCCAAATACGACAATACAATTTTTTTTTGGTTTTTTCTTTCTTTTTCTACACCATGCCCCTTATTTTCCAACCAATTACTTCAAACAAAGGAAAAAAAAAAAAAAAAAAAAAACTTAAGATTTTAAAAAGTAGCAGGAGAGACCAAAATGGCCGCCGTTCCCCCCAGGAAGCCAAAGGAGGAGACTGAAGGAGGAGGAGGAGCCTGAGACAGGGCGGGGAGCACACGCCAAACCGGCTTACGCCCCTATGAGGGCGTGGACGGCGCGTACTCGTCACTGGGTGTGGCTGCGTCGTCACTGGGCTCCAGGCTGTCCTTGGGGGTCAGCGGGCTGTCGGACGAGGGTGGTGTGGCGTCCGATGGGGGCGTGTCGGGGGAGCCAGGCCGCTGTCCATTGGGTGTGGCCTCAGTGGGTTCGGAAGGAGGCGTGGCGGTGTCGGCCGGTGGAATGGACTCGGTGGGCGTGGGCGTCTGGATCGGGGGCGTGGCCACAACCCTGGGGGTGGAGTTCAGGTGTAGCCCCTCCCCCAGGGACGGGTTCTCACTCGGGACAAGGGCGGGCGTCTTCTCCACCAGGCGCCACTGGATGATGCTGGTGTCTTTGCCCCCCGTGGACACCAGGTGACTGTCTTTGTGAAGGAAGCTGACGTTGGTCACGTGACTGCTGTGGGCGCTGTACTTGTGACTCGGGGCCTGTGGGGTTCACAGGGCGGTTAGCGTCACTACTAAACTCAACTGAAGTCCCGCCCCCTTCCCCAACACGGATGGGTGACTCACTTTGGGCCGGGAGCAGGGGTACTGGAAGAGGTGTACTTTGCAGAAGTCATCAGCCAATGCGATCACCTTCCTGTTGTGAGACCGGACCAAGGCGTTGATGTCTGTTCCATCCGAGCCCTCGGGCCACACCCCTACAGAGAAGACACCGGAAGACGCACAGGTCAAACCCTGGATGGTGTGTGAGGTTTAGGGCAGAGAGGCGGTATGCCCCATGAGGTACCTAAGCCTCTCCTATCCCAATACAGGTAAACATTTACACTGCTCTCTGAAATAACACAATACATTTTGCATCTATTTATGTACGGCCTAATCACATGGCTTGAAACTACTTTCCATCAGTAATCATACCCTCCCCCCACCCACATGACCACACAAAGACCTCAATTCCCGTAACGCCTCCAAATTTTCCAACTCCGGCTGACAACGTAGCACAACCCAAAACCAGCCACCAGGGGGCGATGAGAGACAATGGCCCGGCTCCCCTCATTGCCACAGCATTCTGTCTTTAGGGGAAGGGGCGCGGATTATGCCTGCTGAATTTTCATCTCCAAAATAAAAAATGTGTCTCGTAAAACAAATATGCAAATAATGGGGTTGACATGCGGGACTTAAATTGGGGGACAGGCGCGTATCGCTTTCGGAGTGTGTCTGACATGGGGTGTGGGGGGGGGTGGTTGATGACGAGGGACCACCCTGAGATTCAGCCCCCGACCGGAAAAGTGGAAAACCATTATCACCTCCATCTTATGTGAACTTTTGTTTTTAAGTCTGGAGATACTGCTCTTGCCAGGCATGAAAAAAAGTAGTTTTGGAACAGAGGACAGGGAGAGGGGCACATAAAGCATGAAGCTGGGGTGGGGGGGGAGGAGATTGTTCCAAGGAGAGTTTTCTGTAGCGTAATGGTACCAACAGAGCCTAACCACAGACTGAAACAGACCCAAATACCAGGCTGAAGGTGAGTCATCACTCCCGGAGGTGAGCGGATGACCCCAGCTAGTCAGGGCTGGCACAGCCCCCCTTTTTAATGCTGTCACAGTGTGTGATTTACACACTCTGATTTTCAGTGTGAGTCACAGCGCGCTGACGTGTGTCACGACTGAAAGCTACAGGTGTGCTTGGGGGTCGTGGGCCGCGGGCCGCTCACGTCTCAAAACCAGGAGTCTGGAGGAAACGACCCACCCCCCCGCCCCCCGCCCCCATCCCAGGCACCGGCCCTCAGCACCAAGCACCTGGACTGGCACTCACCGAAGACGTGGAATCCCAGCACACAGGTATAGGTGGCCCAGTCAATGTCCTTGCACTCGGAGCGGTTTCGGATCAGCTTGCAGCCGTTTGGAATGTCCCCTGGGGAGGGACGGGACGTGGACTCGGGTTTTTGGATAAACCGAAAAACAGAAAAATGCCATCTGCCAGAAATTAAAGTCTTAAACAGCACGAAAAGACATTTGGGGAACCTACAGATGTTCAATAACGTGAAACAACAGCTGTATGGAGCGGTGACAGCTGCCTGTAAAGGCGGGCGGGCGTGCGTGTGTGCGCTTGGCGAGCGCGAGATACTCACAGTAAAGGATTTCATAGTCGCCTGAGTTGGACATGATGAACTTGTTGTCGGGGGACCAGTCAAGATGTGTAATGTAGCTGGAATGTCCCTGTGGGGTCGAGGGAGAGGGGTGGTGTGAAGCTTTACGGGATGGCAGCATGCCAACACGCAATGCAGCGAGGTGCGGGAGGCCCAGGGGAGGAGCACACCGGCCCCTCAGCTTCCTGACACCAAACGGGAGGGAGCACCACCCACCTAATCCACCCCCTCCCCCTCAGCCATGAGACCACCCCCAGCAGGATCGGGGAGGGAACCTCTGTTTGTCTCTCTTGGCACTTTGTTTGATTTTATTGGAGTCTAGAGGCCTCATTCCAGTGCGCAGACAGACAAGAGGACACACACAGACACACACGCATGCACGCTTGTTTGTATGCATATCTTTGTGGGGACCATTCATTAATTTCTACAGGAAAAACCCTAATCCCAATAATGACAACCTTAATCCCAAACACAGCCCTAACCTTAACCATAAGTATCCAAACAAAATACTTTTAAGACGACTTTTGACATTTTGCTGTCACAGGTTTTTATAAAATTGAGTTACCCCTTGTAGGTACTGCAAAATCGGTCCCTGCAATGATAAAATAACAGGTTCTTGTCACATTATGGGGACATTTGACCCCCATGATATAATTTATACCCACACACACAGTTACGGCAGATACACACACACAGATACAGAGACACAGAGACACACACACACACACACACACACACAGGCTGTTACATTATGCCAGGCCTGATTCAGACAGCCCCCAGCTGCCATGCTTAACTGTTATTTTTATTGTTTTAAGAGTGTAAAACATGAACCAACACTGACACACTCACACACACAGTCAGTATGCCCCCCCCCCCGTGCTGACAGGTCCATGCAGCTGCGCCTTTGATCTAATGTGGAGCTCTTCTCAGAACCCATCCGGGCCCCTCGGGGCCAAGCTAGAACAGGGCCGCCAAGCCCAATAAACCCGAGGACGAGGTTCCCACAGCATTCCCCTTTAATTACATCTCTCTTGCTTCCAAAAAGCCGTACCTTTAAGGGGTCCATAGTGACCCCGGAACCCCACACGTTTAGCTTAGGGAAAGTGAGTGCCCTGACCCCTCCTAGCCCCACCCGGGGGGGGCAGAAGGAGGGAATCCGGAGGTGAGGAGATACGGAATGAAGAGTGACCAGGCCAACATGCTCCGAAATAACAACCCGTCTCGCAGCACTACACAGATGGCTCAGGGCAGGTCCTGGTAGCCGCTTCACCACGGTCACTGGGCAGTTCTGCTTGAACCTTTGATTGAAAGCCCAAAGGACAAACAGACACCACCTCGGGTTTGGTCGACCGTCTGCAGAAACAATCTCTGCTAACTGGGAGGAACCGTCCACGTGGCCCTCGGTGTCGTCCAACCGCCACCCGCATGGGCGTACGGGCCACCAAGACAGCAAGGTAAGGTGCTGCGACAGGAGCCGAGCGGGCCCTCGAGTCCCCCGAGCCGCGAAAGGCATGGGAAGGGGTGGGGCGGGACTCACAGTGCACTTCCCGTATCGGCTGTACTTCCGGCCTTTCTCTGAAACGGTGTAGAGGTAAATGAAGTTATCATGTGATCCCACTGCCAGCAGGGAGCCATCTGAGGAGGAGAGCAGAGCGTCGTCAGGCGCGTCATCGCCATGGTTTCATGAGATAAGGGGGGCGGGACCTCGGCTCTACCCACCTACAGAGTAGCGCATGACTGACAGCTGCTCGTTTCCGTCTGTATGGATGGCGATCAGGTCCCTCGTTTCAGCATCGAGAGCATACCACCTAGACCAGACATGGGGGCGGATGCTTGGGTCAGACCAAAAGGCTGCTCTAGACCAATTATACCTTTTACATCGAATGCAGCCCGGATGAGAACATACTTTCCTGAGTGGGTCCCGATGGCCACAACAGCACCACTTGGGTGGAAGTCCGCACAGTGGCCGTGCTCCTGAGGAAGGACGTGGAAGAGAGAACCGGGGAGAGATGACATGAGGAACGGAGCGGCAGACCGTTACAGCAAAACCCAGAGCAGAGCTGGGCAGAGACTCTTACGTCCAGAAGCCTGGTCCATTCCAGGGAGTGGTCCACAGCATTCCAGAGGCACATCTGTCTATCCTGAGCACAGGTGAGGAAGAGGTCCTTGAAGGGGTGAGTGGCCAAGCCCCAGAGCTCGTCCGTGTGGCCCTGGAGGAGAACGAAGCAGTGAGCAGTGAGTGGGACATGCCTGAGATCAGGGCAGCACTGGGGCAGGGGGGATGGGTTCTGTTGGATACCCCTGAAAGACGGGAGAAATTCCACCGTTTATTTAAGCTGGAAGCAAAAGAGAAACTGCGTTCCAGACCAGCCCGTAGCATTCAGTGTTTGGAAACATTAGGCCTCCTCTGGAGCCCTTCATGGTCGAAATGGGTCGGAACCGAAGCGGATCAGATTCCGGTGGCCTGGGCCGCCCAGAAATCACTTTCATCCATTTAGACTGCCTTGGACAGCAACTCGGTTCAGCCGTTTTATCGAACCTGGTCAGCACACACGGCTTCCTGTGAGGCACAGAAGTTCGCTCACCTGCACCTCCACCTGGAAGCCATCATTAAACGTGCCTCGCAGGATCATGTTCTTTGATGTTCCGACCAGAAATTGGTTGCCCTTGCCCTCTGCCACGGCCCGAATAGACCCATACTGGTCAGGGACCTGCAGAGGGGGACAGGAGACAGGGTCTGAGCACCATGGGTCACACACTGAGTCCACTGCGGAACTTCCCGAGGGGCCGCACTTCCCACCTCAATGTCTCTCTCTATATTCAGGTCATGGTCCCACAGAATGATCTTGTGGTCCTTGCCACCTCCGGTCAGCAGCGTCCCATTCCTCATCTGGCACAGCGTGAAGACACTGCCGTCGTGGGCCTTTATTTGCCGGCTGATCTGGTACACGCCTGGGGGTGGGACTGTGGGAGAGCAAAAAAAAAAAAAAAAAAAACATGTTGAGAGGAGGCAGGAACAGGGGTGGGGGAGAGGGTGTGGTCTTCACATTAGGGCAGAGATAATATGGAAGGGGCGGAGTCAGATTGTATCAGTGTTTTAGGCAATAGAGGAATTAGGTGGGTGGAGTCACGTGTTGAGGAGAAAGACAGGGATTTCGTCCAACTCACTATGCACCACAGGATTAAGGGAGCGAGTTAGGCAAACACGAGCGAGACTGGAGAGGGTACAGCGGTCCACATTTCTGGGAAGGGAATACCACAAATACTTCAGAGGCCTTCATGTGGGATACTGCAGAAATTAAACACAGACGTGGGGCAGAGCTGTTTTCAGAGGGCTGACGTGCAGGCTTTTTTTTCTTGGTGGGGGAGTTTAGGGGGTGAGTGTGCATTTATGAGCAGGGCATGTGCGTCTGAGAGCTCGCCTCGGCGTGCGTGCATCTGACAGCTCGCCCCGACGTGCGTGAGTGTGCGAGCGTGGGTGTCTGAATTTCCGCATCAGTCCCGATTATCGCTGCTGGTTAAAAACACCCGGGGGTGTGCAGGTTATGCACAAGCCCTGGAGGTGGGAAAGCTAGACACTACAGTGAGGGGGCAGAAGGAGAGAGAGATGCACTTCAACACAGGCCTACGGTGCGAAGAGGGAGCAGATCTTCAGAAGGATTTGAATATCAGAACTTCCAAACAGTGAAAATCTGTTTGCATTTATTGGCCCCACAAAAGGTCAGGTGACCCAAGGTGAGAGGTCATCGACAGACCAGTTGGGTCCAGATGTAAACCAGTATTCCTGTTAAAATGTGAAAACCCTCCCCAACACACTGGCTGGCACCGACCTACACGGGCCAAGGCTCGAGTCAGACTTAACAGCAAGCGCGGGGCGTGAAGGCAGGCCGCGAGCCAGGGAGTGCCAAGGAGGTACCGATCCGGCCCGGGAAGTGAGCAAATAATAATTTAGGCGGCAGCGCTGACACCCTAGGCTCACGCTCTCCAAATTCCAGTTCTTTTGCATGCCAAAGAAACAATTATCATGTGCAAACGAGCTTGAGTAAACGACTCTTCCTCGAGGCAGGAGGACTCAGCAGCAGATTCTCACTGGCAGCAAGGCACGCCCTTTGTCCCTGCATGTGAAGGCTGTTATACTGGTGGGGGGGGGGGGGGTACCTTTGGGGCCCTTGCTCTGAACCGGCTCCGCCACGCTGCGGGTCCAAATCAGCATGATGCCGCCCGAGTCGCCTGTGAGGATGTCGCCGTTGCTGAGGAAGGCCAGGCACTGCACAAACTTGGGCTTCTCGTATTTCTGGAGAGAGAGATGGGCGCGGGGTTTAGGAGAGGGGCACAGTGTGTGGCTGGAGGGTGTCTGTGTGAGACACAGGGTGCAATTCTGAGTGCAACAGGATGGGGGCAGCAGGCTCTCACCCCAAAGATGCCCTGCTTTCGTGCCAGTGAGCTGCCACTCCAGGTCCAGAAGAAGATGTGGGACTTGCCGCAGGTGACGATGGTGTTGGCATCAGTGGGGTGGAACTCCACGGCCAGGACCACCTCGTTTGTGGTCTGTGGTGGTGGGGGGGGGGGGGTGTTAGGCAGATAGCACAGGGGTAGCAGAGTGGTGGGGGCCAGGGGGGTGCGGCCACTAACGGCCTCACCTTAATCTCTGCGATCTTTGACTTCCTCTGCCAGTCCCAGGTAGTCAGCATGTGCTCGTTGGAGTCATCGATCACGGCCAGGTGGATGCCCGAATCCTGCAGAGAAGGAAGATGCGTGTCAGTATGTGCACGTCTGCGTCTGCGGCTGCGGCTGCGCATTTCACTACCCCGGTGTTTTTGCAGGCGACTGTAATATGCCGAGAACGACAAAAAAGTCATAGAGACAGAAGGAACGGAAGAAGAGATGAAAACACGGGTGAGGAGAGACGGGGGCTGATTAGGAACAGGGTGAGGAATGTGCCGTCCCAGCATGGCCCGTTCACAGCTGGGGGTCTGGCACACTGTTTAAGGTCAGCAGATTCCATGCTAGCCCTGCCAAGGAGCTGATATTCTCATCTTCAAGACCTTCGCTGTAGACCCCCCCCCTCCCCCCAACCCCCTCTGCAGAACCTTGGACTGTTAACTGTTGAAGTATACCCCTGTTGCTGATCAGCCTCTGTCTGCTATACAGCGGGGGCCATGGAACTGCCCCCTCCTCCCCCCGGCTAAAAGCGGGAACACCGCGAGGAGAGGAGCGAGGACTCACAGCTTTGGAGAAGCAGAGGGAGCCGACCCCTCTCTCGAAGGTGCCCAAGCCGATGACCTGCAGGGTGCTGAGCGAGACGGAGTCCCAGACCCTGACGTGTGGCTGCAGGGGCTGCAGGGAGAGACATCGGGGTCGGGGGTCAAAACAAACACCGTCGTCTTGGAACAAGGGCGTGCAAACACAGGTGGCCGCAGACAGCGCAGTCCATTCATGGGAGCGGGATCGTCCCGGCGCGGCATTTGGCCGAATTTCAACAAATACTTGAGGGGAACCGTTTGGAAACGGCGGGTGATGAGCCCAGACGGCCTTATTGCACAATAAAAACGCCATTGTTGTCTCACAGGCCCGCCAGGCACCCAGCCCAGGGTTCACCTCGTGGCAGGGACTGGCGGTCTGCGGCAGAAGACGGGGGAGAGAGACCGAGGGAGAGGGAGGGCCGAGGGCTCACCCGTCCATCCTTGTCCACACCGGCAATCTGTCCCGTGGCGATGCGGATCTTGTCAGGGTGAACAGCAAGGCTAAGAAGACAAAGGGTGGTTGGGGGGGAGGGGGGATCTGCCATCAGCTTCGCCACTTTGCTTATTTTTACAAACCCCTGGACAAAATTTGCATCCATTTACATGAATGGCCTCCACCAATCAGACAGAGGCTCCGCCCCATGCTCTGCCCCATGCTCCGCCCCATGCTCCCAACTGCCCCACCCCAAAGTGCCAAGTGCACCATAGCAAACATGCCCGGGCTCCCCCCTCTGTGACTCACCACTTGACGCAGTCTGTGTGGCCCAGGTAGTGGCGCTGCGTTCGCTCCTCGTAGTTGAAGAGCACGACCACGGAGGCGATGAAGTAGACAATTTCGCCGGTGGGCAGCAGGTACACGTTAGCCCTGCAGTCACGGCCCCGGTACCCATAGCTGGCCAGCAGAGTCAAGGGCCAGAAAGTGGGGAGAGAAGGAGAAATGGAAGGGGGGGGGGGTCCAGGAGATGTGGCAGCGTGGATTAGGCAGGCTTTGATCTGGGCCCTTCAGTCTGTGCCAAAGCCAGAGGAACCTTCGTCACTTATCTGCCCCTGCAGGCCGAGAGCAGATGTGTGTATTTCCCATCCTGTGCAGAGCCGCCCACATCCCACCCCCCCTTAGCAGAGTGCCAAAAAATCCCAGGGAAACCGAGGGGACGGGGGAGAACAGGAAGGGAGTTTCTGAGCCGCTCACTTCGCCGCGAGCCAAGGAGGGCGCAGGGGAGACGGGACGCAGGACATGGGGGGAGGGGCCGGGGGGACGGGAAGGATACGCCCACTCCAACTTGAGCCGCTCGGGGGGCAGCTCTGTCTTTACGTCGTCATAGTTCTCCACATCCGACGGGATGAACATGGTGATGGGACGGCCCCTCATGAACATTTTGATGTACTCCCCCTCTGTGTGGGGAGGGCGCAGTTAATATGGTGGACATTGTGTGGCCAAACCAACCCAGCAGACTCACAACACAAGCAGCGCGGAGAAGAAGCTATCAGGTGGGGCTACCCTGCTACCAATCACTGCCCATTTTAGCCAATGAAATAAGAGTATAAGCCAGCCAATGTATGATAGCCCCGCCCAGCATGGGTTTCGGGGCGCCGGAGTATGAGCTGCCTTTCCTTTCAGCCTGACGGCAGACAGGTTTGTCTGAAGAGAGAGACCTAAGATGTATAATTAATTCAAAAGATAAGGACAGCAGGACCAGCTCAAGTGACTTTAGCAGTATTAGTGACGTCAGTGGCGTTTTGTGGCTGAGGAAAAAGAGCTGACGCCTGAACGGACACCCATCTGCATACGTGGGTCCAACCCAAGTGAAAAAAGATACAAGCAGATTTAAAATGCATTTTCTGTCTGAGACAGAGGTAATTTTGTCCTGAGAGGGGGGGGGGCTGGGACTTCACTGTTAGAGATCCCAGCATCTAAGTTCCCGATGACAAGACTAAGAAATGGAGCACTAAAAGAAATGGTGGACAAAAGCGTAAGACACAAAGCTACCTGAAAGGTCTGACCTGAGAGTAGGAGGGGGAGGGAGCAAAGTGGCAGGGGTAAGCAAGGGTTTGTGCTCCAAACAACCGCTTACCTTGGCTGTTTTTCTCTCGTGTTGACATTTTTGCTAGTTACGAGACAGAAAAACAAAAATAATAAATCACTCAAAGCAAAAATAACATAATAATGACAGTAATAATGAAAGTGGTATTAAAAAAGTTGGTGATATGGCAATTATATGGTATATCCCAGAATGCATTGCTGGTAGAAGACACCTGATCCCACGCCCCACCCTGGTTGGTTCTCACTGATCTTTCATTCTTATGAACTTATGACCTGCGGCTTCCTTACCAAAGCCAGGCATGGTTATGCAAACCCCGGCATATAAGATTACGGCCCACGAGCGCGGGCAGGGCGTTCGCCAGGAGCCACAGACTGGCCCCGAACCCAGAGGCAGTAAATGATGCCCGGCGCCACTTTACGCCTGAGCAGGTGCCATTATTCAACTTGGGGTGATGGGTAAGATGGGCATGGGGCCCAGGCCTCGATGGCCGGGGAGGGCGGAGACGGCGTCTTACCCTGGCTGGTCGTTGCGTCTTTATGCCTGCAGGGAAGAGATGGCGTCAGGGTCACGGTGACGAGTGCATTTCACCTTACAGGGCATGCTGGGAAGGCCTGTCCCTGGGCTGGGCCGTGCAAATGCCTCACCATTTCTTTCGAGGTCGGACAGAGCGCGTGGAACTCTAAGTAGGTCTTTTTTTATTGTTTAATTTTCCCTCAGAGATAAGCGGCTGGGAAAACATCTGAGCCATTCTGTCCATGCATGGACTTTATTATCAGTGGAAATGCCGGGCCCTCCCAGCCCCGGGTCCCTGCCCCCGCCCTGCCCTCCCCCGGCACTCACTTGTCGGCGTTCCTGGCCACCTTCGCCAGAAGCTTGGAGGTGGAGGCCGCCTTCACCAGCTTGTTCCGGGCGTCCTCCCCTCCGTCCCACGTGCTGCTCTGGGAACGCTCCATTCCGGGCCCCCGCTTCGTGCTGTGACCCCTGCTTTGGCCCGGGGTGGGGGGGGGTGGGGTTGGACATGCAGAAGGTTTAATTACATTGGGGACAGGAAGACACGCCACAAACGTCAGAGAGGGTAACAGAGGGCAGAGCGGGGGCGTGACGTTACCGCACCGACGGCCACTTGACAAAACGGGAAGGACCGGCTGCTAATGCCGCATGGATTATTGATCCTTAGCTGGAACACAGTCCTTCACACGTCCGTGCCAGCGGAGGCAGAAAGGCCACGCCCCTCGCCCCAGTGCCTGGATTCCCCTTCGAGGAGCGAAGCTTGCAAGCGAGGCTGCAACCACCACAGGGACTCGAGCATGGT
>JAODKN010000111.1:699103-715830 GCA_026774425.1 Petrocephalus zakoni
GGGGGGAGCAAAATCAGCTGCGCACAGGGGAATCGAGCAGGATGCATCCCTGCAGATTGCAGCTCGGGGGCCAGGGCTGAAATGCTTCTGGGCAGAATAATGGAGGGGGGAAGGTGGGGTGGGGGGGCAGGATTGGGAAGAAGTGGGGAAGAGAGTCGAGAGTGGTAGCCCCCGCACACTGCACACGAACTGGCAAGGTGATCTCTGTTCTGCAGTGTGATGCTAACAAGAGGAGAGGTCAGAATCTGGGTAGCATGACCCTCGCAAGTCCCTTTCCTTTGGCGGTGGGGGCAAACTCGCACCTGCATCTGCGCGCCAGGTGACCAGCGTGTGCAGGTACATGCTGCGAGGAGGCAACAGCCGCTGGGAGGCCAGCCGCCGCGAAGCGGCCTTGGATGCTGGCCACCACATCTTTATGCCCATAGGGCATAACACGAGAGGTTTATTACTCTGCGAGACAGCCCCCCTCCAGCGGCCGCACCAGGGCACCAGTTCAGAGGAGAGGCGTACCTCACAAACGACTTTCAGCATCTTCCAAGGATGGGGGGGGGGGTAAGCAGGCCCAGCCACGCTCCAAGGCCGGGCCGCCCTCAGCCCTCCATCCAAATCTCCCATGGTGCTTCAGGGCAGACATGTAAGATCACATCCAACCCCCCCCCATCAAGTTAAAGAAGCCTTTAATGTGGCACTTTATGAGTGATCCACTCCGGGTTAGTTTACGGGTGCAGGCGTGGGCGTTACGACATAATGAGCGATGGGCCGGCCAACAAAACCCACCCCCCCAACTGTGCCCACCCAGGATGTGGCCGGAAAGCGATACCACAGGACACTAATGGACCCCGATTCACCTCTGCCGCAGCAGAGCAGGTGTAGGAGAGAGAGAGCCAGAGAGGGGTGGGGGGGGGTGGTATGAGTAGAGAGCAGGGGGGAGGCGGCTTTATGAACCCCTAGAAGCATTTCAACCCCAGCAGAGCATGGGAGGGTGTCACAGGGACCTTTTTGGTGGAGTGGCACTCTTGTGTTCCTGGGGGAGCCTTTGTGACTGAGGGGGGTGGGGGGAAGGGGGGTGGCTGGAGGGGGCCGGCGCGGGGCTGGCGGCTGGGCCTTTATCGTTAGCCCGTGGCTCCACTTTCTCCTTGATCTCCTCCATCTGATGCTTAATCTCCGGGCCGCTGCAAGACAACGGGGAAAGGGGCACAAACAAAGAGGGGACACAGGGTCTGCGTGAAAAAGGAGGGATGCTGATGAGGTAGAAGGGAATACATAAAGGGAGGGGGCACTCCCGGCCGGCTCCGGACTGACCCCGCAGGGCGGACCGCCCATTCAGGGACATTCTGCTGACCGTGGATGTGCAGATTCCTCCCCAGTGGTGGTGCGGAGTCACACCCTGCCTGCATCCGGCGGGGGGCTGTCCACGTGGCACGGCCTGCCCAAACCCTTCCCATGATCCCCCAGCGCACCAGAGGGCGATTAACGCATCTTTAAATGCGGGTTTCAATGCCAAGCCCATCCTTTCGATGAAGCCCTGATTAGACCCAGGACTCCCACGGATGGCCGGCACAGGATCTCGGGGCCTCTTATTATCATCCGGGAGCAGCCCGGCGTATTTGTGCGTGTCAGTCGGCTCCGATCTCAGATCTGTGTGCGCCTGTGAGCGCGTCTGTGGGCCATTGGGGTCTGTACATGTGGCTTCCAGGTGAGTCTGTGAGAGTGCGTGCTGGAGGGTGTGCGTCTGTGTGCAAACACTTTTTCAATTATTACATCACGGGGACCAGCTTTCCCCACATTGTGATAAAAACCTGTAATTTTTTACCTTGGGTGTGTGTGTGTGTGTGTGTGTGCGCGTGTGTGTGTGCGTGCCTACCCCCCACCCCCCATTACCTCTTGGCTGCAGAAGACACAGTCTCCTTCCTGGCTACAGACACTGAGGACCCGTCCCGGTGGCTGGGCTTGCGGCCACTTGAGCTGCCGTTGGCGATGCAGGACATGGAGTAGGCCTCACGCAGCGGGTTCTGTCCTGCTGGGGGTGGGGGGAGGAGTTAATCACAAGAACTAGTAACGTCAAGCCACAACTCCCACTGCAGAGCAGCGCTCACTAATCTCCAAGCCCTAGCAACTGCAGAGCCAGCAATGTCTCACCACCGGGGCCGGGCCGCTACCACGCAGACGGGAGGCCTGCCGTTCAGTCGCATCGCGGGTCTGGCGGCAAATGCTGTGCGTTACTTCAGCTGCGCTGTAAGTAACGGACACAGTGTGCGGCCCGTGGCTGCTGTAAGGACCGAAGCACTGAGCGGGCTTCTGGAAGCATCTAGCACAGGCGAAATCTCATCCTCTGCCCACCATCAGCTTATGTCCGAGTGCCAGTATACCTCCTGGCCAGCAGAGGGCAGGATCCACAGCTGTGACACACATACAAGGGACATCCTGTTCATGTGACCAGCAGAAAAAAAGGGGTATTCCACTTCATGGTGGGAGAGCTGTACTGTAACACAGAAAGCGAGAGAGCGCGAGAGGGGGGGGGTGGGGCGAAATCTCGGCCTCGGGAACAGGAAGTGGCCCGCAGCCTCTTGCAGCGTGTGCCGAAGCGAGCCACACCGCAGCTGTGACTTCCGGAGCCCTTCCAGAGAAGTGCACTAGTCATCTGCGGCGGCTGCACCGCAACACGCGACCTTACGTGGCAGCTGCAGCCCCTGCCGCCGAAACTGCACTGAGGCGCGTGGCTGGGGCGCGTGAGGCGTGTGCGGCTGAGAGTTACACGTGTCCCCGAGGGAGGCATCACGCGGTCAAAGAAACACGACCCCGAGTCGCTCTAGTCATTACGCTAATGACCGTTATTACAGCTAGAATGATTACGAAAAATTAGGGCTAGACGCCGTGGCATGTCTCAGAGAGCTGCAGGACTCCTTTTCGGCCCGAACGCCCCCACAAAGATGGCCGCATGCTCCCCAAACGGCAGCTGTGAGGAGCACAGCAGAGGAGGGTTAAAGAAGAAACTGAGAAAGAAAGCCACGCTCCTCTAATTTTGCAGGCCAGGGGGACTCAGAGGAACATCTGGGTCATGGGGGGTGGGTGGTCCTGGGAGTAAGCACAGCTCCCGGTACCGGCAAGGCCCGGTACCAGCGGGCTACCATTTACTCCTCAACAGCAGCGGATGCCCCCACCGGGGGGCTATAGACAGCTGCCTGGCTTGGGCAGTGATGCTGCCCTATTAGATGGCCTCCCCCCAAGTCTGAAATGAAGCTCTTTAACAGCCCCCAACCTGCCCCTCTGCCACTTCCTGCATGTCGTCAGGGGAAACTAAAGCCAGTTGGGCGGAGCTTCCCGAGCCACGCCCTGGTCCCGCCTACCTTTGCCGGCGGCTTGCTTCTTGGCGGCGGGCGCGGGGTCCTCGGACTGCGACAGCCGGCGCAGCACATCGGCCAGTGCCGCCTTCATCACCGTGATCTCATCCTCCTGCTGCTGCACCCGCAGCTCCAGCGACGACAGCCGGTCCTGCACGTCCGACGCACTGGCCGCCGACACGCTGTCATCTGCGGGGCACACGGGGAGGCGTCACGCGGGGGGGTTAACATGCAGCCTGGCACGCCGACCGAAACGCCCAACAGCCGGCGGTATGAGTTACAGATCAGACACTCGACAATTCGTCCAACAAGTCACTTAAAACTGCATCAAAGTACAAAACAATAAAATGCAGATGCTACCTTGCAGGTATAACCATCCATACACATATACAGGAGGCAGAGGAGTCATTTTAGAAGTGTTCTGGGGGGGCATGTTTGCCCCCCTCCCCTCAGAGACCCTTTCAAAGGCAGGGAAGCAGAAATGTGCAGTGTATCGTGACTGCCTCCTACTGGCATGTGACGGGGTGGCAGGGTCACGCCGACCCATGGAAATGAGGCCTTTTGTACCGGCGTGCCACCAGCACCAGTGCTTCCCAGGACAGCCCGAGGTGCTGCTACCATGCTCCCCAGCCCCCGGCATTCCCGGGCTGGACACAGCAGTCTGGTCACCTGCCAGGTGCAGTTGCGGTTTGCGTCATGATTACTGAATGGGAACTGCAGCGATTTTGTGCTGGAAGGAGGAAAGGGGATCCGGCGGGCAGAGACTCAGACGGGGCCCGACTGAGGTCACCATATTTCATGCATGTCAAGTATATACAATGCAATGTCTATGTCACTTCATCACGACTGAATGGCTGACTTCACAAGCTATCCAAATCGCTCGCTTGCTTGCCCCAGTAGCCGGCGAGCCTGAAGGTAAGATAGCCTGCAAGCTAGCTAGCTGGTCACCCCGACACAATCACACAGTTTTTGCAACCATGGCCCTCGAGCAAAAATTTGCCCAGCAAAATTTGCTTGGCGTTTCACCATGTGGGCAAGTGTTTGCGACAGACACTCGCGGCCATGCATTTTCGCTCACTGTAAGGAGACCCACCTCCCAATCCAAGGGGCCCGGGGCTGAACCACACTGTCTCCACCATGCAGGTTATATTAGCACTGTACTCTCTGATCAGCTCGTGCTTTAGCGTGCAGAAGTGGCCCGGAGTACACACAGGAAAGTCACAGCGTAGGTGCCCTAGGGGGCTGATCATGCTTTAAGGGCCAGGAGCCTAGGCCCCCAAGTGGTCAGCTCAATCTTAAAACACCTATGGGCCTGGGGGCCCTCACAGTTAGTGCTGAGGAGTCCAGGGGCCCTAATGAACAACATATGTTTAAACAACAAGGGATCTAGGGCCCTCACATTGCAAACACTGTAAAGTCTAAGGGGCCCTAGTGGTGAGTTCACTCTATAAGTACCCAGGGGCACAGTGGTCAGCATCTGCTGTGCACAGTGAAGGTGCTTCAGTTTTGGGCCATGCAACACGCGCAGCCTGAGGCTGGCACTCTGGGGCCCAGGGGCCCCGGCCCCACTGACTCGGGGCTTAATCCCGCATTGCCCAGCGGCCCCCTAGCCCCCCTCCTCCAGCACGGGCCTCACAGACCCCGAAAAGAACAACAGAGAGGATCTGGCTTTGCAAACGGGCAAGAATCAGACTGAGAAAAAAAACTCATGATCCAGTCTTTCATTCCACTGCGATCTGACCCACAAACGGTGTCCTGACCCAATTAGCCACATTAATGTGTGCCTGTGAGCCCGTAACAGCAACACCCAGCGGGGCGGGTTGTACCGGCACCTCTGGTTGGCGATACTTCCTGGTTTCCTGGGCTATATGCTCACCTGCCTGCTTTTTTTTTTAGAGGGGGATGGGGGGGCAAACAGAAGCAGAAGGCGGCTGATAAAAGCTGTGCGCCGCAGCTTACGGCCGGAACCGGTCTGTGCCGGATCAGACCCTCCGTCCGCATTATCCGAGTGGGAAAAATAGCCGGGCAGTGGTTCTGCCGGCACAATGAGGAGGAGATATCAAAGCGGGCCACATCTGATTAGGGGATCGCGACCGCAAATACGTCAGTTATAATGAAAATGACCTCCGCTGGATTTTCCACCACTCAGAACCAGGCTGTGACTCCCTTAAAGGCCCTTAAAGTCACTCTGTCAGCATTCATCTTTAGTCAAAGCTATTAAACCTCATATTACTGATTGCAGCTCTCTATGACCCCCCATTGCCCCCTACCCACCCCATGACGGCCATATTCAGCGATCTGGCACCAGATCAGATCAGACCCAGATCAGTCCTCACAGTTATGGACACCCAAAAAATGCTCCGAACAAAAACAGATTGAGGAAAGCTGCAGAAAGGATAGGAGGGAGGCTTTGGAAAGAACTTAAAAGCTGGCGTCTGAAAGTTACGTTTGGCTTTGGGCTCAGTCATGGCGCTGAAGGCAGCAGCACTAACGTAGCGGAGGCTAACTGGCAGGTCAGGGGGGCTGACCCCACAAGCGCTGGCCACGGCCGGGAGCGGAAACGGGGTGGCCGGCTTCACCGCGTTCCTGAGCCGTGACTAAAACCGGGCCTCTTACTCAGAGCCATCGAAGCTCATCAACCATGGGGGGGGGGTTACGATTGGAGCGGGAACGGACCGCTTGCCAGCAATGACTGTCGAAGCACGAGGCATTTCCTGAGAGCGGGCACTGGTAGAGTGTGCACCCTAGGCCAGAGAGCCCAGGCCAAGCAGGCAACCCAGGGCCAGGGGACTTCAATGCGGCATCACTGAGTAAACAGCACTGACAAGAAGTCAAACAAGAGAACAAAGGGCCCTTCTGTGCACCACACAGCCATCCAGCAGCCAGCTGAGCACAGAGCTATCAAATACAAAAGCGAAGAAAAGCAGGGAAGCTAGTCAAACGCAGAGCTATTAAACAGAGATTGGGGGAAAAGCAGGGAAGCCAGTCAAACGCAGAGCTATTAAACAGAGAATGGGAGAAAAGCAGGGAAGCTAGTCAAATGCAGAGCTATTAAACAGAGAATGGGAGAAAAGCAGGGAAGCTAGTCAAATGCAGAGCTATTAAAAGGAAAAGGAGAGAAGCACAGTTTTCACACCACTCTCTCTCTGACAAACTTGTATGAACATGGCCTGCAGGTAATGGTAACTTCCTCAATGCAGAAAGACCCCAATGAGATCCACAGCCGTGACTCGCGTCCCACCTGTCAGGAGGTGGGGAGCCCTGCTGACCTCATCTGCAGCTGACACGCGGAGTCTGGCTGTGCCATTTCTGGCCTGGCGGGAGAGATGACGGACAGGCCGAGTAGCCAATCAGAGCTGGCAGTACCGCACGAGCCGCACATACACACTAGAGACAATTTTTCGGGAATCCCGTGGGATGGGAGTCAGTTTCAGAATTAATCAAGGGGCTGGGATGGGATGGGAAAAATGTCAACGGGAGCAGGTAATCATCGAGGTTTTTGGTGATGGGCGAAACATTTGTCCACCTGCAACTTGGTAAGCAGATTCGTTGTTTGGCTAAGATATTATTGAGAGGTGTATTGTGATGCCCAAAAGTTAAATATCCTAATGTTTATAAATCCGGTTAGTGGGGAACACCGCATACTACTATTTTGGTAAATCATGGAAGCGATACGCACTGAAGTGGCGATGAAGAAAGGGACAGCTCAGCAGCCACATCATCTTTTAAAAGAGGAGGTACTGTAGATAAGGTAAAAAGACGTTAAAAAGACGTCGGTGGTGTTGCAGTACACATTTATTAAACAAAGATATGCCGGATTTTTACTGATACTAACTTTTGGCCTCTCATTAATATTTTAGGTGCACTACTAATCTGAAAAGTTGTACAGTAATGTGTGCTTGTGTGTCGAGTTACAATACGTGCATGGCGAATGTGGATTCAGTTGCAGGGAGTGTTGCTGCACGGTTGTAGTTATGTTTTTGGTCTTATTGTTATATTAGACTTCATCATAGCGTAACTGATTAGCCAGGTTTGCAATTTTTAAATCATCGCGCTCCCTTACCCTGGGTTTGGGATGGGAACAAGATTAATTATTCCAGGACTGGGATGGGACAGGAATTTTCCTGCGGGAGTTGGATGGGACAGGAGTGAAAATATACTCCCGTGTCACCCTCTAATACACACCAATCACGAATCGCTTTCCATCTCGCACATTCTTGTCAATCCCGCGCACACCACCCTGGATGAGCTCAGGTGTGCGAGACTCTTCTGCAAAGCTGCCCCGTTTCCTAGAAGATGAAAAGGGAACTATGGCAGGGAGTCACGGCCAATAAAACCCATCGCCTGTCTGAACTTCGCTCTGCCTTCGGTCCTGCTGCGGTTTTTGTTGCATATTCGTCGGGCCAGGCGAATCAAAGACTATTGTGAAACGTAATCTTATCGCCTGGGGTGGGAGTGTACATCCGACCTGGAGCCACTAGAAGTGGTTCACAGACAGTGTTGGGGGGGGGGGTGTTACCTGAGGACAGAGTTATGGCAAATAAATCGGAAACGCTGCCTTTGAAAGCCCCCCATAGGGAGCGCCTGAGCCTACAGGCCAACGGGAAGCTCAGCATCAGACTTGGACTTTTGGGTACAGCAGTGTTTCCCAATCCGCTCCTCGGGACCCACAGACAATCCATGTTTTTGCTCCCTCCTGCTGGGTACTGGGAAGGAGCAAATATGTGAACTGTACAGCGACCCTCGCAGTTGCCAAAGCAGTGACTGACAGCTATATGACTGTGTTTAACTAAGAGAGCCACACTATGCAAGGGAGAAAATTGTGCAAGACACCTTTTTCTGAAGGCCGGAGAATGTGATTTTACAATGTGGGAGACTGCAAACTTCCTGGTTAACTGGTTGATGAATGCCTTAGAGTCCAAACAGCAATTGCTCTCTGGCCCTGACTCCAACACCAAAGACACGGGGAAGAATAACCGGTAATCCCAGTGAAGATGCTGATATTGGCTAGTTAAAGGGTATCACAAGACTGGTTTATCGCCAGGAAAAGGAGACATGAGCTACTCAATGGGAAAACATTACAAAAGTGTGATCAGGAAGGGAGGGCTGGGTAGTGACAGATACAATGCTAATTCAGGAATCCTTTCGGACCCAGAGAAGTCCAGCTCAGCACAGACACACAGCTCATTCAGGAACCCTTTAGGACCCTGAAGACTCTAGCTCAGCACTCCAGCTCAGCACAGACACACAACTCATTCAGGAACCCTTTAGGACCCTGAGAAGTCCAGCTCAGCACAGACACACAGCTCAATCAGGAACCCTTTCATGCTTCCTGTCCTTGTTCCTCCCTAAGTAAACGGAGTAAAGTAAATTGTCACAAATGACGACTCGTCCCAATGTGTCACACTCAGGCCGACTCGATACCAGCACACCCCCCAGCTGCACCTGCTTGGAGAAGTTTGACGAGGGCGGTCAAAGGTTGTGCCCCCCCCCCAGCTCTCTATTTCCGGAGCAGCCAATCAAAAGTCCGACGACTACAGCGGCTCTTCCTTTTATAGAGCACACCTCGGTGCACTTCCTCTCCCAGGGGGAAGTGTCACCCTCAGTCCCATTGTGACCGTTGACTGGCGGGTCTTAAAAAGCAGAACATGGGGTGCAATATTTCTCTTGGGGGGGAAGAATTCAGGACCAAAACTGGGGTCATGTGACAACTTACCAGCTGAAGCCCTCAAAACTCTGGAGATCACACACACACACACATACAAGCACACACGCACACATGCGGACGCACAGGGAATGCCATGGCGGCTCAACGCAGCTTCAGTTCGAAACGGAGGAGCAAACAGATCAAAGAGGGATGCTAGCGTGTGGGGGGTGGTATGTAAAACAAGCATTCCCTTCAAGAGTAGCGTACCCACACACATGGGTACCATTAGAACAGAGTACGTGAGAAATGCACATCTGGATGTTCAGATCCTGCACATCCGGCCCATCCACAAGCGGGGGGAGATAATGCAGAGAACGATAAGGGGGAGCGGCGGGGGCAAACCCTCAGGCAGCACAGGCTGTTAATGATTGGCAACCAGCACACAAGCAGGCACACATGGGTCCCTTCTGAGGCGCGTTTGTGCCCCTCTCAGCACTTCAGCCCCCCCCCAGCCTGGGCTGTCCTAACTGCAGCACCGCTGATGTTCTCAGATTCCTGCCGTCTTGCCCACAGAGCTCCCAAATTGTTTTTTGCGTGCGGCTGCATGTTTGTTTAAAGACATTAGCTTGAGGAACACAGCCAAGTGTTTGCGAAGCAGGCTGAAGGAGGCAGAGAGAGGTAGAGGGACATTGAGAGAGGCAGAGGGGGGGTGAGGGAGGTCAGGGGAGGCAGGGACAGGCAGAGGGAGACGGAGAGGGAGGCAGGGACAGGCAGAGGGAGCCAGAGAGGGAGGCAGAGGGAGGGTGAGGGAGGTCAGGGGAGGCAGGGACAGGCAGAGGGAGATGGAGAGGGAGGGTGAGGGAGGTCAGGGGAGGCAGGGACAGGAAGAGGGAGACAGAGGGAGGGTGAGGGAGGTCATGGGAAGCAGGGACAGGCAGAGGGAGACAGAGGGAGGGTGAGGGAGGTCAGGGGAAGCAGGGACAGGCAGAGGGAGGGTGAGGGAGGCAGAGACAGGCAGGGACAGGCAGAGGAAGGGTGAGGGACAGGCAGGGGGAGGGTGAGGGAGGTCGGGGGAGGCAGAGGAGAGGCAGAAAGAGGCCAGGGGAGGCAGACAGAGGCTGGAAGAAGCAGACAGAGGCAGAAACAAGCTGGGGCGGGGGGGACAGAGGGAAGTCAAGGCGGCCACTTTGTAACGGATGTGTGTAGATTAGCAGGGAGACAGGCCCGCAGCCCCAGTCGCCATGGGACTCTCTAGTCAGCAGTCCGCCCCCCCCCCCTTACTCGCTCTAATTGTGCCTCTTTCAGCAGACGTCTTTGCTCTCACTATCAGTCAATCTGCTTGTCCTTTTATCATCCTCCGTATTTTCCGATGCACCACATGCAAACCCCCACACACACACCCTCAAACTGAGCGCCTCACACAGCAGTCAGACGTTTGACCCTGGGCTACGAGCCCCCCCGGGGAGCACCTGCATGTGTATGCGTGTGTGCGCGTGTGTGCCGTGTTCTCAACTCAGTGTTGTAATTACGGATTGTCTCTGCACATTTTCCCTACCTGTCCGTCACGCAGCACAGCAGCGTTTGTCCTTTTTTTTAATTTTATTTTAATTAAAACAAGGGGGCGGGAACCTGGGAAACCATTTGGGTGTCTCACAAGGAGGAGGAGAATCCACCCCCCGACTGTCACAGCCCCCATGCCTTACTCTCCTAGTTCAGGATTCCGTCCCCCCCCAAAAGGTCCTTCTGACGCTGCTGTGCTGCCAACCTCCTGTTTCTCAGCCCCCCCCCCACCCACATCCGCTCTCCCCCCAGAAGCTCCACCACAGCCAAACTGTCCATCTGCATCAGGAATGCACACACTCTCTCTCTCTCTCACACACACACACACACACAGCATTTAATGCTCCGGGTGGGGGGAGGGTGTCTGTAGTTTTACAGGTAGTTAAACATTCACCACGTTCCAGCACTGAAGGAAGGAAGCTGACTGGCCTCCGACAGATCTGGCGGGACCACAGTCCCATTCCACGGGGGGGGGGCTAACGGCTCCATCACATTGGCATGTTAACAGAAGGGGTCAGGCAAGAGGGGCAGTGGGAACAGGCAGAGCGAGGGAGAGGCGGCAAGGGTAAGCGTGCACACACACACACACACACACACACACGCACATCATACCGCGGCCGCGGCGGCTTACCGGGACAGTGGGTGCCGCTCAACTGCACAGTCTCACCGCATGCCGGGGTCACAGTCCGCGGGCCGTCCTCCATCGCCGCTCCCTACCCCCACCCCCCTCCCTGTGAGATCAGACGTGTCGGCACACAACTCCTGTGCGTATGTGCAAACCCCCCCCCTGCCTGCCCCAGGCCCCCCAGAGCAGAACAGAGACAGAAACACTGGAGCTTAAGAGTGTCCCGGGCTCCTTCTGTCCGCCTCGCTCACGCACTCACACAATGCCCCGAGAGCGAGTAGGGAGGAAGATGGAGAAGGAGCGAGAGAGCGAGAGAGAGAGAGCGAGAGAGAGAGAGAGCGAGAGAGAGAGAGAGAGAGAGAGCATGAGCAACAGGAGGAGGAGATAAAGACCTATAATAAAAATGCTGTGTGACTGTGAGAGCGGTTACACATTCACTCTCAGATCTTTAACCTCTGGCGAGCCAGCACCGGCACCCTCAGAGCACAGAACTGCGGGGGTGTAAGGGACAGACTCCCCTCCGCACTCTGCTCCCGCCACACGACATCCCCTTACCCTCAGACGCCATGTCACGTGACCTTCCGCGCCCCTCGCCTTACTGCTTCTTCATCTCCGGAAGCTGCATCCCAGCTCTTCCTGCCACTGGGAATCGTTTCCTTCAGAAACTCTCCCGCTCTTCTGTCGCGCCCTCGGCAAAGTGCATCAGCAGCACCGCAGCAGGAAAGCCCAGCTCTGTGTGTGCGTGTGTCTCAGTGGTTATAGTTTTACCAGTCACCCCCCAAAAGGAGGCCCCACTTGCAGCCTGGCTGGCGTTTACCCCCCCCCGGGTGAAGATGCCTGGAAGAAGTGGATGCTATAAACCTGTGCCCGGCCGGACGAATTCCTCTGTCCCGGACGAAAATAGGGACAGTGAAAATGAACGGTCAGAGCTGTGTCATGGATTCAGAGCCCCCCCCATGCTGGCAGGTTGGCTTTGGGGAGGGGGGGGGGTCATGCGTAAACAGGGACGGGGTTTGAGTGAAAGCTAGGTCAAACTGCACCGTGGCATGGTTTGGACCCCCCCAAACAGCTTCCCCCTTTCACAGAGTTCCGAAGAGGGGGTCCCGTAAGGGTGGGGGGACCCCAGGGGGGGGGTCACCGGTGCAGAAGCAAGGTCAGTGCAACTAACGGCATTTCCAAGTTGAAAAGAGCCCATCCCCCCGGCTGTATTTTCAAGTAGGGACTTGAAAAGAGCCAAAATTAAAATGCTTCGATTCAGGGTTGCCAGCTAATCATGCTACAACCACACCCAGGTATCAAAATTAAAAACAGTATCCGGGCTTTAATGCAGGAACACAGGCAGTTCCAGGCGCTGCTCCTGACCAGAAAAGCCAGGCGGGCACAACAGATCTGAGCCCCCATACCAGCAAACCCAGCCACGGAATATTACGGCCTGTAAACTTCAGTAAACCCATTATTTCGGACCAACCGGGTCGATCATGCAAATTAAAGGGCGAGCGGCTTTTATGGCGTTTATTGAAAACTGCTGTCCGTGAAGAGATCAGAGCAGACATCTTCTCAAGCAGGGAAAAACCTCCAGAGATGGGGCCGATTCAGCTACTTGGACATGAACACTCCACCGAGGGCCAAACAGCCTGACCTTTGGTGTGAGGTAACAGCTGTATAAGCTGGGGGTTCCAGTGAGGCCGTGCAAACGCCAGCCCCACGCTGACAGATTAAGTGCTCACTTTCTAATAACTTAAGGCTTCTCTGTTTTGACAGTTCCATCTTTTTGATGCATTTTAATTAATTCCGTCCATGCGATCTGTAACACTGGCACAATTGGCAGTACCACAGCGTGTTAGAGGCAGATTTATTTATTGATTTCGGCCTCTTTGCGGGAGACACCTTACACGATCCCAGCGAAACGCCGCTGATCTTTCTGGGTGGGGCCAGCCTCCAGGCTGGGTGAGGCCATCTTTTTGTTTATGATTAATTTTAAGAATTATTTTCTATTTCTCTTGGCCAATATCCATGCAAAGGAGGCAAACCCTATGGGAAAGGAGTAGTGAGCAGAATTGTGTGTGTGTGTGTGTGTGTGTGTGTGTGTCAAAAGGCGCCTCCTGTTAGAACTGTTCTGCTGGTTATGGGATTAGCTTCAGTAAACTAATTGACCGAAGTGGTCAAACTGGTTGCCGGCGGTGGCTGTGTGCTTGGGGACGACTACAGGCGCAAAGCACATGGCGAGCAGCCCAAACGCGTCGACGGGGAGCAGGAATCCCCCAGCAGGGAGACAGAGACCAACACTCACTGAGACAGACGCCGATCCCCGTCCCCGATCGTACAGGCCGACAGCCCTACAGTCATCTCAGAAAGCGAAACACGTCTAATCAGACAGCGTCGGCGGTCTGCACGCACTTCACGGAACAGCTACGGGTGCCAGGAAATCGGGAAATGTACAACTCAGAAAAAGAATCAACGGCCTCAGCATATTCGCAGGCTTTCTGCCGGGGCCACGCTGGACGTGAAGTGGGTCAGAACCAGAGAACAATGAGGGCCCAAGGAGAGAAGCAGAGAGAAAGAGTTTTAGGCTAGGAGAACGGGAGAAAAGGTGTTGGGTGGGAGGAGAGAGTGTGATGAAGAGGGGGATGGAGGAAGAAAGGAAGCGAGAGCAGGGGCCGAGGGAGGAAGAGGAAGAGAGAAGCAAGGCAGTGGGAGGGAGGAAGAGGGAGAGAGTGGAGGCAGAGGGAAAGAGGAAGGGAAGAAGAGAGGGGAGGCAATGGGAGGAAGAGGGAACAGAGGGAGAGGAAATGGAGGAAGGGCATTACATTTCTGGAAGCTCTGAGGGGATGCACAAGCACAGAATCTGCTACACCTGCAGGACTGACCGCGGCGCCCCCCTCTGGCCAATCGGGAGCCCCGCTGCACTTTTGGCAGCTTTTCGCTTCCTCATCCAGCTAATGGTTTTCGCGCTGGACGTGTTGGGACGCATCGGAGGAGCAGAGCGCAAGCTGCTAATCTCCAAGTGAGACGTGTTATTTAAAGGGGCCTCAGCTGCCCCCCCCCGCGCGGCGGCGTGACGAGCCCATAGCAGCCCCACGTGCCAGAGAGCCGCACATATAACACCTCCGGGGTGTCGCGAGGCTGCCGGCCGATTGGCCCGGCAGGGAAATACGAGAAGCTGCCCCCGGAAGAGGGGGCAGGGGGATTTCAGCAGGATAAGTGCAAAGCTCAGCTGGGGAGGGGGGCATATTGGGACAGCTCCATGGTGGATCATCATGAAGGACAGCGCCCAAGGTTCGGATCGACACACAAAAGCAAACAACACAAAGTAAGGGAGTTACGGACACGGCAGGCACTGAGCGGCACACACGGGCAAACTGAAAGCCGTTTCCCGGGAGAGAGGGTCACCGAGGGCATGTGGCACAGCTCGGGGGGGCTCTGGCGACCCTCAGCACCTTTCTCGTCCTGGGCCGCAGTGCCACCAGCGGCCCCTGACTGACAGACTCCCCCCGTGGCTCATCCATAAACACGCCGACACCACCCCTGTCGCTAGACACCCTCTTATTTTACCCCCCTCCCACCTCCAAAGCTGCTTTAGGGTGCTGTATCCATGCCGATCCTGCGGGGAAGCTGTGGGCCCCACACAGTGCTAGAGGTGCATCATGGGAGGGGAGAGGGGAGAGGAGGGGACAGGCTCCCCCACCCCCCCCGGCTTCTCTTTTCACCCTTTGGCAACACAGCTCACATTCCACCCATCCCTGTTTCCAATTAGCCTGGCAGCAGGCCTCAGATTGGGGGGGGGGGTGGAGGGGCGGGGCAGGGCCCCCGTGATGCAATCTGAGTCACCACAACAACCTCCGACCTCCCAATGAAAAAAAACTGCACAAATCTGCCCAACATGATCTGCCCTTGACCCCTATGCAAATAAGAGCCGATCAGCCCCAGCTCCTTGGGGATGGAGTATCGAGCATGCCCCCATACTCCCCCCCCCAGGGCCCTGCGTGTCCCATTTTATGGTACAAGAATCATTGTGTATAACTGCCCCCCCCCCACCCCGACTGGTGCCTGCTTTTCTGCACAGAACCAATCATCCACTTTGAAGGACAGCCATAAAGCCCCCTCCCCACTCCCCCGAATCCTGCTTTTAAATAACAGGAGACGAGCCTGCACATGCTTCCGGGCTCGGCCTAGCTGAGAAACCACATAAGCAGGTCAAAAAAAAAATAAACTGGCCTGCAAAGAATTGTGGGAGCACTCCTACCCCCTCCCCAATATGAGCACAGGGTGAAACTCAAGCCTGGGCACCCCTGGCAAGCTGCCCAGAGCCACATGGGGGTACAGCTCCCCTCCTGCTGCCTGCGACACTCTGACAGGCTGTAACTTGTCAGTCCGACATTCGCCTGTCAACGCTTGCTGCTTTCGGTTAATTACCGGAATCTTCTGCCTTTGGAGCCCGTTCTAAAGCTGCACCGGCCCGGCAGATGCACACAGGTTACAGTTACATATCTGTCACATTTCGGGGACAGAGAGAACAGGACATAAATATAGTAGAATATAATCAGAATGTAAGGATTTGTGGGAAGGGCCCTTCTGGAAGACGAGGGTACTACTGCTGAGGGCCCGAGGACCACAGACAACCCCACAAAATCACCCTAAATAAACTTAAATTACCCTCCTGCCACCCTGGGCCTGCACAGACTCTCTAGCCTTACGCCTAGACACAGGCCTCCCACCCAGGGCCTGCACAGACTCTCTAGTCTTACGCCGAGACACAGGCCTCCCACCCAGGGCCTGCACAGACTCTCTAGCCCTATGCAGAGACACAGGCCTCCCACCCAGGGCCTGCACAGACTCTCTAGCCCTATGCAGAGACACAGGCCGCCCACCAAAACGCACAGGAAACATCAGCATGTAGGCGACGAACCAGCAGAACAGCGGGAGTGCATGGGGCCGCCGTGCACCACATTACAGAGCGTCTGAGGGAACAGGGGAATCCCACCACCCCCACGACGCCGCACAAATCCTCTCACACCTCATATCCACTCATCACACTGACAATTAGTTATTCTGACCTGCAGTATAAATGAAAGTTACCCAAGTAGGGGCCCTTTTCGACATCACACGGGCGCATAAATGTGTCATTCACGTGTGACACCGTCTCAAACTTTGGCCCGATTTCTCGTGGAGCCGGACGTCCGTTCCTGGAAAGGACAGAGTGCTGCTGCTTCCATGCACATCACCTTTAATCGTAACAAAACTTCACTGCAAGCAATTGCCAAGTCGTAGGCGAGCGCCAGCTATCTGAGAACCCGAAAACCTCGCTTCCCATAAATCCCCCCACAGGCTCCTGCCCCAATAACATCTGTCCCTTGGGAACATAGGGCGGGGCTCCGTCGCTGTGCCAATCGCAAGCGGGTATAAAAAAGGAGAAGTCACATGGGCTGGAGGACAGTGGAGGAGTCACAGAGGACACACGTGCTGTAAAATAACTGGACTAATTTGAATTGGTCACAGCTGTGTGGTAACATCTGAGGTTAGTGGTGGGACAGACGCTAATTAGACACTAGTCCTG
>JAODKN010000111.1:721008-734100 GCA_026774425.1 Petrocephalus zakoni
GGGGTGGGGGGAGGAGGGGAGGGAGGGGGGGGGGACAAGGACAGGACTCGGGACGTGTCCGGCTGCGGGGGTCGCGCCGCGGGGTACTCGGCCGAGTCGCGGTGCCAGTCAGTCGGGGCTGCGCAGCTCGGCGTCGGGGCCGATCGCTCTCTCCCTCGGTCTCCCTCGGTGTCTCCGGGCTCCGCGGACGCGCACCTCCGCCGAGGGAGGGGGGTTTCTCTCGGGGTTTTTTTGTAGGGAGAGCGCGCTTTCGCGTTTCCGACTCCGCCCGCTTTGGCTCGGCTCGTTTCCCGCTGACCCGGGATCTGACTGGCTGAAAGCGTGCGAGTGCCGCCGTCAGAGCTCCGCTCCGGACCCGGGGACGCGCCTCCTGCCGCTGGCGCGATTGTCCAGATTGTCCAGGAATAAATGAAGGCAAAATGCACCAAAGTCCCCCGGCCGGGAAAAAGAGCCGATACTATGTATCAGCAGACGCGATCTCATCTGCGGGTCACGGGAAGGATCGGAGCCGCGAGGTGTGTGTTTCTAAGCAGAATGTAGTTATATTTCATCATAGGGAACAGGGAATAATCCCAACACAGGCACACGTTTTCGGAGTATCAGAGGGGAACAGAGACTCGCCGACCCCTGTGAAATCGCTGCGTTAAATCCAATGGAAAGGAGACCAGGGAGCCCAGTAAATTACTGCAAATGTTCCTGCACCAGGCCTATGTTTTAACCTCTGCTCAAAAATTACAAATCACCTGAAGAAGAAAATAACTAAGGCAACGGGACATAGGATTTTATAGGCAGGCCGTGAATTGCACCGGCGTGTTAACGGCGCGTTTGCGGGAATCCGCGGCGGTCCCCCGGCCGCTCTCACCCCCAGCCCAGTTATTTCAATGCATATGACTTTTACGACCCACTTAGCGGGAATTAAGGTCACATGGTGAAACTTCGGTCCTCGGCCACCGAAGCGTTATTGTTTTATTCGCCAGTCCGCCCCCCCGGCAGAGAGGGAGCCGTTTGCGGCATCTCCAGCTGCGAGGACGCGCATCTGCATGAGCAGCGCTGGCCCGGACAGCCGAAGCCGGTCTCTAACGCTGACACAGTGGAAAAAAGTCTTTTCTCTCTCGCTCTTTTTTTTTTAATTGGATCAAATGTAGAAATTGCAGTGTGGACGGGCGGGTGGGGGCTACGGGTGAGATGGGACACGGGTCTGTGAAAGAAGCGGTACAGTGTTGCCAGCAGCGAACACCGTGACCCCGAGAGTTAATGATTTCGGCAACTCCCCCGCCCCCTTCCCCGTAATAAAAAAAAAACATACAGATATTTCTTGTTCAAATCTACTGAGGGATGGAAAGGGGAATGAGAGAGGACAAGTGAAATCTTTCATTTGCTCCCTGCCCCCCTTTTCCCGAGAGAGCAGACACAGTGGGACGGCTTGTGGTTTTGGCAATAGGCTAATGGTTTTTCTACAAGTCAGCGAGGAATGAGTCACGGCGAGTTTGGGATATCCGCGCTCCAGCCGCGCTGTCTGGCAAACTTGGAATCATCTTGAGATTCCTCATCCTCCATAATCGCGACTCCTGTTTTCAAGTCATGCCTCTACGGATGTGCGGTGGCACCGGAGTTCTGCAGTTTCAGAATGCGACGACGGGAGCATGTGCAATGAGTCAAATATACACAAGAGGGCGACGACACTTATCATTCATAAACGATCAACTCATAAGAAGGATTTTAATACTATTTTATAATGGTTTTAGGAAATAAGTCCGCTAGAATTATAGACATAACGGTTGTAATTATGCGCTGCCGTACGCAATTTTCAAAAATCAGTATTACCGCTACTTAAGAATTGCGTTGTTCCAAGAGCAATGGCTCCCTCTAGTGATAATCAGTTAACATCGCATCAAGATAGAAAGTTTTATAAAAGCCATAAAAATAATTTAAACTATTATGTTAATTTTCTATAATATGTGATTATTCCAAAATGAAAACATCATTCACTTTTAAATCTACAGCATCAAAAACATGTACAGTGTATCACATTGAATCCAGGGATGAAATCCAGGACATTAGTTTAGCCTTGCTTCAATCCAAATTAAATGTTATGTTATACTGTCAAAATTAAATCTTACAGTCTGTAGGCTATAAGGCCCGAAAAACTCCATTAATAACGACAAACTGCATCATAGGTAAGAACCAGTATACCAGATACAACTTTCACTAGGAGGTCAATTTCAAAGACTTGAATTGCGCTTTAATTTTCCTTTGAAATGCTTACTGTAAAACAGGACTCGCTCTCCGTATTCGTGTAGCTCGAAAACAAATGTCAGACTTGAAGATGCGTCACAATCAATGAACCAGGATTTATATTAATGCTTTCTGAAGTGCCTTGGCAGGAGACAGAATGAAGCTGCGCTTTAGATTGCTGGCACGCATACTCTCATGAGTACAGTTATAACGTTCTCAATCTGTCTCTCTGGAAATAAGGGAAAATGTAAAGAGATATTTGCCTTTTCTTCCATTTCTCAATGACAAGTGAGGTATTTACAATATAGGCTCGTGAGAAATCAACTGTCAAGATCTCAAAAAGGTTCAGTCAAGTCAAAAAAGCTTTCTGAAGGGTCTTGTAAAATCCCCACTTTAGCCCAGCGCTCAGCTTCTCAGGAAGCACCGAAGGGCGATCATTATAAACTCTCAGCTATTTTCTCCTCATCCTCATATAAAATAGCAATTTACGAGAAACAATTCACGCACGTTATACGTGTGTGTGCAGGCAACCCGAAAAAGTATTATGTTTCGGCAACAATGTATTTATCGAGAGAAATGTGTGTGCGCGGGGGGAGCGCATGGGTGTATTTATGGAATTATGATTTTACTCCAGACATATCACGCCCTATTTCCGTTTCCTCCATTGTTCACGCAGACTGGATGATCGTAATATCGGTGCTGTATTTTAGTCAATATTTCAACCAATATTACGCGATAAGTAATAGATCAGACTTGGCATAATGTCAATGAATTACCCCCCCCGGCACCGGAGCCCGCACCCCGCCGGCCGTCTCTCCCTGTCCCCCACGCTACCGGCACCGGAGCCCGCACCCCGCCGGCCCGTAGCCGCATTCCTGGCTACCCTCGCTTTTTGACGGCCGCGAGCTGTCAGCTAGCTGCACGGTTTGTTAATAATTATGGTGGACATTATAATGATCAGAATAAACAAGGATAGGCACTTTTAAATATTTACTTGTAGCGTCACATTCTGTTTGTCAGGATATTTCGTTTATTTGTGTACTGTGTATTTTTTCTTTATTTATTTGCATATCGTTTGCTTCGTTTGTTTTCGTACCTTGTCTATCCGTGCACTATGTTCTTGCGACTGTACGCATAAGAATTTCCCCTCGGATCCATAAAGTTGATCATAATCCTAATAATACCACAAACGCTGGTATTTCCCGGCCATAAATGGGTCCTTCCTTTTTTTTTACATTCAGTCAACATACCATTAATAGTTACTGTTTTCTTTTTTCGTTGGGAGTTAACCTGTTTAGGCTTAACCATCGAACGGGACTTCGGAGCCCTGCTCTCCATATTAGAAGCGCAAACGCCCGCGTTCCCGGAATATAAACTCGCCGAGTCGTGAAAAGCCGATTTACCGGCGTTACGAAACACATTGTATTCAGCGCACAAAGACAGCGGGAACAGGATGAAATATTCATTTTGGCCTGTGTATCAAATTCCTCTGGTGAAGAATGGAGACAAGAAGGTGGCCGCTTAAACAGGAAATATGGCATTTCAACAATGCCCTCAAATGTGGGAAAAAAAAGAAACAACTTTTGTCCAGCGCCCTATTCTCCGCACACCCTACCCAAGACAGCCAATTACCCTAAGTGCAACCTCACACAGATTACGCAATGGGCATATATAAATAAGCAATGTCTATTGTTTGGGAGGAATTGTGCCCTAGTGTGGGTTGTGCCATAATTACTAAAGACAAAGGAAGGCTAATCTAATTCTGCCTCTTGCTGTACCTGCACCGTCATCAGTGAGCACATTTATGCGAATTACAGGCGCATTAAGGTAAACCTGTCAACAAAACAACACTTTAACTAAAACAAGTAGTTATTCAAAGCTGGTGTTAAGTCAACCTGTGCCACTCCACGCGGGGCAATCAGTGCCTTTATGTCCCAGACACGGCGGGACAGTGGCCCTTTGCAGGTTGTTAGTTGTTAGCATCTTGTTAGTTTAGTTAGTTAGGTCTTTCCAACACGCTGCCTCCACCCTCCCTCCTGCGTGTCCCGTTAGGTGTCCAGACACCCCCGCGGCATTAATGCACGATTTTGGATTATCCATAATTATTTATTTTTAACCCGGTCGACCTTAGGCTGCCTATCGACGCTGGTTATATTATAGGCTAAGCCATTTGCATTTTGACTCCTGGATCTCTGTCTGATGGGGACCTTCCCGTGTCGCACCCGCGTTTGCTTACCTCCTAGCTGTCATCGTCAAATCGGGGGTGACCCCTTACACCTGCCCCCCAAACCCCGCCGCTTCACACCTAAATAACGTATTATCCTCTGCCTCTATCGTCACCTGGCTATACACATTCACCCCCCGCTGCACTAGACACACAGCCATCTTCTGAAAAGCCCAGAGAGGCGATGACGGAGCAGAGATACCCAAGGCTGGCGCTACAATGGGGTCATTAAGGCTGTGCTGATGGACTGGTGTGAATAGCTGGTGAGCTGCCAGCCGAACACCAGCCCGCTTCATTCACTTCTTTATATAAATATACATTTAAAAAAAAAGAAGTTACGACCTCCACTGGATAATTGATTACACAGATAAACAACCAGGTTTTATGTGACTCTCTCAATTCAATAAATAATTTCAAGTTTAACTCCCAGTTGTGTTTATTTTTGCCGCCGGTTGTAAAAATATGGCCGTGGAATGTGCCGCGGAGAAGGGGGGGGGGTTGGAAATACACACTCCCCGTTGTTAGCCCAACACCCGGGGCGTGAGGGGGGTGCCAGGGGTCTCGCTGATAAACTATGACTTGCCAGCAACCACAATTCATAGGCATCACTCTTTCTGCCAGTGCAGCGCCCAGCGCCAAAGCTTGATGAATTAAACCTCACCGGGAATTCATACCCACCTCTACATTTTTTTCTGCATCACAGAAAAGATAAAGCACGACTTAGAAATGTTTCTTTGTAATTGGGTGGAAGATGAACACGCATATTAAGCGCATAGATTACTAATATAATATATAACTGCGGCACTAGGTGGCGACAGCGTTCCACGGGAGGTCCAAGCGACATAAACGTGAGACGTGTCCTGGCGCTCGGCTCTGGAGTATATCCGGGGGTTCCCTACTGCAGAGTGTTGACATGGCCTTGCCACCCCATCCATTGCGCCCCTTGCCTGTTGCCAGCATCCGCTGGGCCCTGTCGGCATCTATACCTCTCAACCAATTCTTCCCGTTTCACGTCGGCACTCTGCGGCCCCCTTCCGGCAGCACACGGGCACGTGAGCCTCTCTGGCAGTGTCAGCCCAGCCCCTCCTGCCAAACCGTGGGGTATGGAAAGGCACAGCCCTGCCCCCCTACGTTTTAAGGCTAATCTGGAAAATGTAAAATTCCACCACAAACATGTCCTGGTTTCTGATTATTGCCTAACTGTTAGCAGCTGTGTTTTATAGATGCCGGCCCTCAGTACAGATTCTCGCTGACAACTGGATGAATAGGGAGAATGAATGAGCCTGTTTATAAGTTAAATATGTGACCTTCTTTAAAAAAAAAAAAAAAACTGCAGAAATTTTTGATGCAGGTTGTGACACAATGCAGCCGAAAAATCAGTCCGTCTGTTAAACACTCAGCAGAGTCTAAAATCTGGATAATAAGAGAGCCGTGTCTATATGGTACGAGCAGAAGGGCATTCTGGGTAAAAGGTATGTGGCAGCGGGATAAGCCAGTTGCTTAGGTGATGACGCGGGAGTGATTGTGCTGTTGGGCCGCAGTCCACCGTAGCAGCGCAATGCTAGATACCAGTCCAATTGGCCAAAGTGGCTACAGGAAGATGTTCCCAAGGATCGCTTTGTGGGAGCTTTACTGGCTGTGTCTCCTGCAACGATCCCCAATGTCTGAGCTCCCTGTTAAGTTAACAAGAACGGCAAGTCCTCCCCCAAGATGCTGACGTCGCTCCTCGCCCCCTCCCCCCTCATCCCGTATTTCATGATCAAGAGGCAGGAAATGAGAAATGGTCAAATGTGCACAGAGACATGACCCAGGAGGCGGGGTGGGGAGCAGAGCCCCACACGAGCGATCACACGGCCGGACTTCTGATCAAAAGCCCAGCCGGGCCCTGGCCCCCGGCACGGTGCCCCCAACGTAAACAGGAAGGCCCTGCTGCATGAAAACATGTAGCCTCTTTCCCCTTCTGCCTCAAGAGCCGGAAAAGAGTGAGCGGGCCAGAGATCCAGTCCCAGGATCCCATGATCCCATGGCTACCTCACATCTGTCCTTCCCTCCCAGCCCTATGTCGTCGTGTCAGGGTGCTGGTGCCGCCTCCAGCATCATATCATGTTAATGTCGTCACAACGTTGACAGAGCGTCATGAGAACGTTCCACACCGGCTAGCTGTGCACGCAGTGCGATGGTAGGCATGCCTGTGAGCGTGAGCATCAGTTTCTAGGGAAGATATGTGAATATACAGCCATATATACAATGCAGCGAGTATTTGTGAATGTGTGTGTTGATGTGCGTGCGATCTCAGCTCCAGTGCCCTGCCTGCGAACAAGAGGCACGTCACCAAGCTGACGCACGCGCTTATCCGTCCGCGTGGCTGAGGAGTTCACGTCCGTGTGTGTGTGCGTTTCCGTGTGTGCGAGGCACAGCCAGGCCGTTTAGACAGCGCCTGTTTTTGATCGGCCCCCGTGTAAGAGAATAAGACCTACTGTGTAATTTCTTCACCATAATATGACCCACCAGAGTCCTGGCAAGCATGGGGGCTGGGAGGACGGATGGGGGGGGGTGCGGGGGGGGGGGGGGGGGGTGGGGGGGGGGGGGCCGGGGGGGGGGGGGGGGGGGGGGGGGGGTGGGGGCTGGCGGGGGGGGGGGGGGGGGGGTGGGGGGGGGGGGGGGGGGGGGGGGGGGGCTCAGACTTAAATCCGCAAATTATTTGGCTGCTTCAGAATAAACACGGAGCTTGAAATCATTTCCAATTGGGCGCAGAAGTACCGTGAGACGACTTGTCGCGACATTTGGCTGTATCCTGTTCCCCAATCCGTCAGGCGGACACTCGCGAAAACAAACAGGGCTCCCTTTCTGTGCGGCGAGCTGCTCTGACAGCTCCTGGCTGAAGGTCTGAAGATTTGGCAGGACCCGGCGCTCTTAGACCCCTTACAAAACCCAGGACCTCAGCCATGCAAACACAATAAACGCTCCCCATCTCGTACAACGACCCCTTCCTGACACTGTAAGTTCTTGATTGGGGCTTTGTTGGCTTACCAGTGCCCTCCTGCGGTTTGGATTTCAGGAGGTAGGCTTTGGATCTCACGCTGGACCTCAGTCAAACCCATGTGAGCTGTTGGCAGGTGACATTTCAGTTTCTCCTGGTTTTTAAACCTGGCTAGGAGGCCCAATCATACTGTCATGGCTGTCAGGAGCTGCCGGATCTCAGTGTAAACGCAAAGTCGTACGTTGGCTTCATTTTCTTTCCAACCACAGCCTGATGTCCTTAGCATCAGACATCTTCATTCCTGCTAATAAAGGTCTGCTGAAAGTTTTCTCAGCAATCTCAGGATTGGAAAAGGCCATTTATGTGAAGCAAATACAATGTCCAATCATTTAAAGAGGCTTCAAACAATGTCTAGGGTCCAGAAATAACACAGAAAAGCTACACAAATACGCTGACCGGTGATGCCCAAGATGGGCAGCAGATGGCAGAGCAGTTAAGTAACTTGTGACCAAAACTTTTTTCTCCTTTGAAGCAGGTACTTAACCATTACTGGTCCATCATGCAATTCCACTGGACAGTAAGACACTTCCTGGAATCAAAATGAGAGCAGCCTATTGATAAGTGTACTAGAGGGGAAAAATGCTAAAATCTGGGATTCTGGGTACCAGGGGTCACGATGGACGTGCTTTCGGAAAAATCCAAAGCCACAGCCACTAGAGCAGCAGGGAAGCCGGAAGCAGAGCTGGACGGACTGAGGTATCAGGCCCGAGCAGTGCGGCCAGTGTGAGCTCTGCCACTGGAAACTTCTCGGCCGAAAGCGCTCCCCGTTCTCCAACAGGCCCAGCCAAGAGAATCAGCGCGCTGGTCCCATTGGGCGGGAATGCCGCTCCGCTGAAGCTCGTTCCACGTTCACTCCCCTTCCACTTCTCCTTCCTTGAGGCGGCTTAACCGTTTATATCCTGCGAACAGCAGCTTGGCCGCCAGCAGCTCTCCCAGCCTAGCTGTCTGCCACTTCCAGGGCTGCTAGTTCCGTTCCGTTAATTTACGCCAATTCCACGTGTTTACGGCTTCGGACTCAACCCTGTTCTCAGATCCAGCTGGGGATCGCAAGATGACTTTGCGACCGCCTGGAACATTAAAAAGTACTAGAGCAGCTCTGTCCTCGCTGCTCCCCTCAGGATCAGTGCACACACTAGGCTAGTGGATGCAGAACTGCTGGCCTGGGATTGGCCACTTACGGCCACACTCAGGCCTCAGACGGTTGTCTTCCACTACGAAAGACGCAGTCCCCTTCCTGTCTGGTGGCCTCCTCCTCCTGCCAGTCACAAGTAATAGAGCACAGCAAAATGATGGTCCCTCATTGCGGCGGACAAACAGTGCAGTCAGATGACTGACAAAGCTGCATTACTGCCTCTCCAATCTGCTTGCAATACACACAGCCATCTGCTCACAAAGTTACCCCCTGTCTGATCTGCAGCTTAAATAGCCGCTCTAAAAAATTTACAACAGATATGACAAGATTTATAGGGAAAGACAATGGCCTGTTTAAGATATAGAGCTCTCAAGTATGTCTTCTCCTCTGATTTCGCTCCTGAAGGATGACCCTCTTTCTTTTGATCAATTCCAGCCCCCCCCCCAGAGGGTCTGGAAGGTTTTAAGCCTGACCGCGGCCCATGCATGGTTTGAGAACGACAAAAATTAAATACAAATGAAATTTTGTATATAACTTCCCAATTTGAAAGAAAATGCTAAAGTTCCAGCATGCACTGACAACTTCGGTTATTAAACAACAACAGGAAAACCCGCAAATAAGTTTTACTATATGAGATGTTAGGCATTCGATATTTTAGCGGCCGGCGCGCGGGACAGCCTAAGCAGGCATCCCACATTAATTTTCCCTGATTTATTACGCACGCCAAGTCCGCTTTTCTTCAAATTACACTCCTCGGCCGTAAATGCGCTACATAAATTCAGCGCTCCGGCTCCGATTTGTCAAAAAAAGATCGATTGAGGGGAGCGCAAAAGCTTACGGTCCTGTTTCGGTCAGGGAAGCGCCTTGGAAGACCAGCGACGTTTCATAATGCTGTGTATATGCCTACGTATCTATATACACTTACACACCCACTATGTAAGTATACTTACATGTGAATACATCTCTCTCTCTCACACACACACACACACACTCCAGGATTGTTATCCGAGGTAGATCTTTATTACCACGGATGATGGTCAGCAGGTCAGCAGTTAGGAAAGACAGCCTATGTGTCGTTAATGTGATCTCCGTCCGCTTATAAAATAACGTCGACATAGACAATGTCCTACAAGATAAGACGCATCCCAACATAACCGGCTTTCTTATGCAAGCACAGACCCTTGGATTTCACTGTAAAATGTGCAAAATCTTAATGTGGGGCCATTAATTGACAAAATGCTTGAAAAATAAACACAAACCAAACCAAACACAAACAAACATCTAGACTGCCTCCGAACTGTCTTCTCGCATTTGATACTCCCTTCTGCGGGCTGTCGATGTGTGTGTTAAAAGACAACTGCAAGGCAGAGGATGTATTTTCGGTACAATAAAAACCCGATCGTAGCCTTTCATAAGCATATTTCCCCGAAAAGGGAGCATAATTATCCCCGTCTCAGAGCTGTTGATCATCCCCCTTGGCCTACAGCTGCTGAAAGTGGTGCGGCTTTTCTCCGCCGTCCAGACCCTCAAAGTCTTTCCTCAATTTTTTTTTTAAACGCAGCTGGTCATAGTTTCATGCAGAAGCCTCCCAGGGTATATAAAAAAGAGGACACAGTTTCGACTCCTGTTTTTTTTCGGGGAATTTGCTTCGTTAGTTTGTCTCTGCGTGTCTCACAAATCTGGATACATACCTCCCCATATGCTAAATAATAATAATAATAATAATAATAATAATAAATCAGGTTCCTCATAACACAAGGAAAATTACATTAAAGAAGCAACAAAGATGATTTTATGGTCTAGGTGTCTGTGAACTATAAACAAATTGGTGAAATTTTATACATGAATGTATTCACAATCAAGGGCGCATCAGGAGCGTCTCCCAAACTGCCCTCCGTCTATATGTACGTAGGCCTGTAGCTACAGATTATGTGTGCTTTTGCGTGAATTATAACGCCACAGGGGGCGATATTTGGTTTGAGACCATTTTCCAGATTAGACTTCTGCAGTAAGTATGACACATAAACGGACTAAATCGAATCGAGTTATGTGAGTTTTTTTTAACCTTTCATTATGCTGAGAAATGTATCAAACCCTGCACTCGGAGTGTGTGCGTGTGTCGGAGCAGGACCGGTCGGCCCGGTGTGTGGTTGCACTGGGAGCCCGGTTATATTGTAAAAGGAGACTCACATAGTAATTAGTCTGCAGCACTCTGTTTTATAAGGCCATTGTATCCCGCCTCAGATGTGAGCCTATGGACCTCTTCAGCTAATTTAGTCCAAGGCCTTACTCCAGGAATTTTAATTATGACTTTAATGTGGATTAGATGAAAAAAGAATCTCTGACAAACTAGTTTCCCCTGCAGAGGATGCAGATATATTGGTTGTTGTGGCAGTTTCTTGCTGAGTGTGATATATATGTGTATTCCGCACCCGGCCCTGTGTGTGTGTGTGTGTGTGTGTGTGTGTGTGTGCGTGCGTGTGTGTGTGTATGTGTACATGTGCTTGCGTGTGCACTTGCACATGCAGGTGGATGCTGTTGGTGGGGGGGATGCTTGCTTAAGCCCCACAGTCATAATTAAATGTGTCCAATAGGGAGCCAGCTACTCTTGTAAGCTGCAGAAGAACTCTCCAGCATAAAGGAAAGGGAAACATTCTCTATTTTCCGAATTTATGGGGGAAAACACTAGTTTGTTTGACATGCCGGTGTGGTGGTGGGGGTAAGCGTGACCGAGGGTGGCCAGCATGCCCGGGGGGGCTCCTGATAACCCTGTCGGTGCTGTTACACACCGAAGTGGGAGGCGCTGGTGTCCAGCTCAAACCCAAAGGCAGGTGTAAAGCGTTAAAAAACATTTCCAATGTAAATATACTTGTTTGGGCTTTCAGTGAAGGAGCCAGTCTATCTGTGTTTGCATGTTTGGACTGTTTAACAATATGACCTTATGAAGTCCTCGGTCCACCCCCTCCCCCCCAGCTCCCTGCCATCACCCCCATGCCCCTCACCCAAGTCCTGTCCACCGATCTGCTTATTTTCTGCTACGTTGGGAGCTCTGCGCCGCACATGGGCTGCATTAGCATCAAACGGGGCGATCTGCCTCCTTTCCAAATGCATACTGCAGGAGACGCATAAGCTAATCATTTTCCCCTCTGCGGTCTATCCCAGGCCTGGGCCGACTAGTCCAGGAGGCTGACGGCAGTACCTCCCTCGCGCCACCAGGCGGCCCCTCGTGCCCCGGCTCCAGCTGGCTGCCTCATTCTGTGTGCGTTTCCCCTCAGCTGGACTAAGACCACCAGGGCCAGCCATATTTACCCTCAGCGCAGGGGGTCTCTGGTTTCCCAGCTCCTTTTTCTTTCAGTTCCTAAGGGGCACTTCAGACCATCTGAGTACTGAGCATCAGTTACTCTCCACGGGGAGGGAAGCCCTTGATGTTCATGTGATGAGATCTTGCGTGAAGGTCCTTGAAGCAGCCTGCTCACCCTACCCACAGCAGAGCTCTGCCGGGATGGGTCTTGTCGTTCTTGCATCTGATTTGCCCGGGTTCCCTGATTGCCGTTCAGTGGGAGAGGGTAGGGAAAGGTTGGGGGACTAAAAATGGCACCGCTTGGATTTTGGAATCGCGAGGACACCCACAGCGCAGAGCCTGATGCCCCATGCAGACGGGTGCCTCTCTCAGCCAGCATCTCCTCCACCTTCACCTCAAACCCACTTCCTCTGGAGGGCCGACGCCTCTCTCCCACATCGCTGGGGCCGAGGACGAAAAGGCGGTGCAGTTGCAAAGCCCCCTTGTTCCCCAGTGGCACCCTCTCTACCACCTGGCGCGCACACACACACGCACACACACGCGCGCGCTAGGGTACATCAGCATACATTCACAAGGTCATTTCTTACGTCTGCACGTTTAAAATAAAACCTGGTTACTGCCTGACCGCATGCAGGAACTGGCAGCAGCTTTAAAGTGCCACATTTTACTGTCCATGTGCAGCGAGTTTCTTTCCCGTGGGTCTCGGATGCCGTCCAAGCCTCTCCCTCATGCTTTTCTCGCACGGTTTCCGTGGCAGTGATGCCCCCTGCCTCTGCCCTCTCCAGAATCCCTCCTACCTGCCTGGGAGAGGGAGAGTGTAAAGCAGAGTGTGCGCTCTCGCAAACCGAGACACCTCAATCTACGTCAGGTCGTCGGTTCGATCCGAAGCGAAGCAGTCGCTCCTCCGCAGGTTCGCACCTCGCCTGACACCCCCAGCACACGCTGACTCGATTACAATAGATTACGCTCCCTGATATGATAATTGCGGCATCGTTTTTCCTCTTTCACGGTGCATTTCTTGGGAATATCTTTGACAGATGTTCTGCATTGGGGGGGGGGGGGGGAGTGGTTGTGGTGTGGGGCAGGAATGAATGCCCCCCCCCCCAAATTACCCATAGCAGGGTGACGGGGATGTACGCCTTGGGGGTGTGGCTGGGGGG
>JAODKN010000111.1:766668-777130 GCA_026774425.1 Petrocephalus zakoni
CCCCCCCCCCCCCCCCCCCCCCCCCCCCCCCCCCCCCCCCCCCCCCCCCCCCCCCCCCCCTTTCTTCACAGCACGTTTTTAACGAGGACGTTCTGGCTGTGAACCAAAGCAGGCACAGTGGCCGGCGTGTTTGTTCAGAGCCAGAGAAACCGGGAACATCATAGCAAAGCTTACTGGCCGCAGTGCTCCATAAGAACGCATTTGTTATATCCACATATGGGCACCATTAGAGATCTGTTGTCGATGGCGGTTTACATTATTTTAGGTAAATTAGATGTGTTTTCTGCCTTTGGCCACATGAGTTCACGTCCTTGTCAAGGTAAAAGCTGTTTTTCTGTTTTAAATGTAATCTTCATTTGAATTGCTTATCAGCTTTGCTTAATCTTCCATGAGAAGGGCTCAAGAGTTATTAAATTATTATAAAAATGCACAGAAGTGGAACAACATAAATGAAAAGGAATATCAGCGTAAATAAACTATATAATTTAAAGCATCTTTAAGCATACGCGTGTCAGTAATACTGGTGCATGCACAGAGCCCGAGAGCAGGAGAGAGACAGCACGTGATCGGGGGGCTAGCATTAGATCGTGGTGCTGCCAACCGTCGGCCAAATGAAATAAATGCGCATTTCAAATGGTGTGAAATATAGAGGGGTTATGAGAGACTCCGTTCCTGTCTGCCAGTGCGATGCTCTGACACATCTTCTGATCATCTAAAGGATGCAAGGCTTTTAATTAAAAATGTACATGACATATAAATATTTACACAACGCAGACATCCACAGTTACATGCTTGGTGCTGCACGCAAATGACTTGAATACATTTAAATATACTTTTATGTATTTACATATATTACCGTTATTGAAATGCAGGCTTGTAGATGGACCGAGTCAGACAAAGGCTTCTGGAGAGTGTGGGGTGGGGTGGGGGGGGGGCTGTCTAGTCAGAGCCGAAACAGAGCAGGGATTAATCAAGAATCAGGTTCGGGTGGGGGGGCTGGCCACCTTTTCCTGTATTTATTTTTTATGCTTCCTTCCCATGGAAGTCAGGGGTTAAAGTGTCAACCCAGACTTAATTGCAAGTACAGCTCAGCAGCACAGACCAGCAACCCCCCCCCCCACGGCCCACCTTTCACCTTCCTCCTTTGACCCCTCCCCAACCTCTGAGGGCCTTGCAAGCAGTGCGCCCAGTTTCTCATTAATACGGCCTGGTTACTGATTTCAGAGCTAATGGCGGCCCCGCAGGGATGGGGGGGTGGGCGTATGGAATGGTATGTAAATGCAGAACACAATCTCAGTATCAGCCACAATCAGTCCACAAGCAGTGGAGGGGGTGCCTGTATCGCCCCCCCAGAGAAGCTCCCTCCCGCCAGTGCAAAGGCACATGTTCATGCCACCCCCTTCCCCCCCACCACCATCTTCCTCACCCCGTGCCCCAGACCACCAATATCTATCACGGCTATTTATACAACAGGTGTGCCCCCCCGCCCCCCGACCCGTCCTGGAGGGGAGGGCAGCGCTGAAATGACCTGTAACACAACACTCCCCTCCGTGGCAGGAACAAGCTTTGTGGGTCCTGCTCACTGGGGAAAACCAAGTTAAACTGTCTCCCGTCATCGGCCCGTCACCCCTACCGCCACCGTCACACCACTGCCCCGCGACACCACTGGCAGAGCACTCCAGTGCGCTCCGGTGCGCGTCATCTCACTGCATCTGGGCCTTTTTAACATCTCTTATTGCTACAATTAAAGGACACAGGGTTTTCTACGTTTCTGAAGCTAGTGTATCCTGGGCCGATTAAAGTCGATCCTATAAAATGCTGTGCAGCTCTGCCTCAATGTGTCCCCTTGCGTTTCTAAGAGTGTGGGAGCGAGCGAGAGACTGACAGTAACTAAGTGACGGGAGGGAGGATGGGACTCTTTACAAAACCTGTGTGAAAGTCAACACTTTCCCGCCAATTTACACTGACGAGCAGTTCGATCAACCTTCACTTTCCGTGCAACTAAAATGAGCAAATCCGCTGGCGTTAAATAGATGGGCTTAAAGACGGCTTCACTTCTACAGCAGAATAAATCGAAACCAGCAGCAGGGGGGAGCGCTATATCGGCCTGCCTGTGGCCGCTCCAGCACGCTCATTAACAGCAAACACGGGCGGCAAAGCCCTTTCATATGATTACGAATGTCTGAATATATGAAAAATTAGCAGTTTTTCAAAACGACATGTACACCTGAATTAGGGTCTCTGGGATCAATAGTCCTACATTAGAACGTAAACAGTAATTTCCGGTTCCCGAATGGCATGATTAATTAAAACTGCGTTTATTTATGAGGCAAATTACGTGCTTGTAAGACGTCCCTGTATATAGAACTTCCCATGACTAAAGTAAACCGACATGTACACAGAAATTGCATTGTTTTCATACTGACTGAGAGAAAGGGGAAAATAATTTTGTAATCCAATAAGATCCTGTAAGAGATATAAAAACGAGAGGTAACTATGTGCATGGGAGCGTGGAAAATTGGTAAACGCGTGTTAACAAAATATCAATACAATGATTAGAATTATACGGATAAAGTAAAAATAATATATACAACAATCCATATGTACGTAGAGGGGGGAAACAATTACTTTAAAACACTTACAGTGTCCTATTTTCCCTCAAATTGTCAATTAAAAAAAAAATCATTTTATATATTAATTGTAAATTGCTCGACAATACTTATAGCTAACGGTCTTCGATTTCCTGCATGGTTAAGTACAGCTTAACATCATCTGCATGTTCAACCTTTTAAAATATTTTCGCTAATGAAGAGCATAACGTTTCACGGGCTTCTTAGAGTTCCATAATAAATAATTATTTTAATGTCGTCTATTAAAGGTAGAAGTTACATATTTCTCGAAAAATTGTGATTTTTAGACTATCACTACTCATTTTAGTAATATGATACGACTTTACTATAACCTTACACCTGTGACATAAATTAAACGACAATCCACTTAAAAAGTGGTCTGCTAGATGAACGTTATATAAACACTTACGTTTTAATTTCATTTCACGCATCTGTATTTATATAGCATAACGTTTACTTTGGACGATTAATTTGGGTTACTGAAGCGAGTGCTTTTTGCCTCCCTGTTCCAGTTTAATTCGACGTTCATTTTGATTTTCTAAAATGATAATTATTTTTTCTTTTGTGACCACTGGTTAAATATCACCGCTAACAAAAATCAAACAAGCATATATTTGGAAATAATAATTCAGCCTGTTCGTCCGTATTTGTGATTACACCTTTTTTTACATTTTAAGGTAATTCTTTCTTGACTGTTTCAATATCGTCGATTAATTTCAGTCGTAAAACAGAACACTTTAAAATAAATATTTTAGACTTTTCGACATATGTTATATATCGACACAATACTGGATATTTCCGCCAGACAAGAAGCCTGTCTCCGATCGATGTATGGATACGCTGTTTTATAACAGAACCACCAGAAAATAGTTATTATAAGCCTCTCACGCTGTTCACAGGAGCTGATTATGAGTTCCCCGAGGACCGGGCCGCTGCAGAACTTCCCCAAAACAAATAAACACGGCGCCGGGCAGAACCGTGTCCGAGCCCGCTCGGCGGAGCCGCTGCCGCCCGGAATGAACCAGGGCCGATTATTTATTAAATAACCTGTCATTTTCACTGACATTAAAGACTTTTCAGACTGCATAAAAACCCAGTTCATTCTTCAAATTCAGGATGTAAATAATTATCACGTGTTTGTGTTTTTCGGTTTTTTTCCACTGACCTTGGAATACGCACCTAACTGTTAGAGCAAGGTGCTAATTTCGACACGCACTAAGTGTATCTTCGCACAGTAAAAGTCAATTTAGTCATTAGACAGAAAGTGATTTACGGTGTACAAATTTACCCCTCATTCAGTTGAGCGAGTACTTTAGGTTATATGTGAATTGGATTCGTACCAGTTAAAAGCAAGCAATCGCACGTGTAATGTGCTTAAATTATTAAATTACATTATTGTACCTCGTCCATTTATAGTCGGATACATGTGTTGCAGTGCTTTAGGGACAATTTCACCCGTGCAACACCTACCTTCAAGATGTTGGGGTGCTGCAGTCGCTCCATCAGCGTCATTTCTTTAAAGATCTTGAACGACGCCAGTCTGTAACAATCTTCCGTCGAGCCATATTTCTTCACGCAATTCTCCATATCGTGCCCCCCGAAATCTACCGATTTCAGAGCCACCGCCAAAGTGTCGTTCAGAGCCGCCTTGTACACCGCCTTGGTGTAGCCGGAGCCCAGATACTGCACGTTGGTCACATTGTCTATGCTACTGCAGCCAAGGAAGTGCGTACCGTTACGGGGGCCCGGAGCCACGTCTAGTGCCCCCTGTGTCCTGAAGTGCAGGGATGCTAAAGGGGAAAGGTGCTGGGAATACGCATACCGATGGCTGGGTTTCTCTGTCCCTTTATGGGATTCGTAGCTGGTGCGCTGAGCGAGGTCCATGAGCCTCCTCCTTTCCAGGGGCCGAACTGGGTTGCCGGTGCCCGACCAGGACGCCCGGCGCTCTCGGTACCGTAGCACCTCTCCGTACCTCTCTCGGATCTGCTGCTGGAGATCGTTTTGGTGTAAGCTGCCGCTTGTGGGCTCCGCGTATCCGTCCACAGCCTCTGCGGCGACGGGATCGCTGACTGGGAGCTGCCTGGCGTCTGCCAGGAGCCGCTGCTCCTGGGAGAATCTGTGCACCCGTCCGCGATGACTCTGGTGGTGGTCGAAGCCGGGGATGAACAACAAATTCATCAGCGTGCCCAGAAAGAAGGACAGGCAGAATCCACCGGCTACGAAGATCTTTCTCCGCTTCATTGTCATCTGTCTCACTCTCGCCGGCGAAATCCTCGTCTCGGTTCAGCCTCCGCCTACCACCCCTGCAGATGCATGCGAAGCCAGCAGCCGCGAGGAGCTTCTCACCGTCTCCCCAAGACGCTTCTTGGAGTGACCAAGTATTCCGATGTTGTGACTGGCGCGGAATGAGCAACGTTCACGTTTTCGTTTGCAGCTATGGATGAAGCTACCGTACAGGCTGTATATCCACCCCATATACAGCTGAACATGGTTACACTTGCCTCCGCTAAATGCAAACCCCAGCCACTGCTGCGGACCAGGCACACCGAGCTGGGATCCACTCCCGTGCAGAAAGTCCTTGGGTGACTAAACAAGAGTGACGTTCGTTGACTGACAGCTTAAGTTGTCATCGCAGCGCATACTGGACTGTAGTTCTATTAATACAGCCTCCCAACCGGGGAGTGAGCCGAGACGCAGTGATTAAGACCACATTTCCCATAGTGCAAAGAGAACAAGTCCGACCAATAGGACTGTAGCTGAATGATACAGCGGCGGTGGGCGGTCCTTTGGCTCGTGGTCAACGTGCGTGTCCCGTAACTGCCAGCGCTGGCGATTCGCTACATTGGGAGTAATGGCTAAGATATTTATTTACCGCATCTTCGTTACATTTATTCATTTATTTGTTTGTTTGTTTTTGCGTAAGACGTCAGTAAAGACAATACTGTAGACATGTGGACGTTTGCTCGCTCCAGGTAAATGTATAAATCAGCCTAATTTCCCCAAAAATGGGCTGTAAAAGTTAACACGAGTTGTGTTTATTTCATTTTATATCCGTCGTTTAATAACAGGTTAAATATCCCCGTATACCTCTGATGCAGGCTACGGCGTTTCAATACAGACCAGAAACAAAAGTTGATATTTACTGTTTCTTTAAATGCTAACTTTGAAAGTCCCGAAACGTTCGATGGCCCCTGCTTAAGACGCAGTCTGCCAAATTTGTCCCTATTCACTACACTTGAAAATAAAAATTAATTCAATACATTTCTCTGTAATGCAAAAGTTTAAATGAAAATAATTATTTGTAGACCTATTTAATCCTGTAACACATTGAAAAAGCAGTTAAAATAGCTCTGTAATTTTTGTGAGGTGAGATAAAGAAATCCTCGACTGAAATCTCATTGTAACCGTCAGGATCGAAATGAGACCCGCCTTGGCTGCTGTGCATGCGGGGCAGGAGCGCCGCAGAACCGGCGTCTCTTTGTGCCGCTAATGGAGGTAAGGACCGGGGCAAAGGCACCGCATAATGACCAGGCCAATGACGCAAACCATATTTGAAGGCTCTTGTGCTATTTGGTATTGTAGCCTATTAAGATTATTTCCGTTTCCTAAAAATAAAATCGGGTTTAAATTAGAGAAGAGAGGGGGCCCTGAATTCATTAACTAGCCTGACGCGGGGAGCCCCGAACCCCGCTGGAGCTGTGAATTGCGGGACTAAATGCCAATGACACGGCTATCCATCAAGTCCGTATTACCATGCTGTTAGCAACTAATTAACAAATACAATCAACCTGGAAACTGGACAAACAAAGCCGGAGCAGCGGGACGCAGCCGCAAGGCGGTCGGGGGCGGGAGGTACAGCCCCTTCGAGGATTTATACAAGGGCGCAGAAACTCACACTTGCTTAACTGCGATAATTAACGCGGAGTATAATGGCGAAATAAACACAGCAGTGTCGAAATTGAAGCGTGGGGCTATTATGCCCTGATAAAACAAACGTAAAAGCTGCCTGAATGTGAAAATGTAATTTCCCACGTGTCTGCCTTCATTTCTTATTAATGATGCCACGCTGCATAATAAAGCAAGCATTCCCTCGGTTACACGCATATTTTCTTTTACTCATTTTCATGCCTATATGTAACTAACTTTTATTACGTTTCTAGAGTCGTAAATAATCTTTTGGCCTCTCCGTGTTTTGTTCTTCAAATGCAGGATTTATGTATTTTCAGATGTTTCATTTCTAGCTATGTAATAGAAATTTGGTGTTTTTAAGTTGTGCGCTGCCACTGTGGAAAATAAATCCGGCCAACTACTTACATCAACAGATTAAAACTGCACGCCGTATTTCTTAAAATCGTAATTCAGGCACAACTTGGAAAGGCGAGGCGCGAGGCTGTCGTAAAAGTGAGGAGTTTAAGACCGACTTTATAGGCTGCCCTCTAAAAAAGCAAAGGCTACGGGCTGGGGACAGTGCTGCCAGCATGACACGCAGCTCCATCTAATGGACACCAGTTTCGCAAAATAATTATTTGTAGACCTATTTAATCCTGTAAATTATTTACGCGTGTTTTCTGGGTCTGGTTTAACAACTAGTAGCCTATCATAGATATTGAGTTTTGGGGACCTTTATTTTTTAGGTCGGGGGGTTTGCATAAATGCCTGTTTACGGTTTTCCTCTTATAATTTGCATAATACTAAGACCCGGGATTCCCTAAGGTAATACAATGTTAATTATCTTTTTACATTACAATAGGAAATGAGGCAATGCGGGAGCATTATTTATTCTGCATGCATAAAGTCATTTTTTCAACTTCCCTAATCAACAAAGACTTTCTGCTTCCACTGAGCCTTTTCTTTTGTTTATTCAACAGGAGGCCATTAAACTGTGGCAGATGCGCGTCAGATTTAACTAAAATATCTGCGAAATCCACATGCGTATATGCCAGCTCGCAGAAGGGGAGGCAGGCGGCTGAGCCCGCGCATTCTGCAACCGCGACACGGCAGCAGCCGCCCCTGGTTCTTTACTGAATTAACTACATAAACAAATGTAAACTAAAAGATTGCTTTGCTACCATAAAACTGTCCGCATCTTGTTAGATGGTAATTTAACGGGGGATGAGGCTTACTCCAGTATCCGAGGTCTTTTTCCCCCCCGCTTAGTAGCGATAGCCCCAGCAAACTGGCGCTTCTTGAGCTGAGGAACGATACAGAAAATCGCGTTTTGCAAACGCCCTGTTTAAAAGGGGACAGGTGCTGCGTTAATGTTGCCGATTCCTCTGCCGACGGAAGATCGTTTGCGCTGCTCTCTGTCGGTGCCTCATGCCCGGCGGGGGGCTCGGCGCGCCTCGGGGGCGCAAACACTCGTTAATCCCCGCTAAATAAGTTCATTTTTTCGTGGATTTCGTTGGACAATGGGGTAAACACTGTGTGCTTAAAACCACTGTGATGGAAGTTTCCTTTAAACGCGTGTTTTACATGTGAATCTGTGCGGTGGGAGTGGCAGGTAACCGGCCCAACACCAGCAAAAGAGGGATTAACGACGTGGGCAGCGCTGCAGTTATTTTCTCTTTATGACTCTCGATGAAAAAGCAGACTTTATACGGCTACACGAACGTATAAATAATATAATGCAGACTTGAGCAAGTAGGTATAACCGGTGATTACAGCGGTAAGATAGGATTTCCAATCTTAAAATGAGTCCATGCATTATTTTGTTTTTCCGTTTCACTTATTACATGTTCACAGCAATATTTGATGATATATTTCATGGTAGTTACAGCATATAGCTATATTAAACATTAATTTGTGTTATTTCCCTGAAAAAAAAGTATTGCTTATTGTAGTAACAAAAAAAAAACAAATAAAAAGCCCTGTTCCGACATCCGCATTCTCTCATTCATGGGTGTAGTAACTTAGGCCTATAATTCAAAATCACAGCTGATATAAACTGCATAAACGTAGCCGATCGGCAAGCCCTTGCTTGGTGCGACTCGGGAAGTTGGACATTTTGCTTTTTTGCACTGCTCCTACATGGTAACGTTCGGGTTTCACTTGCCCCCGGTGTGGGGCAAACGTCTACAAAGATCTCCCGAAGCCCCAGTGTATACCAGATCTGGATCTAGGTCTTACACGTGGGCGGGACCTGTAGCCTTTCCCGTCCAGTCTGATTTTATCCGATCCAAGTCCCAAAGAAAGCCGAGCTCTCTCCCCCCTCTGCCGTCCATCGCTGACAGCTTAATATGCATGATCTCAGCGGACAGAATGCCACCACGCGTTAACGTTTAAACAAAGTTGTTTTCTGGATTCCTTCGATTTCTGTCTGCCTTTGAAAGAAGACAATTTTTAATGATTGTTCGAGCTGTGAAATGTTAAGGGCCCGGCGCGGCGCTGCGGCGTGATAAATTGCAGCTCGGGTTGGAAGCGGTGTTTAGTTGGAAGGTCACTTTGTGTACATGTAGCTGTAATGTAATAAATAGTACTTGGTGAAAATTTGTTGGACTCGCAGAGGGAGAGTATGACATCTTTCTGAATCCTGCCGGAGGCAGAAAACTGCGGAGTCTGCCAGCTGAATTATAGCGAACTCCACCTCCCCAGCCGTTGTCTTGTGATTGTCCAAAAATAAAACGTTTTTGGCTGGGCTTCCTCAAACAGCTGCATCTTCAGTTCTGTTTGCAAAAAAAAAAGTGGTTATTTTGTTCTCAAGAATTTGCTTTTGAAATTAGATATACTGGTTAATATTCATCTGAAGAAATACTTTTAAATGATGGTATTTGCAGTGGAGAGGGGGTGGGGGCTTTGGGAGGAGGTGAGCCAATGCCGGCCATCATTCGGTCACCCTCGCTGAGTTTATGAGCCTCTGGCTGCAGTGTAAATATCACCCTGAAACGAGCAGTTTGAGGGAGCCATTACGGTTAAGTCCATGTCCCGTGTCTGCCCAGAGGGTCTCTGTGTTTACTCACCAGTTAACCTCCTATGTTTTTAACCAGCTTAACATCAGCGGGACGGCTAATGTTTATGTCAGCCTGTGTAAAAGCGTTAGTTTTATAAGCAACTTGTGTTTGGTGGTGCACTGATTCTAGAGGGAATGTGGGGGAGTAGTGTCTACATGAAGGGGGGGGGTAGTCACTTTTTATCTGCCTCTTTATCACAATCTGTGTAAAACGAATAAGCCGGAACTGGTCTGTCTGCTTCCTGTCTCTTGTGGGCCATCTGTCAAAACCATGTGCGATACCATGTGCCACCTTGCCCAGTCGGCAACATAGGCAACCGCCTAGGGCACAGTTTGATTAGGGAAAAAAAAAACAGGAGTTTTGTAATATTTTCGTGCTAATATTTCTTCTCTTTATTTCATGCTACTGAAATGTTTTTAATATAAATTAATTGACAAAAAATAGTTTTCTGCTGCTCGACGGTTTGTGGGGGCACTCAGCAGAATCTCGCCAAGGGCGCCGCACTGTCACAAAACAGTACCAGTTTGCTCCCTTTATGGTACAATTACTTCTCACTTGACCTGTAGCCTCAAGGGTTTGTCAGTTGTACCCTAGCTGCAGGTAAATGTACCTTACAGAAATGGAGTCTGAGGAACATTTTTGTACCATTAGGGGTTCGTTAATGTCGTTTGTACCTCGGGGTACAGAACTGTACCATGGTCATACCCTTTTTTCTGACAGTGTAAAACACCCAGAACCTGCCAGCTGACAACTCAGTATATCCCCAGGACTAATCCTATGGAAACAGACACATTTCCCCCGGACAGACCCTGTGGCAATGGTCATATTCTCTCAGGACTGATCCTATGGAAAGAGACACATTCCCCCCGGACAGACCCTGTGGCA
>JAODKN010000111.1:790173-803098 GCA_026774425.1 Petrocephalus zakoni
GGTTGTCTTTTGGTATTGGCCCCAGTTTAAGGCACACCTGTACACAATGAGACCATTACATGGAAAACACAAAATGACAGTTGCCTCCCTATTCCAAAAATGTCTGAAGTGAAACAAACACCGTATGTATGACATCCAAGTCTCTCACAATATCCTAAACTTTTTGTGAGTAGTGTATATTCACTTCCACGCAATTAACAATGCTTATTTAATACAAATCATAAAGGGGATCATAAAGGGGATGTTGTCAGATGTGCTGGTAGGAGAAACGGCCCGGGGGGGGGGCTTTAACGGCTGGCCATTCCATGACGATCTGGCTGCTTTTATGGGCGAGTCCAGCCCGCTGGATCTAGCTTCAGCATACTTAGATTAGACGGCCCCAGTCAGCTCCCGCAATTCCCAATTACTGCTGCCCCGTTGGTTCTGATGGAACTGGACCCAGGCCCCCTCGTGAGCCCTTTTTTCAGGCTAGGAGCGGCGGGAGAGATATGGCTCCCTTCTTATAATCCTTGCAAAAGGTTCTATCACACCCAATAAGCCTGGCCTCTTCTTGAACAAAAAGAATGATACTCGTAATGAGAGCAATACTACTTGAAGTCTTCCTATCACCCCTTGCTAACATAGCTACGCCCTAACGGGACATTGCGATAATACGGCTACACGCTAACAGGACATTGCGATAATAGGGCTACACCCTAACGAGACATTGTGATAATAGAGCTACATGGTAACAGGGCATTTCGATAATAGGGCCACACACTAACAGGACATTGCGATAGTAGGGCCGCACACTAACGGGGAATTGTGATAAAAGGGCTATGTAGTAACAGGGCATTGTGATAATAGGGCTATGTGCTAATGGGAAATGCGATAATTGGGCTACACGCTAATGGGGCATTGCAATTAATAGGGCTATGTGCTAACGGGGCATTACGATAATAGGGCTACACGCTAATGGGGCATTGCGATAATAGGGCTACGTGCTAACGGGGCATTACGATAATAGGGCTACACGCTAATGGGGCATTGTGATAATAGGGCTATGTGGTAACAGGGCATTGCGATAATAGGGCTACATGCTAACGGGCATTGTGATAATAGGGCTACATGCTAACGGATCATTACCATAACAGGGCTACATGCTAACAGGGCATTATGATAATAGGGGTACACGCTAATGGGGCATTGCAATAATAGGGCTACATGCTAAAGGGAAATTGTGATAATTGGGGGAATTGTGATAATAGGGCTATGCGCTAAAGGGGAAATGTGATAACAGGGCTACATACTAATGGGGCATTGTGATAATAGGGCTATGTGGTAACAGGGCATTGCGATAATAGGGCTACATGCTAACGGGCATTGTGATAATAGGGCTACATGCTAACGGGTCATTACCATAACAGGGCTACATGCTAACAGGGCATTACGATAATAGGGCTACACACTAATGGGGCATTGCAATAATAGGGCTACACGCTAAAGGGGAATTGTGATAATTGGGGGAATTGTGATAATAGGGCTACGCGCTAAAGGGGAAATGCGATAATCGAGCTACACGCTAATGGGGTATTGCGATAATAGGGCTACGCGGTAACGAGGCATTGCAATAAGAGGGCTACGCGGTAACGGGGAATTGCAACAATAGGGCTACGCAGTAACGGGGAATTGCAACAATAGGGTATACGCGGTAACAGGCCATTACGATAATAGGGCTACACACTAAGGGGGAATTGCGATAATAGGGCTACAAGCTAATGGTGCATTTCGAGAATGGTGAATAAGCCGTGTGGGACTGTGCAGGGTCGACTGGGGCAAATGCTTAATGCCACATACCTTTAGGAAGCCAAGTTAGAGGCGCTCTGGGATCAGCAAGCTCTGGTTCTCAGCATGTGCACAGCGAAGCTTGAGCAGGGAGCCCTGCAGTCCTCTGCTGCATGATCACAGGCCACCTTGGTAAGAGGCACCTCATCTCAGTCCCATATCTATCACCCACTCTGGGTCTTGTTGGCCAATCAGATGACTCCTTAACTAGCCTATAATTAAGACCATAGACCATCAATGCATCAGGAAATGTGGTATTCAAGCATAATTAAGAAAAATATTCCAGGTCATCTGGTTCCTGCCTTCGTTAGATTCGCATGACCTTCGAGTCTGCCCAAACATGTGAGAGGCTTCAGGTCAGCGTCTACTCAGGGATGTTCCCCCCCCCCCGTCGCGTGCAGCCCCCCAGTCCCCCCGGACAGCGTGAGGCCATCTGGGAAACTCATAAGGACCTCTTTCGCGGTCTCGGGGCGCTTGCCGTAGGCCTCCCTGCCAAGCTTACAAATGAGTCTCATCAGAGGTATCCAGCCACAGTTTATGGTTTTGTTTTTTGCATATTTTCTGCTCGGAGGACCTGATGGAAAAATGGTATGTGCCCCCCCACCCCCCCGCTGCCTCCCTTGGATGAGCAGTCAGCCGTGTAACCGGGGGAACATTCTTCCTGGCGTGTCAGCGTGGCCCCCGCTCCTTTGTTGTGGTCCAGCTCGCGGGTCGTCCTGCTCGCTCCCGTCCTCTGAGGTCCCGGTTCCCGGCCAGCAAAGCGTTCATGCGTGGCTTCCTGTGCGGCGGTCTCCTTAATGGGCTGCCTGGTCCCCCTCTCCCCCTCTGCTCCCCCCTTTCCCGTGTCACAATTCGGTCAGTGGAGCAGCCACTCCCACTGTGAAGAGACTTCCTGTCTCTATTGGGGGGGGGGGGTGAAATCATCCCTGATTCAAACTCTAGGGCTGTTATTCGGTGACAGGGACATCGTCAGAAATCAATGATTGCTACTGAAATGTTTGTATGATCCTTGCCTGATCAGAGACCAGCCCTCCACACCCAAATCAGCCCATCAATACATTGGGATGTAGTGTGGGATGTTGGTAACAGATGTTCCAGTCTCCTAGCCACGGATCAGAACTGCACACTAAACTCTGAAGGCAGCTTGCTACTGGACCTTCTGGGTTAAATACACACCCCCACTTAAGTCCCTCGTGATCAGTGTACGGGGCAAACATTGATGGACACTATAGCCTGTGTATGGGGACAGGGTGGGGGGAGGGAAGCACAGGGGGGTCCAATGCTGAAACGTGATCTGCTCTTCAGGGAGACACGTGGTCCAGCCAGCCTTCTCTGTCCCCAGTATGTCACCTTTACTGGGCTGGGTCACTGATCCCATGGACCTCGGCTCAGTCACCTCATCAGCCGAAACCAAACAGGAGGATGTAAGAAGAGTGCAGTTGTGTGCGGAGGTGTGTGAAGAGTGTGCTAAGGTGTGCAGAGATTAATGACGTCCCTCTCCGACCTGTTCCTAATGATATGCTCATGTTTCCATGACCCTATGGGGGACATTTTCACCTTGAGGGACACAAAAAGCGGGCATCGTGGGGACGTATCATGAAAGGACGTCCCGCAACCTCTAAAAATTGGAAGTGTTTTCACAATTTTGGCCATTAGTGTATATATGACCATGCGTGTGTTCAGCACATCCTGAGCAAGATAGCATGTCTCAGCGAGGCCTATCAAAGTGCTGTGTGCTTGGCAGCTGCTCTGTGGTCGGCTCAATGTCCTGCCGGAGGGTTCCAGTCTGGCTTAATTACACCTAATAAAGCCCAGGCATTATCAAACGCTGCAGTGTTTTACAGCTTCGTAAACACTTCACCGTGCGGCATCCACCTGTGGTGGGGTCTGCTGGCCCAGATCATGCCTTCAGATATTGTCGCCTAGCTGACATACATGTCTACAGTTTTCCACCAGTGAAAAAGGTATCTCATGACAACTGAATAGACCTCATTGGCCCAAAGGTACCAAACGCCCAAATGACACCCAAATGACTCAAAGGTACCAAACGCCCAAATGACGCCCAAATGACTCAAAGGTACCAAACTTCTGGTACTTCAAAACAGTACCAAAGTCAATGGTTCATTCTGTGGTACAAAATGACATCATCACTATATGCAAAGGGGAGTTATTTACTGAATTGACTGAATTTACAGGGGGGCAGAGTGTGGCTCATCAGGTTAAGCTCTATGCCTGTAATCGGAAGGTCGCCGTCATTCAAGCCCAGTCTGCACGTTTGTGAGCCCTTCAGCAAGGCCCTTAACCTTGGTTGGGGGAGGTGAGAGGACAATTTCCCCGTGGAGATCAATAAAGCATATAAAAAAACAAATTCACTGAAACATTTTTATTCTGTTATAGGAGACAAAACTTAGCATGCTTTGCAATTTCAATAATAAATCACTCAGAGATGGACCAGATACAATGGAAAATTTCCTGAAGAATCCCAGAAGAGACAGACAACAATGCGCAGTGGGACAGAGCTTGGTGATAAATGTAGAAATGCAGAGACAACAGAGGGGAAAGGACACTAGGTTGTAGCTGAATAATTAACATTGAAACGCAGAAGAGACGGAGGGGAAAGGATACCGGTCCCCAGATTGACGATAAACATAAAATCGCAGAGGAGACAGAGGGGAAAGGGTACTGGGCCTCGAGTCCATGATAAACATAGAAGCATAGAGAAGACAGAGGGAAAAGTACACTGGGCCTCAGGTCCAAGATAAACAAAAATACAATAGAGACAGAGAGGAAAGGAGACTGAACCTCAGTTCCACGATAAATAGAAATAGGGGAAACGAGTGCAAAAACTGGAACAAAGCTATAAACACTGGAAAACCATAGTCTCTAAGAAACAGTATAAGTATCAGTGTTGTTTCTGCTGTGGCTTGTCATTGATTTTTCATTGCTCAGCTGGCACTGTAACCCAAAGACAGCTACAACCGCTGGATACTATATGGAAGCTCATTCATGGACCTTGCTCATTTAAGGCTCTGACCAATAGCCATAAGGTAAGCTCACGGTACCCACTATCTGCAACACATATGGGAACATCTAGCTGGCAGTACATGTGGCTGGCTGGCTGGTCAAGCTGATGCTGATTTCCAGGAGCAGGGATCTGGCCGCCATATCAGGGGGTTTTGGCAGTGGTGGGGGGGGGGTCTCTTTAACGAGCTTGCCAAAACAAACCAGGGCATTCCTCTGTTATTCCTCAGCCCCGCACCCCCACCTCTCGTTTCCTGGGCCAGAGATGCCCGTTATAAAGGCCTCTTTTCTGAGCTCTGCAGGGATTCACAGGCATCCCATCTACGCAGAGCGACATGATTTACGAGCTAAAAGCACCCACCACTGGCAGAACTGGTGGGGAGGGGGTGCAAGAGAGCCCTCCAGCTTCATCGATGAGGGTGAAGGGGCAGACTGGTGCTGCAGGCCGGGGGCAGATGGAGGAGGGGTTGTGGAGGGGAAGGGGGCCGACTGAAGCCTAGGTGGAGGATCATGCAGAGTGGAGAACCCGGCTCTGTCAACACTAGAGCGCGGCGGGTCACACCGCGGCCCAGATGTGCCCCTGCATGCTCGGGCAGAGCTCCACCCAGTGGGCCGCGGGGGGGCTACCTCCGGAAATCCCACCACAGCTGCAGGGTTTGAGGAGACCAACTTAATGGCCACGTCATGCTTTATTTCCATATCATGGGGTCATATCTGAGCACAGGTTATAGTGTACAGGTTCTGTGCTGTATGTGCCAGTGTAATACAATTAGGGAGGGGGTAGATGATTAAAACTGAGGTTGAGAGGAACTGGAGGGGAGATTGAGGTGTGAGATGGAGTGAGCATGGAGAGGGAGGGAGTGGAGGGGGGTACCTCACTGTGGGATCATTAAATAGCCCCCCCCCTCTGCCCCCAGCTCCCAAATTAAAGCCAAATGAAACTTTAGTTGCTCCCTATTAGATTTTATTTCAGCTCACAAACAATGAAGGGGGTCTCTTTGCCCAGCATAGTGAATACAATCTCTGGTGACCCCCCCCACCCCCACCCCGGGCTGCCTTAGTTATGGTCTGGTTTGGTCGACGCAGGAGCTGCCGGGGTCTGCGTGCCGATGACGGGGTGTCAAGAATCGGGGGTCACATGCCCCCCCAAGGCTGGATAATGGTGTCTGTGGGGGTTAGATTTAGTGGCTCTGGGCTGGAGGTGGACAGCTGGCCCCCCAGGGCTGCCCCCTCACCGTGATGAATCACACGTGTCCCTTTTAGAAGCAGCTGACAGGAGAGTAAGATTTAAAGGGGGGTTAAGCTGTGTGGATTACTGCTGTACCCCATTACCGCTCCACGGGTGTCTCCTCCCCTCGAACCCACTCCTAACAAGCTTCTCTCCCCTCCCTGATGGGTTGGGGCTTCGCAGGGGGAGGGGGGAAAGGGAGGAGAGGAGGGCGGAGCAGGCCGCCAATCGGGGTGCAATGGCTGTCCTATCAGCAGAGTCCAGTGTGGAGGACGTATCTCAGAATGCAGCCTGTCACGTCTCCAGGCATCATGGCTGGCAGGTCTGCACATTCCGCTCTCATCTCTTGTCCCAGTTGGAGCTCCTCAGATGACAGTAACTTTCTCTTACGTCTCAGAAAAGGATTGCCCATCATGTCCACTCTTGTAAATATTCAGAGAGCCGGCGTGCTGGGCCTGTTACCGCTTTTATGGCTCTGTTTCTGCCGTCTCCTCTTACAGAGAAGCATCCGCTTGGGCGCCACATGGGAGGCTCAGTGTGGCCCATTGGACCGATCCAGGCATATGACGCTGGATCGGCGTTGCCTGCTAATCTACAGTGGGTTGGGGAGGCACGGGGAGCGGTTAGGGATGAGCAGCCAAGGTCACCCTACTGCAGGCCCCATTCAGACATTCAGAGAGATGCTTAGAAAACACCTAGCACTGGCCACCTCAAAAGTACATAGAGGGTTATTTCATGGGTATGCCTGGGACCCCCCACTCCCAGTTTCGGGCCGACAGCTCCTGCCAGTTGATTTAACATCGGCAAGTTTTCTTATTAAAGGGCAGAATGTCAGGTGGAGAAGACCGAGGTGAAAAAATACTAGGCTAGTTTATTGCCTAATTAGGTTCTTGGCTGCAAGCATATTGCCAAAAAGACTCCCTCACTTCTGTCTCCGTCCCCCAAGCCCGGCTGGTCCCTTGCTGCCATGGAATATGAAGAGCAGGATGACCTTGGGGGACCTGATTGGCATTAATGACTCACCCGTCTTTTTCCCACAATGCTTTGCAGATCCTGCTCCACAACACCACGTTGCATTCACCACGCTCTATTCACAAGTGAACCTCTGAACGGTCTCCATCCATGGTTACCTGTAACAACGTGCCTCTTCACAAGTGACCCCCTCCACTGACCTAAGATGCCAGTGGAGCGAGAAACTGTGCCATATATATTTCCACGTTTATGTGACAGCCGCAGCGTCGAATCTTACAGAGAGCTTTTAAATTGAATCATTGTCCCCGCAAAAAACACCCCGCATGACATTAGCGGGCCTGTAAATCTTGCCGCCCGTTCACGGAGGCTCAGTCAAAGAAATATCTCTCTGTTCCACTCCGTTGCTTTCCCTGTCGGAGCCCCGCTGTCTGCAGATTTCAGTTACAGGAGCCACTCTGTGTCTCTTTCTGCGCGTTTTGTCAAGCCAACCCCGCTGTTCTGCCCGTAGCTCTCGTGAATTTAACGAGGGACCGACAGGCCAGGCGGAGGCTCGCAGGACAGTCGTAAAACTTCAAAGCTGCGGCAATAAAAACGGCCTTTTAAATGCTTTTAAAAAGCATAAAGGAACTGAAACAAGAACCGAATTCCACTCGAAGTCGCGTGAAAAACAATACGAGCGCGATGTTATTCTATCGATGCAATGTGCTCGAACATAACCGAAATGTTATTCATTACTTTGCTGGACATGTCAGTCTGAGTCGAACCCTGCATTTCAGGGGCTGGGCATTATTACCCATTTATGCAGGCAGATACACTTGCCGAGTAAATTCAGGAGCAGCTAGCTTAGCGTGTAACAGCAATCCCCACTTCCTGGTGCAGAACCTGCAACCTTGTGGTCGCGAGTCCAGGTTAGAAAGTGCTGCCTGGCTTCTGGGTTATTAATGTGGAGTTAAAATAAACACAAACTGGCTCAAACTGGCGCAACAGAATTGGGAGGAATCCAGGACAGTCCACCAGCCAATTCTACGCGTGGCCAGCATTGGCCCCAGTTAACGTTCTCTGTCTTGACTCTCTGCTTTTTTTAGTTCACACTCCCGGTCTGGGCCACGCCGTGTTTGCAGTTCACTTTGGGGTACACTTTTCTCGCGGTTCAGTTAGAGCGGCTCCTGCTGGGCCGGCTCCGACGACCTCCACCGTCTCGGTTCCTGCAGCAGGACCGCGAGGGTCTCTCAGCAGCGCAAGGCCGACCCACGGCAGAACGGCCCATTCCTGAGATCCCGACCCACCCGGGTGAGAAGGATCAAACAGTCTGGCCTCGGAGAGACCAGGAAGAGCCAAAGCAAATATGTTCTCATGGTGCTGATGGGGCGGGAGGGAATTCTGGGTAACAGATGAACGTTTCATGCGTACAAAGACCTGAGACAAAGCAGCTGCTGCATGCCTCTCCTACACGAGTTTCGAGGCCAATCAATCTCAACCCCCCCCAGGAGTTTGTCTCCTTCCCCCCCAGGCTCCCTCGCTCCCTGCCTCCTCCTTATCATCACTCATCACACCCGCCTCCTAATCTCCCCTCCAGCATGATGCAAATGCTGCTGTAAACATACTCGGCCACATGAAAGTCGGTCTCACTTTTCCGGACAGACACCACACTGCATGCAATCCTGTCCCCCCAGGGCAACCTGGACCACGGCAAGTATTTCTGTCCTGTTTGTGTTTTTTGGGAAGGAATTAAGATTCCCAGAGAAGTGGCCGCCGCGTCCCACACGCTGCCCCTCCTCTGCGGCACCTACCACTGGGGAAAGCGTGCGTGTGGGCCAGCGGAAAGACATTCTCGCGACGCAGATCTGTAGGAAAGCCTCCGTCTTTCCGCTCCGGTCTGAACCCTGGGGCCTCCCCGTCTCCCCACGGCGGCAAAGAAGCTCCTTTCATAGAGGGCGTCACACACACTCATGTGGAAACACTCTCGTGCTCTGAAGCACTTCAGCAGCCAAAGTTACATTAGTGAGATGGATTTATTTCCAGATCCAGAAGAGAGCTCAGGAAGAGGGAACTGGGCACTGAGAGAGAGCTGTGAAGCTTTTGTGTGGCTCTCTGTGGAGTCTGTCTCATTATGGAGCAGCATAAGCCTCAGGCCATATGCCTGTCACCCCCAGCCCCGTGTTATACTGCACCGTGTGCATGAGCTCACGCCACCAGAAGTCTTCAAAAGCAGAGAGAGATACCCACCACCACCCCGGAGGCCAGTTCCATCTGTGCCCAGGCATATTCGACCCCCCTCTGCCTCCCCCCCAAGACAGCTCCTGGGGGAGAGCTGTATGCCTCCCCAAATTCATGACGTGGAGTTCAGAGCAGATCCACACGTGTAACGCACATGACTGTGATGTAATGCTTTCACTGAGCCTTCATTTGCAGACAGCCCCCAAAAGTCCCCATCCCCCTCCCGCTAAGAGCTGCTCTGTGATCCACTAGCTTGCCTGAAAGGAGACACTTGCTCCTCAGCCCTTTGCTCCAAGGTGTAAGTGAATTTGACCGTTATAGCTGGTGTATTACGAGGCTGTGCCTCATTGCCTGGTGGATCCGCTGGGGCAGTAAGTGCTGGGGCACATTCTTAGCCAGACCCAAACTCAGATGCTGGTTAAAATTAGTGACAGCTCAGCAAAATGCTGAAGTGCCCGCGTGTGCCCACCCGGCACTTGGCTGGCACCATGGTGCTGCAGCTACGTGGGACTGGATGACCCACTTTTACCTAGGGCTCCTGGCCATGTGCTTTTTGGCATCAGTCCTCCAACCTAGCACTGATATTAATTTCAGTTTTCACAGTGTCTTTTCTCACCTAGAATGCCTACTTTTAATAGCCACCCAATAAGGATGCAAACTTTTAACGGTCACCCAATCAGAAAGCCCAGTTCTAACTGTGACCCAATCAAGATGATTATTTTTCACTGTCAACCCAATCAGGATACCTGTATTACCCAGTCAGTAAGTACAGTTTTGCTTTCCACACAAGCTTTCTGTTTCCTTGCACAATGACAGCGCCTACGTCTTGGCTGCTGCTGCTGCCCTCTCCTGCCCTGGCTGGGCCTCGGTTTGGTATCTCACTGTAACTCACTCCTCTCCAGGAGCCGTCTGACCGATTTATTTGAGTCTCTCATTTTCGTTGGCCGTAAAACTTCCAAGGGGTTTTGACATCACCTGATGGTGCACCATTTCGGTGGGTGAGTCACATGACAGGATGGAAACATTCTCACCCATTTTTTTCATTGCCTGACTGCTCAAACTTACTATTTCTTGTTATAATTATCTTTTGATGGTTTTCTAGTGTTTAATAACTGATTTTATGGTGCATGAGTTAATGCTGGTTCTAGCTGTGAGTCAGCAGCGATCTTTCTCAGTCCAGAACAAACACGTGTTGCTGCGCTAGGCGGCTTGCAGCTGGCCAGTCCACCACACTCATGGTGTTCAGCCGGCCGTGGAGCTCCTCCATGCCGTCTGGCTTTAGGGATTCATCTGCTGGTGGGGCCCATGACTGTGGAGATCACCTCAGCTCAACAAACCAGTGTTGAATCAGTCATCTGAAAGCGGATAACCCCCCCCAGCCCCACCCCGCCCACTTTCTATCAGTTCAGAAGTTGAGTACGAACCCGAGCGGTCCAGGGGGAATCAGACTGTTTGCTTGCCTGGGATCAGTTAGAATCATGCATGAAATAAGGGGAAAATCACTTCTGCGCCTGCTTGCGGGAGCCTGTACCCAGCAAGCCGGAGTATTACTGCTTATTAAACACAGACGGAGGGATTGAGGAGTGGCGAGCGGGGGGCATGGCTGCCGAATCAGTCCTGGAGGGGATGAGGGGGGGGGCGCGGCTGCCGAAATAGGTCCTGGAGGGGCTGGGGCCCATCCTTGTCATCTTCGCTCTCTTGCTCTTACGCTGTGGACTCTGGCCGCCGCAGTGGATTTGTCCCACCACCGCCTGGCCTAGCTTATAAATAACGTCTAAAAGAAAAGTATATGCATTTGATTAGTAATGTTGTCTTTTCGGAAGAGAAAAGCAGGCGATCCACCGAGGCCTGTAGCACCTGGTCAGCCAAACGGGAAAATAATATCACCCACCCTCTGCAGTTTCTGACAACTGATTTCAGCTGGATACCAGACAGGTTTTAGTTTAAGCGTTAAGACTTTTCCCACATTTTTTGAACCAGTCTCACGTGGCACTTTTCAATAGTGGCCAGCAGTCCATAAGCCTGTATCTCATTTGCCAATTACGTTTCTGTGGGAATTTTCATTCGGGCATATTACAAAGGCCCCTCTTAAGGACCCCCAGGGTACTGCGATTTTTCCAGCCCTCAATATGGGCAGCATAGTGTTCTGTCACTGGTACCAGTACTGTCAGGTCGTATCGTTTACAGAGCTCCCAGCTTGGGAGCGCTCAGAACCGCCAAGATTGCGGGTCGGCCTGTCTCAGACATGCCCGAAATGTCCTGTTTCCTATTTCAATAAACAATCCTTTTCTCAATAAACATTTCTGCTTTCTCAGGCCTGTGTTCCCTCTCTTGCTGTCCGCCACCACCCCCCCCTTCACTGACGCACACACAGTCACACAGGGAACGCTAGGATAACATCTGCGTCGCTGATACAAAATGCAGATAAAATCATATAAATAACACGGGCACTTAATTAAAAAATGCTTCAGTGCTGCAGTCAATACGATTACCTCTCTAAGTCACTTTGTGTACCTCAGGCTCTTGGCTATAGAAAGGCTTTTTCAATCCTTCTGTGTTTCATTTTGTTGTTAACCCTGCATTCTGGCAGAATCCTGATAAATTGGATGTTTCAAATGAATATATTGTGCACGCACACACACACACCTCGGCGTACCTATCTAAATGGGGACCTTCCATTCATTTTTATGGGAAAAGCCCTAATCCCAATCACGACACCCTTAACCCCTACCCAGCCCTAACCTTAACCAGAAGTAACCAACCCAAATACAAGACTTTTGGCATTTTTACTTTTTTGATTCCATTCACAGATTTTTATAAAATTGAAGTTTTCCAAATGGGGACCTGAAAAGATGTCCTCAAAAGTAGGGAAATTTCAGGTTTTACCACACTTTGGGGACATTTTGGTACTCAAAGGTGATCTATACAAGACCACACACACACACACACATACACACAGACCGGTGTCCCTATCTAAATGGGGACCATCCAATCATTTCGATGGGAAAAACCCTAATCCCAATTACAACACCTTTAACCCAGACCCAGCCCTAACCTTAACCATAAGTAACCAACCCAAATACAAGACTTTGGGCATTTTTCCTTTTTAATTGTATTCACAGATTTTTATAAAATTGAGCACTGCCCGAGTGAATAATACTTCTGTATTGCAGTGGAGTGAAAACCAGTTGTTCCCATCATTATGAGTGTTTAACGAAGAGCACAGGCCATTTTGAAGTTAGAAGTATAGAATCTTTTGCAGTAATCAAAATGCCCCGTTCTTCTGAGTCACAATGGACTCATTCTCTGCGTTTATAATGAGGTCACACACACACAATTAGGTATCTATATTTATTTGGGGACTCTCCATTCATTTCTATGGGCACAATCGTAATCCCAACTATGACAACCATAACCCCTACCAAGATCCAACCTTAACCATAAGTTACCAAGTTTGACTATTTTAGTTTTTTGATAGCATTGACAGATATTTATAAAATTGGGGAACCATTTTTATATTAAAGTAGCAGGGTTTACCACATTGTGGGAACATATCGGAGAGCCAGCTAGCAGAAATGATTTCTTTGTGCACGAACATCTGAGTGGCGAGCTCCCTTTGACACCGAGACATTAGAGAAACAGGGGCATTCAGGCCGCTCCTGG